>JAZKJV010001560.1:0-264595 GCA_037367405.1 Ottelia alismoides | reverse complement strand
TTTCATCCCCTTATCGTTCTTCATCTCCCTACGATCATTCCAAGCTTAATCCCTCCATCGATTCGCTCATTTAATCACCACATCTCTCACCTCGCCGGAGCGCAACTTCGGCGAGCCCTCAGATCGCCTGTCGCACCCCTTCGAGAGCCACCTGAGGTCGGAGGCATTTTGCCCTCGACCTCCTTAACCTTTTAGTGCAGGTGCTGGAGTGCATTGACGCGTCTGGAGCCCTTTTGATCCTTCGCCGGAGCACCTGGAGCACCGCATCTTTCGCGTCGCCGCTGAAGAGCTCCACCGATCTTCACGCCACTCCATCGCTTCCAGACGCAGAGGAGACTTCCAGCAACCTTCAGGGCCCTTTTTGGAGCTCATTCATCGCCGGAGCGCGTCGCCATCACCGGGAGAAGGTCGCCACGGCGATCCTTCTTCCCTGTTCTTCCATCAAGCTTCGCAGCCGTCCGATCAAGAGGAGGCCCCAGTTCTGACGTGGACCGTCCGATTGCCTTCACCTGCCGACGTCGCATCTCATCTGAGATCTGATCTCAGCGGTCCACGGGCGAACCGTCATCGCGCTCGGAGGAGATGCCACGTGGATAAGTGGCGTGCCCTACGCCGCTGGATCGCGCCTGAAGCCCAACCGTTGGATGTCCGCCACGCGTCATCACCTTCGCCAACGCCGTCGGATCGCCTATGCGAGGGTATTTTGCAGTCAACCCCCGCTTATTTTGTAATTTCTATTCAGTCCAAAAACTTTGTTGCGTAGTTTAAATATTTTTGTAATATTTGCATAGAGACCCCCAAGCTTTCAATATTTGCATCCAGGTCCTTCGCCACATCACCTCACGTGACTTGTACACGTGAGGTGGGGGCATTTGCAAGGACACCCTCGGTCAGTTGTGTATTTCGTTTTAGTACTAAAACCTCGTATCACATGTAAACTTTTTGGATATTTTGCATGTAGGCCCCTAGGGTTTTGAGATATTACATTTCAGTCCTCGCCAGGCGCGTGCAAGTCACGCGCCCTGGTGGGAAAATTTCCCAAAGACCCAGGCGGTTTTAGTAATTACTGTTTGGAGCTATAAATTGAATATTCAGCGTATATTTTTGTGGAAAATTGCATGTATGCCCCTGGATTTATGTTAAATTGCATTTATACCCCTGCCAGGCCTGTGTATTGATTGGATGCTTGTTGTATTTATTTAACCTATCATTTTAAATCCAAAAATTCCACAAAAATAGGGTTAAGCTCCTGGACACGTGTACTCCACGCTATCATTTTAGTTTTGATTTTATTTTATTTTAGTACTTATTAAAAATCAAAAACAAGCTTTTTGTGTACTGTCTAGCTTAGAAAATGCCAAAAAAATATTAAAACCCCTCCAAAAATTCCAAAAAAATTACCTAGTGTCTATTATATCCTATTTTAGTGTCAGTCTAAAAATCACTAAAAATTTCAAAAGAAAAACACTAAAAATTTAAAAACACTCAAAAACTTCAAAAAAATATATAAAATCAAGGAAAACTCTAAAAAATACAAACTCAGATTCTGTGTGTTCCTTATTTTGTTCTTTTTATTTGAAAAATAGTGTGAAAATTTTTAGCTACTGGTTGCTATTTTTAAATCTCATTTTTACTCACAGCCAGCACCTTTTCTACTGTTTTGCCTTATTTCAGCATTTTAAAAATATCAAAAACATCTTGAAAAATCCCCAAAAATCACAAAAACAGTAAAAACCCTTAAAAATACCAAAAACATCTTAGTTCTGAATTTTTGGTTATTTTTGTGCACTTTTATAAATACTTTAGCTTGTCATTTATTATATTGTTTTTACTTTCCAACATTGAAAAGAAAATAAAAAATATAAAATATAAAATATAAAAATCAAAAAAATTAAAAATCAAAATACAAAATTTAAAATTAAATTAAAATTAAAAAATTTTTAAAAACCCACAAAAAAAATTTTCATTGCTTGCTTGCTTAGCGTAGACACATCACACACATTCACTTGAGCACATTTGCTTGAACCACCCTGCTTGCTCCCTGTGTTCGAACTCTCTACATACTTGCACCTATACATCTTTTATGTAGAGTTAAAAATAAATTTGACTCCACATTTGCTTGTCATTGTTTGATATTTGATTGTGGGTTCATTGTTGATTAATCACATTTTATTGTGGGTCGCCGGCAGCGACGTATTTAGACCCTCGATAAAGTGCGGTTATCAAATACCCAGCTCCTCACGGCACGCGAGGGACTAGGCTAGGGAAGTGGCGAGGCTCGGTGGATGACGTGGCAGCGTATGGTGCTCTGGGGGGAGGTCTTGGTCTCCAAGCCTAAGTGTAGGCATCAAGGCTCGGATGGCATTAGGGCCATCCCATCCAGATGACCGGACGATGACTGCTTCCTCGTGCTCTGGTCCTTCTCATCGGAGAAGGCTGCGCTCCGTCGAGCCTAGGATCCCTCCACCGTGCTCCTCCGCGACTAGTGAGCTCCATAAAGCTTCTTGGAGGCTGTAAAGCTTGACTGGAGGTGGAGGCGCGGGAGGTCCGTGATGGGGTTGTCGATGATTGCTCGTCGGAGGCGGAGCGGGAGATCGGATCGATGTGCGCAACTCCGAGCAATGAAGGCTTTGACCTACAAAAGTGGTTAATCGATAACTGAAGCGTGCGCGGTGCGTGTGCGAGTAAAGTGAGGTGAGCGGAGGGCCGTGGGTGCGAGGAAGGCGATGACCCTAAATGGGTTCTCTGTCGTGTTGACAGAGAAGATGGATCGAGGCAATGGGGTTTGTGGAAGGAGGGAGATGAATGATCTATACCCTCCACGAAGATCGCAAAGGTTCGACGATGTGTGGATGTGATCGGAACGAAGGAAAGATAAGTGTATGTGATTAAATAAGAGAAATATGGAAAAAACAAGAACAGCGTACCTGGAGGATTGAAGGAAGACGGAGATGAATGAATTGGCTTGGGCTGAGATCCCCTAGGGGATCTTTGGTCGTTGCACGACCCGCGCAGCCATGGCGGGGTGCTTAGCTACGGTGGAGCCGGTCGTGACATGGCCAAGTTGACCATGGGTGAACACCTGGCCGGAGGCCCATCACGACCCCTCGTCCAACCTTCGTCTGTCACAGGGAGATGGAGAGGGGCTAGGGGTTTAGCCAGTAGATTGGTGGATGATGTGTGACAGGGGCAGAGCAGATGATTTATAGGCGGAGGTCTCCGACCATTATGGTGGTGACTAGGCGACTTGGAGTGGCTTGTGAGAGGCATTAGAGCGAGGAGTGAGGTAATTGATGGGCGCGCAAGAAGGCGATGACCCTAAATGGGTTCTCTGTCGTATTGACGGAGAAAATGGATCGAGCGATGGAGTTGTGAAGGAAGGAGATGAATGACCTATACCGTCCACAAAGATCGCAAAGGTTCGACGATGGTGTGGATGTGATCGGATAGAAGGAAAGTAAGTGTGCGTGTGATTAAATAAGAAAAATATGGGAAAAACAAGAACATGCATACCCAGAGGATTGAAGGAAGACTGAGATGAATGAATTGGCTTGGGCTGAGATCCCTAGGGGATCCTTCGGTCGTCGCACGACCCCGCAGCAACAGCCGGGTGCTTAGCTACGGTGGAGCCGATCGTGACATGGCCAAGTTGACCATGGGTCAACACCTGGCTGGAGGCCCATCATGGCCCTCGTCCACCTTCGTCTGTCACAGGGAGGTGGAGAGGGGTAGGGTTTAGCCAGTAGACTGGTAGATGATGTGTGACAGGGGTAGAGCAGATGATTTATAGGCGGAGGTCTCCGGTTGTTATGGTGGTGACTAGGCAACTTGGAGTGGCTTGTGAGAGGCATTAGAGCGAGGAGTAAGGTCATTGATGGGCGCGCAAGAAAGGTGGAGGTAACGACTGTGGAGGGATAACATTAGGTTGTGTGTAGATGGTCGAGCTGGGAGCTATAATTGGAAGGGGTGGGGGTGTCGCATGGCGTAATGCCAGGGGAAGGAGGCACTGGAGGTAGATGACAAGCATGAACCGTTGGATCGCATGATCCAACGGTTAGGAATGGAGTGCGGACGGAGGGCTAGGATCTGATCGATCAGATCCGATCTAACGATGAGGGGAAGAGGCGGTGGCGAATGGGTAGGATGAAGTCAGAGGATCTCATCCAACGATGAAGTGAGTTGCGGTGATGTGGAGTTTGCTCAGCCTTTGGATGGGAGGAGCCATCTGGCTGAGGGGAAGGCGAAGGTGAGCGGTTCTGTTGAGATCTAGAGATCTCATCCAACGACTGAAAGGAGAACTGCTGTGGATGGTTAAGATGAAGTGCCTAAAGGAGATCAGACGACCAAGAAGTGACGACGGGTGGCGTAAGGGGAGGCGATCACACGACAGCTTCAGAGAGTGCCACATGGCCACTCCAGAAAAATATTAAATAAGAAATTAAAAAAAATGAAAAATAAATAGAAGGAGGCTGAATTAAAAAAGTCAAAAACATGAAAGTTGTAGATTGCGATGAGATGTACAAGTTTCATGTTGAATAAAAGTCAAACGAGGTCATTTGTACTAAGATATATTTTTGGAAGCATTTTAATAGGTAAAACATCGCGTTTTAATGGTTTTGTATTTTTTTGTATTTTTATTTCTTTTTAAAACCAAAAAAATATATAAACAATATTTAGTCTAATTTTTGGGATTTTTAATAAAATAAAAATAAAGAAAAAGGTTAGTATAATAAAGTAGGGATAGAAAATATAGGTTATTTATACACAAATTATTCACAATATAATACAAGTTAATATTAGTGATTTAATTGTGATTTTTTATTGAATTATTTAAGATCGAAGAATAATAAATGGATTTTAACATGATGTATCTGAGATTCATCAGCAACTGATGCCGATCAGATAGAAGATATTGCTGATTTGCGAGATATGATGACTAGACGTGACCTCTTCCGACGTTATCTAGTCAAGCGGAAGGGATGATCTCTGCCAGATTGCACATGGATTGACGAGGATGAGCTTCGACAGCTCTGCCCTGATGTACTCCAGATCGCGACACCATCTCGACGGAGCAAGATTCTTCTCAACAAGGGGAGCTGATGCAACATGAGAAACTTTATAAATTTTTTTTTTAAATTTCATCTACTATGCTACATGACATTGTTTTAAGTAGGTGAGTCAGAATTTTCATTTTTATTTGATTATGTAAAAAGCCCATTATATAAAGTCTTATTATTTTTTATTTTGTTCTATTTAAGATAATTATTTGTATAATTGATGAGATTTAACCTATATAAAAAGCCCCCCACCTTATGAAAAAGAAATGAATGAGAATATTAGTTTTTGGGATTTTTATACCCATAACCTTGAGTAATTTTGCAATAACATTCATAACCCCACATAATCGCGAATTATGCTGAGGACCCTGAATAAGTGTGTCGTCTTACACCTATAACCTTCTATTACTTCGTTAACTCAACCAGATGATTGAGTTAATCTAACTAAGCAACTATCTAACGACTGAAATTTATCTAAATAAAAAAATAAGTATCTTGTCTTTCTATCGAGCAACCCTTCGTGGACTCTAAATTTTGGCTGCGGAGCTTGCATGCCGTCGGAAGAGAGATAGTGGAGGGCAACAACAGGAGTGGGGATGTTGCATGCGGAATGACGGTGGTAGGCTACGGCAGCTCGGCGATGGTGGAGGGTCGGTTGTGGGAGCGGGGGGGGGGGGGGGGGGGAGGCTTTGGTCGGGGTGAGGAGCTTGGGTGGGGGGTCTCTCTGCGGGGAAGCTTCAGTCGTTTGTGGGAGCGGGTGGGGATTGCTGTTGACGTGGGGGTGACAGCGCGGGGCGGGGGCGGGGGGGGGGGGGGGTGGGTGGGTGGGTGGGTGGGTGGGGGGTTCGGTCAGGGGGTGGGGGATGCGATTGACGCGAGGGGTGGCAGGTCGGACGGGGAGATCGACCGCAGGGGGGGGGAGTGTTGCAGGTCTGTCGACTTCAAGCAGGGATGGGGTTTGGAGGTTGGGCGGGTGGGTGTGGGGGGATGCAGGTCGGGATCGACCGCGGGCGCTGGGGGGGGGGCTTCCGACGGGGTGATCGATCGCTGGGGGGGGGGAGTTGCAGGTCTGTCGATGGGGGGGGGGGGTTAGGCTTCAAGCAGGGGAGCGAGCTTGCTCTCCTAGCGGCATGGCTCGAGTAGGGGAGCAAGCTTGCTCAGAGGTCGATGAAGGGTCCGAAAGGGATGAGCTTGGTGACACATGGCCTGCAGGGAAGGCGGAGGTGATGCTCGACAGGGGAAGAGGGGCGTTCGAGTGCAGTAAAGAGGGAAGTGTCAGTGGCATGTTTTGCAATTACTTAGAGTCATGGGTGTAAAAATCCATTAACGGACATCACAAACGAAACATGATACAGAGTTATGTCATGTAAGAGTTAAGCATTACTCAAGATTTTTCATGTATTCACGATTATGCAGAGTTATGAATGTTATTGCGAAATTACTTAGAGTCATGTGTGTTAAAATCACTAATTTTTTCTTCCACCGATTCTCTCTTACCCTCTCTCTCACCTCTCCCTGTTCTCTCTCGAATCCTAATTTCACCCAACGACGCCACCCTTCTCCCCTTCTTCCATCTTCGACCCCGCCGCTCCCCCCTCTCGCCCTCACCCCTTCGACGCCACCCCTTTCCCTTCCCCACAACCTGCGCCACCAGTCCTGCCCCCCCCCCCCCCCCCCTTCCAACGCCGCCTTCCCTCCCATCCCTCGGCCCTCTCCCAAGCCATCCACCATCCACCAGCTCTCCAACCACCGCCGCCGTGCCCCTCCATACTGCTGCCAACGCGCCGCCAACCCCTCCCCTTCTCGTGCAGCCACCCTATCGCCCAGCCCACGCCGCCATCGCGTCAACACCGACTCCCTCCCACCTCCCTCAGTCTCTCCCCAACCCATTCCCGCTCGCCAACCCCGCTGCTGCGCCGCCTCCACCTCCCGTGTCGCCGTTGCTTCTCCCTGCAGCCGGCAACCGCAACTGCAGCCCGCCATCGTCACCGTCAGGTCGGAGCATTGCACAAAATCCTCTTTAGTTGTGGTATCGAGATCCATCCCCTCTAGTATTTTCCTAACTTTGACGGTGGACTGTTATTCATCCTGGGCTTTGTGGAGGATCAGTTCCTGTTGTCTGCAACGATTAGCATCGAAAACTCACAATCTATTGGCTATTTGGGTATACGCATCTAGTGGAAAGCAGTCCCGCTCTTACTCCCGTGTTGGTACTCGTTCGTCCTGGATCTATCGTCTGCTGTAGCATTTTTCAGAATTCATTCAAGTTCTTTATTTGCAATCTGATTTTTTTAATTCATCTATTTAGCCAGAGTCCTTATTTCATTTACTCTAGTAACAAAAGTCCGGTGGTTTTCAGTTGCCAGAAAATACATTGCCTTGTTTTCATTAATTAAGAGAATAGATCAGTCTGACGTGATAATTCAAGTTGTGGTCGTTTGCACCCGTAGTTGCATCACCACCTCTGGTTTGAAATATTATGATCACAATTACATGTTTTGAATTACTCCATAGGGATTACAAGGCACAAGTCAAAACCCTTCGTAGAAATAAGAAGGCATGCGAAAAAGAAAAGGGTAAATTATAAAAAAGGGATCTAACTTTACATCGATTCTCAATGTAAGGACTCATCTTTACATCATAACAATTGGAGGACTCGGGTTTTGGATAACATCAAATCACCTGACAACATTAGATGGTTGTTTTGCTTTTGCTTCAGGTGACACTTATACCTTTGCGTGTTAGGGCACTCGGGTTTCCCCCAGTCCAACTCTCAAGAACAAGGTTCTCTACTCCCTCCCTCCTCCCCCGGTCGGGTTTAGGTAGGGCTGGCTATCTAACCCAATGAGCCGAGTCATTCCCTGGCTCGGGCTCGAGCTCGAGCTCATTTGAGCCCAACCGAACTGGCTCGGGCTCGGACTGGATGAGCTCGAGTCCTTTATCGAGCTGGCTCGGGCTTGATAAGGTTCGAGCCGAGCCCCTTATCGAGCCCGAGCTCCTTATCGAGCCTGGTCTGAGCTCGAGCCCAAGTTAGGCTCGTTAAGGAAAATGATCACTTTTTGGTGGAAAAGTATTTTTCACAGGTTCGAACCCACGACCTACTCTATGAAGATTGTGTTCCTTACTAGTAGTCAACTATCCAAGTTGTATATAAAAGCTTAATTATAATATATATTGTAACATTCTATTTACTAATAAAAAAAGAAAAATATATATTAATTTTCTAATGCATGGGCAGGGAGGCAATTGCATGCTCGGGAATGGGATTTTGGGAATTGGGCTGTGACTCCTGACTCGTAGGAGGGGCAAAGTCAGCGAAGGGAAAAACGGTAAGGGGCTACTTTTATTTTATTTGTATTATATATAAATATATTAATATTATATGTATATATTCCTTATCGAGCCCCATATTGAGTTATCGAGCCGAGCGAGGCTCGGCTCGGGCTCGACTCGTTAAGCTATCGAGCCCAAATTTCTGGCTCGGGCTCGGCTCAATAGCCTAATGAGCCAGGCTCACAAACCCTTATCAAGCCGAGCCCGAGCCTGGCTCATCGAGCCGTGACTCAATAGCCAACCCTAGGTTTAGGGTTCTTACCCCATCTTTAACAACCGACGATTGAAGCATACCGACATGTCGAACGCCATCTGCCGAAAGTTCCCCAACACCGTCAATCTTAAGGTTTTCCCCCATCTCCAACTATCTTCTTCTCTTGTTTATTCTTCCAATCCCCACTTCTCTCTGATCTTAATTTTCATCTTTGACTAGCTTTGATCCAAGTTCACCATGTTTTTTTACTTGCTTTCGCCATACACATGTATCTTGTTTCCATATCTGAAGATAAATGCATCAATATAGCTGAGTTCCTTTTGGAACAAACTTGATTCAGATGGACATCAAGTAGTTGTAATAGAGGAGTTAATCTTGTGGAACTCACTGATTATCTTGATCCATAAGTTTTGCATTTGATTGGACTTTTTAGTTCAAAAGATTTGTGAATGCTAGTGTTTCTTCAATTTGTTGTTGGTATAGATTTGAGCCGCACACACTTGATCAATGTTTTCTATTAGCTTATTCTTGATGAATTTTGAGTTCTTGGAATTGGTAGTTTCTGTTAAAAGATTAGAGTGACATAGAAGATTAGAGTGACATAGATTTGTTGCTTCAGGAGTTCCGGAGCTATTCTGGTCAAAGATTAGAGTGCAAGCCCTTCTGCTCTCAAAGGGAAGTTTTCTCCATCACATATGCAATGTACATGGTGTGGAAAAGAAACGAGTGAATTCTATTCCATCTAACCCTAGAGCTCTCTTATATAGGAGAAAAGCTTAAAGGGTAAATTACATAAACATGACAAGGGAAATAAACAAATATAAATAAAGATAACAAAACATAAGAATCTTAGCACTCCCCCTCAAGCTAGAGCATATATATCTATCATGCTCAGCGTGGAACAACAGTAATGAAAAGGACCTCTTGCAAGAGCTTTGGTAAACATGTCTGCAATCTGATCACCTGAAGCAACATAAGACGTTGAAATAAGCCCCTTTTGGATCAAATCACGAGTGCATCAATTGCATATTGCAAAATTCTAATGCATTATCGGAACAGATAAACTTGATATTTGCAGAAAAATATTCCTTATTTCATTAACTGGATAACATGACCTGCATCAGACTTGTTCTTAAGAAGAAATATCCAAGACAATCCCGAAAACTCATCAACAACAACAAGATAAAACCTGTATCCCTGATGATCTGGGATACAACTGGGACCCTAAATATCAAAGTGGAGCAACTCAAACAGACTGTGACTACTTCTACCCTGACGACTCTGGAACGTGGACGATGATGCTTCCCAAGCTGGCAGGCCTCGCATTGAAAAGTAGAGCGAGGAGAAATTTGAGGAAGAACGTGACTCATTTTTTGTAGAGGAAGATGACCAAATCGAAGATGCCACATATATGGAGAAACAGATTCAGTGCGAGGAGAAGAGCACCAGCATATGGAGACTGCACTAATATGTAGAGGCCCCCTTGCTCACGGCCAGTTCCAATCACTCTGCCCGTTAGTATATCCTGAAACACAAGAGCAGATGGATCAAATATGGCACGACAATATAAGTCTCTAGTGATTTGACTAATTAATAATAAATTTATAGAAAATTCAGGAGCATAAAGTACATTCTGAAGCCTCAGTGCGGAAGTCAACTGCACCTCCCCCTGACTAGTAATGGGGGAGTATGTCCCATTTGCTATCACAACATATCGTCCAGACTGAGTCGTACGAAACACACTAAACTGGAATCTGTCACCACAAAGATGATTAGAAGCACCTATGCCCTGTAACAACTCGTAAAGGCATATTCTATACATGATATGGATGCTGATGTTGAAGCAGTTACCTCTGAGGACCCTAAAGGAGTGCTGGTTAATCTAGAGGTAATAGGCATAATCTCTCTCAGTCGTGCCACAAGCTCATCAAATCTCTGGTCAGATGCAGGTGATGGACTCCCAGTCTGTTGTATCTGCTCTGCAACCCGGGCTTAAGCAGGAAACCCATGCTTAGAATAGCAGGTTTCCTCTGAGTGGCCAGACCCGTGACAATAGGTGCACTGTTGACGGGATCGACCACCCCCTCCTCTGCCCTGGTTGGGGCTTCCCCTACCAAGATATGGTGTAAGGCTTCCTCTGCCACGTGATACAGCCATGACTGAAGATGTCTGAGACTGTAAAGTGCTATCGGAGAATATATGTAGTCTACTCAATCTGCGATATGCCTCCTCCATCGGAGGTATGGTAGCATCAGTGAGGATCTGAGCACGAGATACGTCATACTCAGGATATAGGGCTGCTTGAAAGCCTCCAATCATCATAGAATCTCTGTATGCCTTTAGCTGCTTTGTTGTGGTAGTCAAGGGAATGTATCCATGTAACTTCTCAAACATACCCCTCAAAGAGGTATAGAGGGTGTGAAGAGGGCGACCATTCTGCTTTGATGTGAAGATATCGTGCTGGAGCTGTAGTATCTTCGATTCATTCTTTGCCGGAGAGTATGTAGCAGCAAGAATGTCCAACATAGCCTTTGTAGTCGGCTGACTCAGGATATCATTAGCTATCTCCTTGGATACATTCCCGGATAGCCACACTCGTGCATACACATCATCCGCCTCCCATGAGGCATTTGTCCCAGTCTTGTCACGTGGCTCCTCTGTTGTGAGGATGTGCTTCTTGCCATTACATTGCACTAGACTCATGAACTGCATGGCCCACAGTTCATAATTGGTTCCATCCATTTTGACAATGGGTGCTGGACCTTTGAAGGCACCCAGGGATGGAATATCTGCTTTGTTGTCGGACATGATGACAACTATCTCCAAGACTGGGTCAGTAACAAGAAATACCGATGTCTACACCGACATACAGGAAGATGGTTGTGGGTATAGACTCATACCACAACCCCCGCCATTCTTCGGGATATTCCTTTGGGTACCTAGGGTATTTTAGATATTCACGTCACACCCTAAGCACTCAACAGGAACACACGTGATGGCGCGAAGGCAGGGGCGCGTGATGCGCAAGCAGCCTGCAGCGACGCGCGAGAACAAGCGTTGGCTCTATGCGCAGGCACGCGAGGGGTGGCGCGCGATGGCTGTCGCGCGAGGGCAGACACACGAGGGCTGACGCACGAGGGCTGGCACGCGAGGGCTAGCGTGCAAGGTCCGGCGCGCTTGTGGGCGGCGAGGACCGGCGGCGCGGTAGAGGTTTTTTGGTGGGGGTAGGATTCTAGGGCACATGCTCCTGTCTAGGACCGTCGCTCTGATACCACGTGGAAAAGAAACAAGTGAATTGTGTTCCATCTAACTCTAGAGCTCTCTTACATGGGAGAAAAGTCAAAGGGTAAATTACAAAAACAGGACAAGAGAAATAAACAATATAAATAAAGATAACAAAACAAAAATCTTAACACATGGCAATCACAATTTTTGATTTGGGGTTCTGGGCAAGGAGACATGTCACAGGTTACCAAGCTATAATTTATTGATCATAAAGGTAACACCTTATCACATTTACTGATAATTTGAAGAGGTAATCCCAGGATTCCCAGCATCTGCCTCTATGGGTCCAGTATATTTGTTAAATATAGGCAGTCAATATTTAGAAAAAGGTAAGTGTTTACTCCTTTTTGATATTCCAATGGAAGGTTGTATTGAAATTTTCTTTTGCTCTAACATTAATCATATTATTTGATTAATTAATTATTTGATTTCCTTCTTTACATTGGGGATTCTAGTCCAACACGTGCCTTTGTAGGTAAGAGTGCCATCTTCCCTGCTTTCCCTGTGATATGTTTCTAGGCCGAAGCTTTGTTTCTAGTCCAACTTGATGGTGAGTTTTTCTACAACGGCTAGTTTGGTGAAGTAATAGTCCTGTTTCTGTTAGCTTCATTGGAATAAGTTTCGTAAAATTTATTTATTCCTTTCAGTTTGTACCCATCTCGTGGAATTAAGGTGCATAACGTTTGTGAACAGCGCCTCAGTATACTTCCACATGCAACTTTCCCGAACCTTTTAATCATCTGCTTCTAATATCTGATCCGATTTCTCATCATTTATCTGTGTTTTTTCTAACCATAGGATCCAGCATAAAAATTCATTTGCATGTTTTTTTGTAGTTACTGATTATTTTCCTTCCCAGATTCACTCATTTTAATTTTTTCCTTAACTGTGGCATCAATTGAACCTTCATCCCCTGGTAGTGTTAGGAATTATATATATAGGGAATAGGGAGTATGCATCAAGGTGCATGCAAGTCTACATGCACTGATACCACAAACATCCACTTTTTTGATTTCTTAAAATGAAACTTGGGGGATCTACTTTAAATGATTATTAGAATATATGTTTCATTTTTCGTGTAAAACAAGCGTTCCTAACATGTCCATCTATAATGAATTCATTTCATCAATTTTAGGACTGTTAAAATTCGATGATTTTGATGAAGGGGATATACTTCTTGAATTAAGTTGAATTTGGAATGCCACCATGATGATGTATGGTGATCTACATCCCCCAAGATTTCATTAAAAAAAATAAAAAAGCAACTTTTCCTCTATCTAGTGCCTCTTTAATTTAATGCTTGGGTTAAATTTAAGCCACGACAGACTTAGATATATTTGTTTCAAGCAGGATTGCAAAGCCACCAATACAAGGACCAAGGATCCAGATTAATGTATGGATTTGGTTTCTCTTTGTCAAACAACCCTGGATCCAAATTCATTTGAGGAGTGAACATCTTGTTATTGGCAACATAGGCATAGGCAGAAAAGAAAATGTCCCAGGTCCTTGGTGCAGTTTCTGGTTATTGGAAACATCTTGTTATATTCTCAAGTCATCAGCAGGTTGTCTTTAATATTCTTGATCAGGGCTTTAAAATTTTGCCCTGCAATATTATGTTGGTTACACCCTAGTATAAAGTGGGCTTTCACAGAGATGGGTTCACAGCAGAAACAAGAAGGCCATGCAGTTCATTGCGAAAGGTTGGAGTGCTCTTCAGGAAGTTGACAGGGTTATCGATTACACCGAGCTTAATGATCCCCGTCTAATACCTCATCTCAGAGTATGCATTTTCCTTATTCCAGTAATGAAATATGATATCTCTTCACTGTATACAATGTTCGAGACATTGCCTCTTCCGGCGTATGGATCTGACTTGCTATTTAATTCACATTTGAGATTTGACCAGCTCTTGATGATCTTTTTGTTTTGCTTCCCCTTTTATAAACTGTTGTTTTATTTTCTATGTTAGACTGCAAAGGAAAACTTTGAGTTGGCATTGGAGGTCGACAATTCAAATGCCCATGCAAGATATTGGTTGGCTAGGCTTCATTTCAAATACCATGTACCTGGCGCCTGCCCGTCCGTGTATGCATATTTTTTTTTATTTTTCTGAAATGTGAAAAATGAGTACCAAGAGGTTATTGCGAATTGACACTGAGTTTGTATTCTCTTTTTTATGTGGATGTTAGGTGCTTGTATTTCTTCACACTATTCATTTTGGTTTTTGCATTTCCTTTCCCCCCTACATACTACCAGGAAATGTTGGGTATCTAAATTCAAGAAATATTAAGCAATGTAAAACTTCCTTGGAGATATCGGAGAATCAGGGGTCGTGCCCTATTTCCCCTTTAGCTTATATTAAATTTGAAAATGCATATGATTAATTTTTTTCCGGAAATTATTTTTACAAAAGTACTTTCACTACCTATTTGAGAAGGCCGAGGAAATGCTTGATGTACCTCTATTTTTACCTCGCTGTCCAGAGGAGCTGCTTTGCTGGTGGAGGCTGCTGACATGGGAGATGCAGATGCCCAATATGAACTTGGTTGTCATTTAAGAACCAAGGTTTGTTCGGGTTCCTTATTTTCTTGATTTGTTTTTATTCCATACTATGATTACAAAGTTTTTATTTGATATGAAATTCGGTGATCAATCAGTAGTGCACATACTGATGCATGCACACATATGCACACATCAACACACTCAATATCCCCACATGCACATGGGTGCAAATACACATATAGATGACGAAAACAAGTCTTTTGCACATCGAAAGGGAACATCGTATATCTTCCAAGGTAACTTTTACTTGATTTCGGGGATAAGCCATAGCGGAGGTTGGAGATTTTATCTGAGTTGGGGTTGTGGATTATTTATTGCATGGTTGCAGATCGACAAGTTATCTGCATCCCTTAGTGAGACTTTTTGGATGGCATGTCTTAGTGTACATGAGACCTTTTCTAAATCATATGTTGATTGTTTGGTCATGCAAAGAGGAAGTGCATCATGGTTCGTACATCAAGTTCAATTCGGGAAAAAGGAAGGGTGATGAGAGAAAGAAAATAGACGCAATAAGCTTTGCAGGATGGAAGAGGAATGTAGATGAGAGAAGGAGCCCTAGGATAATGAGGGGGAGGGATGACAATGGTGGAGACACTCTCCAAACCCAAACTTTATGAATAATTTATGGATTACCAACCCTATATGGAGGAATGAATTACAAAATAAATAAGGAAAAATAAAATTTAACCATCTAACAAATCCTAATAGACTCAGTTGCATCACATCAATTGCATCCCCTAATTCCTTCAGGCCCAAATGAGCCTCCCTACTTCGAAGTGACCAAGGAGGTTTTCACATCGTCTACTATAACCAACCACACCAGTTCATGTCTCACCTCAATCAACTAGTAAACAATATACCACCCCATATCCAAGCCCAATCTGTCATCTTCACGTGAAATCCCTATCATATGGCTTGCCAAAGTCCCATCAATCTCCCTTGCATCCACCACCTCTACCACATGATATTCTTGCTTTTCTCTCTGAGGCCACCATACGGAAGAAGCTGAGTCATCTAGGCATCTTCACGTGAAATCCCTAACATGAGTGGCCAAATCCCATCAGTCGCCTCCGCCTCCACTGCATGTTATTAAGGTAGATAGTTTGGTTAGGGATATTTTAATCTTTGATTTCTTGGGTGGCACTTCGGGAGTCTCCTCTGCCTCCAATGCATGTTATTAAGGTAGATAGTTTGGTTAGGGATATTTTAATCATTGATTTTTTGGGTGGCACTTCGGGATTCGACAGATTATATGTATTCTTTTTGTTCCATAGACCAAACATAATGAGGTGTAATGTTTAGAGTATTTAGGCCTATTGCCTTTTTGAATTCCCTTTATTTGATTAAGTCAGAAGTTCTTGCTATGATGTTTTAGGAGGTAGTGGATAGTTTGGTTAGTATGGTTAAGTCGACTTTTATTTTTTTTAAGCAGAAAGGGCCTCTACCATATCGATGTATGCTAAAAAACTTCACCATTTTATCACCAAAAATTTACAAGTTTTTAGGGGGGATACCTGACTGCACACTCCAAATTTCATTTTCAGCTAACGCCTTGGCATGAGCCACTGCATTTTCACCATAGAAACGCTCCTGATGAAAGACCATCCCATTTTTGGCTAACCAAATAGCCCAAATCTTTGCCACGCATGTGATTTGCTTCTTCTCAGATCCATGCCAATCAGCCCAAATGGACTCCCAGTATCCCAAAACTCCATCAATGTACGCTGGGGGGGGGGGCACCTGAGAAGCTCCTACTTCGATACAAAGCTCCTGCACTCGAGGAAAAGATGGTCCGTAGGCTCCAGGTTCTCTCGACAACGGCGATAAATTGGATCCACTACCTCAATGCACCTCATGAATTTGTTTCCTGTCAGCAATCTTCTTCTCTGGAATAGCCACATGAAGACCTTCAGTCGCGCAGGGATTTTCCATCTCCTTATTCTTCCGCAGTCTCTTACGCATCCTCCAGGGTTAAAGATCGTTGGTCCCTTCAACGCCTGCTAGGGTGGAGCATTGGGCCGGGCCTGACCAGACCATGTCCTGACCCGACCCGTAAAAGCTCGGGCCCTACCCGAACCCGATGTATATGTGGGCCAGGCTCGGGTCCTAATTTTGCCAATTTTTCAAGCACGAGCCGGGCCCAACTCGAACCCGAAGTGCCCCGCAAAAGCCCAATCCGGCCCGCCATACATGCATGTGGATTTGGCTCCATCATGCATGTCGCCTCCCCTCCCCCTGCCCCTATTGTACGATACCCTTGAATCATTTCCTATCATTGCTGGTTGCCGTCACCGCCACAAATCCATCCGCATGTCCCTGCACGACTAACAACCATTGCCCATTGGGTCTTCTCGAGAAGGTCTCTGCTGATAACGTGAACATAGGACTTGGCTATGTTTTCATGAGGAACTGGGTTCGGGACATAATCTTATGGAGAAGCGAGATTACAAGAAGCTCATATCTTTGTATCATACATGGTACCCTCCAAGATCGACAAGTCCATCTTGGGTGTTCATGTTCTAGTGTAAAGGTTCATCCGAATCCACAGCTATCATCAGAAGATGCATCCCTCATATATTTATGAAAATTAATGCCGTGTTCCGAGGAGTTTCCCACCGTTTGCTGCGAAACACGGGATTAGTTTCTCACATATATGATCTCTAATCTTTGTATAACTTTCTCTTGAATTGCTTTTCTTCATATTCTCAAGATAAAAATCAAGCATGTCTGTCAGATTCCAGTGCAATTGATCACCGGCTTTAGTGTTACGTGGAAATCATAGTAACGAGGATTGTAGGATTTGGGGTTTATTCATGGCTATACCTCGAATCTCGACTACACCAAGGCATGCACCTCATTCATGGAGAGCCACGATTATTCATGGATGCTGTAAATAACCATGGAAAGCCTACACTGCTGCAAGCCAATTTGATAAGTGCAGTGGATGTACGACACCTGAGAGGGAGGCCGATGCTGGCAGACCTTTGATGCGTCAATAAGCCTTAACTCTTATTTGGAGGACGATGATGCTTTGACTTGTATATGGACTAGCATTGAAATAGTGTGAAGAAACTGCTAGAAGTGGAGCTGGAGAAGGAGATGTTGGAAGAGATGATGTGTAGCGAGAAGGGCAACAATGGGAGGGTGAGGATGTTGGAGTTGTGAACGGTGGGTAAGAGGTCAATTACCATCGTCTGGCTGGTTGGAGATGTCAAAATTGGTGGTAGCAAATATAATACATCAAATCACCTTTTTGGTTTGAGTCATTAGTGCTCAAATTGCATACTCCAACATTTAAAAGCAAAATGCACACGCACGGGCCGAGCCCGGCCCGACCCTATGGGCCTTGGGCCGGGCCGGGGTTTTTGTTTCGACCAAAAATCTGGGCCTTAACCCGGCCCAAGGCCCATGAAAATTTGACGGGCTCGGGTCGGGTTTTCTCGGGTCGGGCCGGGTCAAGCCCAATGCTCCACTCTAACGCCTGCTATGCATAGTCCCAAATTTCGTGAAATTTTGACGAAATTTTGATTTCGACACCCTATCGAAACCAAAATCAAAATATCGATATATAAACTTCTTTCACAAATCTAGGCCGATTTTGGCCGAAATTGGCGAAATTTCATCGAAATTCCGAAATTATTTCGTTTTTCACCTTCTCGAAACGAAATCGAAATCGAGATCTAAAACCTTGCTGCTACGCTTACTTACAGAAAAAGTACTATCATAATAGCTCCAATAGCCATCCCCTTCGTGGGTTCCTCTACTATCTCCAATTCCTACAACATCTCCAAGAGCTTACCCATCCTTTGATTTGAACGATCCAATCTGAAATGAGGGAAGAAAAGAGCATGACCTCAAATTTCAGCGAAATTCGGTCGAATTTCTGTCGAATATCGATATCCAGTCGAAATCGAAATTCGACCGAAATGACTGAAATATGGGGGTGCTAGTACAAAAAATGACCGAAATTTCGGTCGAAATTCCACCGAAATTCCATCGAAAATCTGTTTTGGTCGATACCGAAATGATGACCGAAACCGACATTTAAGGCCTTGGAAAAGAGTGTCCATCCCAAATGCCAGGCTCAACAACAGAACAATTTGAGACTTCGAGTCCACAGCTGGTGCCATCAGACGGGGGTACTTCAACTCAAGCACCCCGTTCTCACTCCAATCATCAGTCTAGAACCTGAATCCAGTGCCATCACCCATTATCAGCCTTAAAAAAGGGTGAATGTCCTGCACCACTCCTTAGATTCCCCTCCAAAAGTATGAGGTGAAGGCCCAACCACCCCGGACCAGGTAGCTAGTCATAAAGCTTCTACAACAACTCGCAGACCAAACAGTTGCAGTTCCCACAGATCTGAGTAATCCATTTACTGAGCAATGCCTTATTCATCTCCTCTTAACTATGCACTCCAAGGCCACCACTATCCTTCGAAAAAGAAACCACACCCCAATCGATCAATGGTAGTCCATTCGATTGCCCAGAAGATGACCAGAAAAATCCTCTCATGATGCTCTCAAGCTGCTTTCTAACTCTCACAGTGAGGAACTCTCAAGCAAAAACAACATTTCATTATAAGGTTATCATTTTCTACTCGTAATTTGTTATTTTTGACTTCTATAAATATGTATTCTTTAAAAAGGTTTTCTTACGCCCCTAACGTTTCTACAATAGTATCATTTACATGATTTGTACATATTCACCCTACTGGAGAACTATGTAATGTGCTTAAGCTCGACCGCTACATATACTCCACTAAGAGATTTCTCCTAGCATAGCTTAAGCCTAAGTACACAACTTACTCACAAGTTCGTCTTCTACAAAAGAAGAAAGGCCTTTAGGAAGTATACCTCAATGTCACACATCAAAGTTATCTATTTGTCATTTGAGAATAAAGGTCTTCACAAAGAACACCTTTTAACTGATAGGATATAAGATTATAATGTCTTATAGCCATCTCAGTTATGCAGTGAGAATGTTATGCAAAAGCTAATAGAACTGAAATAAAATCCTCAACTAATCTAAAAGCAAGGCCACCCTGCTGGACTGGACATGTATGCTGGTGCTTCTCTTCTGTTCTTATTAGATTAAATATCCGATGGGTCCCATATCAGGAATGCACCCTTTTCCTTTCGAAGAAAATCTAAATGCCAATCGAGGATCATGGCTTGATGATACTTGGAGTTTGATGAACACGAATGTAGAGAACTTTGGAAGCTCATGTTCTGTGTTTTAAAGTACTGGTAATGAAATCAGCCTACTGGTATATTTTCAAGTAAAACAAGCAGTATAAGTGTATCAGTATTAAATAGGTGTAATCCATGCTACTGGATAGGCAGCAGACATTGATCTGGTCAAATGCACTTGACATACGTGTCTAATAATTGTAACAGTGTAGACTTTGAATAGAGTAAGTTTGAGATTAAGTTTTATCATCAAAATTGGGGCCTACATACGCTGGGCCAACGGGTTTTTGGGCACTTTGGACCGAGAATATGGAGTGAATAGTGCTAGGACATGTCTCTTTGTTTTCTCTTTTCATATTCTTTCCTTGTCAGCCGCCACCACCTCCACCCTCTTTCCGGCTCCCGGTGACACCCCAACCTCCCCTCCGTCATGGTGGACGGACCCCACGAATTGGCAAGATTTTTTTTATTATATCAAGGATAGAGTGATTTAAACTATATTATATCATGGTGGACTGGACATGTATTTCTGGCTCCCGGTGACACCCCAACCTCCCCTCCTCTTTGTTTTCTCTTTTCATATTCAGTTTTTTTGTGTTAAAGCTTATATGTAGTACTTTTATGTATTTGATTAGTTGAGGTGTGTGCCCTAATCGTCTCAAGGTTTACATCTGGCCTTGATATAGGTGAACCAACTTTCTGCGCCGTAAACACTTTAAACTATATTGGATCTAATAATATATATCGAAGAATGACAGTGTTGAAGCAACTAACTAATATATGTAGATTACTGACCATTTAAATATACATCAAAATATGCTGCAACTCGAACTATTAGCCAAATATTAAGTTTGAAGTGACAATTTTCAAAATAAATAAAATTCTTGATGTCATTGTGCTTGGTGATTCTATTTACCATCCAAAAGACAAATATGAAACAAATTTCACTTATCTATTCTCTATTTCAGTCTAAATAGGTCTTTACTGTTTACGTTAAGCAGATTGATTTTGGTTGCACTGCAAGAAACAGGGTTGGAATTTTCAATCCTGCAGGATCTTTCAAATGCTTTTATGATGGATGGCATTGTACAGTACCATTTTCCCCTAGTAACTTGAACAATTTGTCTAACAGGATGAACTTGGACAATCAGCACAGCGAGCTTTTTATTACATAGAGAAAGCTGTGGACCAGGTAGTCTTCTGTATGTTTGTTTTGCCTCATTTATGAGCTTTGACCAGACATGTATCTTTGCTGTAGTTGCATCCAGGTGCTTTATATCTTCTGGGTGCAGTTTATTTGGCTGGAGATTGCGTAAGGAAAGATGTTTCTTCTGCAATATGGTGTTTCCATAGGGCCTCAGAAAAGGTTTAATACCATCTTTTAGTACTATCACATTGATTTCAACAGGTTATTGAAGAAAAATGCTATATGTTTCATTTCCAGCATGTGAGGTTACCGACTATTTGTAAATGGATGTGTGATACTGTTTAGTTATGCATGGACCATATAGTTAACGCCTATCGTCATTTCTATATTTTATGATTTTCATCTCTGAAATATTGGCAGGGGCATGCTGGAGCTGCCGTTGCTTATGGGTCACTTCTTTTGCGAGGTGTCTCCCAGCCCTCTTTCTGAAAATAAAGCCTATTGTGCATCACAGTCCCTTCAATTCTTTTCAGTCTCTTCAATTCTTTTTTTTTGAAAGATCTTCAATTCCTTTTGACCTTGCGATTCCATTCATATTGATGTATATTTGCCATTGGATTCTAAGCGCGTGCTTTAGTGCACAGTCAAGTTTTTATGCTTTGTGAATTTTATTTATTGCCATTTCTGCAGGAGCTGAAGTCCCAGAAGTTATAACCAGGTTCAATACATGGAGAGGCACTGCTTCTCACGCGACGCGAAAAGTGGGGATGTCTTCGGAAGATCGTTTTCAAATGGCAAAAGAACAATTTCAGATAGCCGCAAAAGCTGGGTGCGACTTGGGTTTGCAATGGTTGTTGAGGCTTGAAGCTTACGAGAAGATGCAACTTCCAGAGAGTAAATTGCTTCCGACAAATTGAAGAGTTCCCCGTCTTACGTCTGGACCTGAAGATGCATGTCACTAAGTTATCTTTCTTTGATTAAAGGTTTCCATCTTCTCATTGTTGAGGCACGTGGCTCTTTATGATGTTCCACTTCGATTTGTTTCTTGTTTTGCTTTGTTTTTATTTTGGTTAAATTATAAAAAAGAGACCCAACTTCACATCGTTTCTCAATGCAGGACTCATCTTTACATTGTAACAAAGAGGGTACTCGACTTATTAAATTAATTCAATATGGGTCGTCCGTAGGCCAGTCGTTATCTTAGTAAACATTTTGAATTTATTAATATAATATGGACTGAAGAAAGTGCCCACTCCGTTTAATAGAATAAGTTGTTTGCTGTTAGGTTTAGAGTTGTATAAGGTAATACAAGATATTGATGAATGTACTCTCTGCTTCAGTGGGGGTGTATCTCAACACTTATTCACAAAATTAGTCAACAACAATTATAAATAACATGCATGATATGCCACTCATGCAAAAGTAAAAAAATTAAAACTTCTGTTTATAACAAAACGTCCACGTAGAGATAACCATAAAATCTCGAAGTCTTTGCATTACATCATCAATGGTTGTAAAGAGAGGAACAAAAGCAACTATACACTATGCTTCGACCTCAATAGTATTATGCATGCACACTGCCAGAAGCTTGAGTCTTTGTCTCTTGCTCCATACTTTATATTGGTTTTTCAAAGGAAGTAACTTGTGAGTCAAATGATCTAGTACAAATAGAATAATTTATATAATAAAATGGTGTAGAGTAAAACAAATGTAGTAATCAAACATGTTTAATAGAGAATATTTTTGTAAAAATAGCAATATAGCTGCAGTTATATTCTAGAGCTTTAATATATTCTAATATAACTTATGCAATTTAATCTTATTCATTAACATCTCTTAATCCTTATTTCAAGGTACTTATCTGGGACTCGTCTGTTAAAGGAGATATTCTACACTAGGAATGATATCTCCATTGCTTTGTTTAGAGTGCAGACTAAGACATTAGCGTAAGTGTGATCCTTCGACTAGTATGGTTGATAGTACTTTAACTTTTGGGACATGGGGCATATAGCCCATGGAACCACAACTCCGTCAACTGAGTCTGTCGGGGAATTCTCGCTCGCCCAAAATCAGTGACCACAAATACGGATCAATACAATGCAATGCACTCATGCATTCACCCGAATTCTCTAGAGTACCTACCGCCAACCCACTCTGTGATGTCCGAGTAGGGGTGACTTATTATCAGCTCAGTCGGACTACAGTGGTGTGCAGTGCACCCACCTTGTAGTATTTATCTTTTACTCCCATTGTTAATAAATAAGACCCTCAGGTCATGGTACATCTGCACATTATAATTGATTCGTAGTTATGCCACATGTATAAAACATTATCCTCAACATATTGACCTCGATTCAACTACTATTAAGAAGACTTCAGCTCTCAGATTCACATTTCTCATACAAGAGCTACATAAGGAACCTAGATACATCCCATACTACAAGTACACATAATGAGTCCCACTTCTTGGCATTTATCAAAGGATGTATTGGATACCTACTTTATGACTTTGAGATTCTTAAAAGATCTCATCTCTGAGAATGTGATTCTTAGAGGATGAGACTCTTGAGAATCAAGATGAGGATGAAGTGAATGAACTCATTTAATCTTGATAAGATAATGGGGCTCATGAATTCGGAAGCTAAAAGGACAATTAAAGAGGAAACACTCGTACCTCTTCAAAATGAGTTAGGATGGATTCCATGTGTCAGTTAAGTCTTAAAATGATCTTACTTCGTGTGATGAAGCTCATGAGGATCATGACATGGAAAGATGGATTTTAGCAATATAGTCTAAAGTAGACTTCATATACAAATATTGTACATGGACCATCGAGGATCCACCTATATTGGTAAGACCCGTTAAGGTGTAAATGGATCTTCAAGAGAAAGAGGGAATCTGATGAGAAGGGATATACCTTCAAAGTACGGCTCGTAGCCATGAGCTACACACCGAAGAGAAGGCATTGTTTGCGATTGCTCTCTAGCAACCATGTCTAAACCCATCAAAATATTGCTAATCGTAGCTACACAACTTGACTTTGACATCTTCAAGATGGAAGTCAATATTGCAATCCTCTACGAAAACCTTTTTGTGGATATTCACATGAAGTAGCCACATGGCTTCATGGTTGAGGAAAGCAAGATGTGCAAGCTAAATAACTCCATCTATGGACTCAAATAAGCTTCTTGTAGTTGGAACATCAGGTTTGATGAAATATAAAGGTTATGATTTTAGATAGAATCTTGATGTACCATATGAAGCTTATTGGGAGTACCATTGCGTTCATTATGCTAAATATAGATGACATCCTTATCATTTGGAATGATATAATGATGATAATAATAAGTGTTTTATGATCTGGTTGTTCCATACCTTGAGATATGATCTCAAGGATACCTCTTAGATCTTAGCTCTAAAGATGTCCAGAAAGAGAGAGAAGATGGTATTGGGACCGTCACATGTGTAGTACACCTTGGATATATTCTATTCTTGGAAAATCCCAAGGAAGACTTCTTTTCCTTAAGATATGGTACTGACCTATCTAAAGGGATAACACTTCAACGAGTTGAGGAAGTGAATGCTAAAAACTGCTTGCCCTTGTGCATCGGTTATGAGAAGCTAAGTATGTACTAGATGTGTACAAAAGGCAGATGTCTACAATGCAGTGGGAGTAGTAAATATTACCAATCATTAACGGTTGAATTCATAATTGATAAGGTGGATTCATCATTGTGAATTGGTACTGCGAAGTATGTTGATCCCTCATACATCCATTTACATGTTAATGTAAGTATATATTGATCGAGCGGGATACTAGTGGCTTTGGATACTCGATCTAGTATATCAAAGTACGTTAAGTACCCTGGTAATATGACCATACGTTTATTGTCCTTAATATAGTCTACCTGATCATCAGAAACATTAACCGATCTACCCCAATATAATAAAACAAGAACGGTGTTGGATGCCATATCTAATCAAATACATGATTTTATTTGAGCTAAGAGCATAACAATTATATACATTTACAACATTATTTAGTTATTAATTAAAAATATTAAAATTAAGTATTTATTAAAAATATTTTACATGATACTAATGATTAGTTAATAAAAAATCTAACCTTATTTTGATTATATACTTATTTTCAAATTTAATATAAACATTATTTATTTTCATCTTCAGCAGAGTAGTTGATCTTAAAAAATTTAAACCACATATGATTGCAATAAAAGATACAAAATTTAATTTACATTTAAACGACACTAAAATTCTTTAAAGGTGTCTAATTTTGCACATCTACTTAATGGCTGCAAACAAAAATAAAAAGTATAAATGTAAATTTACATGAATAATGCATCTCTTCAAATCAAGAAGATCTATTCGAAAATAAAAAGAGAGATATAATCGAATATCCGTAAAAATATATTCGCCTTTGCTGATAAAAAATCAACAAAAGATATTCATGAAAAATGATTTACGAAAAAAATCTTATTCTTACTTGAATAAATATTAACAGATTGGGAGAGATGCCAAGAAGCAGAAATGCTGCTTGAAGAGATTGGAGAAGATGAGAGAAGTAAAATTGAGAGAGAGAGAGAGAGGAAGAAGTAGAAATGAGAGAGGGAGACGGTGTGAGGAATGAGAGGTTGAGGGTGGGAGGTTTATATAAGATTTGGAAGAGGGGATCATTGACAATTTTGCTAATGACTCTCTATCAAATTGGCATCTGATGTGTCGATTTGGGAGAGAGTCGTTGGCACCCCTCTCCAAATTGACACATGAGGTGCCGATTTAAAGTAGGGTGCAATTGCTCTCTCTCAAATCAGCACCTCAGGTGCCGATCAATGCCTATTTTTTTAAATAAATTCACATGATACCTATTTAATTAAATACATATTATTTAAAAATTATTTAAATATAGTCCACATTCAAATTTTGCACTTGCTATGCTACACAGAACTTAAAATATTATGCATTTCAAAAAGCAAAGTGCAAATATTAATTTTAGAGCATATGCTACCTAATTAATTAATGCCAACTTATATAACAATGCTGGTAAGAAATCCGTCATCATAAATACGTTGAATTCTAAATTGAGGGTGAACAGTATGTGGACGATAGAATAAGATTTTTCTGAAAATAGGCATTTACATATTGTGGTAGAAGCAATGAATGAAATAATCAAATGATATGAGATAATGAGATGAATAATCTCAACTACTCATTTTATATCTTTATTTAAGCCATGAAATTTTGTAGGATTTAGATCACTACATATCTCCATAGCATCATTCCAAAGTCAACTTATTTTGAGGTGTATCCCATCCATCAAAAATATCAGATTTTAGTGGTCTTATAACTATTAAAATCAATCAATCAAGATGGACATATTAAAAGTGTTTTTTATATGAAATTTGAAACACAGTTCCTCTTATTATTTCATCTAAACCCCCTAAGGTTAAATGACATTAATGATGGTAAACTGAGTGATAAGATTACCAATTTCACCACCTCAAGTATACCCCATCTCACATGGTTGCTCTTTTGTAATTATAAGTGTGTGTGTGGATATCAGATATTTAATGCGTCATTATGAAAAAAAGCAATCCATATGTAAAATTTTCAGCAAATAATAATTTAACCTTATTCCAAAAATATTCATAAAAAGTTGTCAATTATAAGTATAAAAAGGCATTTCTTGTTGAAAAAAATTGGGGGGAGAGAGAGCGAGAGAGAAACAAGGGAGATACGTGGAGAAAGGGAAGTCTTGGGGGCAAAAAGGGAGAAATTTAGGGAGGACCATTCCATGTTTGCGGAGAGCGAGAGAAACGGATGAACCATGTTGGAGACCGACAGAGGGAGATGAGATCGCAGGAGAGGGAAGACAGATGGTTTCCAATAATATAAGAGCTCACCATTCCATGATGGAAGAAAGAAAGAAATATTGGGAAACGCTACAGACAACAAGATATCCTTTTACAAGATAGAGATAGAGATAGAGATCTCGGAAGTGTGCGGAGCTTGGAAGCCTCTGCTGGTTCCTCTCACAAGGTACGTTGATGAAGGTCCTTATTGGTCAACGATACATTTAGGTTATTGCCCGTGGGAAGAGAACTCGATCGGTGAATACGATCGATCAGATCTCCCTGCCATCTTCGACGTTCAAATCCCTCGTCACCTTGTAGATCTGCGATTATATATTATATTATATTATCTGTATTATATTGCATGGTCGTGGACATCATATGGCTCGTGACGAGAGTTATCTGTCATGGTCATCAATCCTTTAAAATATACTGTAGTAATCCTTCTACGTACCATGCAGGTTTCATGGCCAAGGAATACTCAGGAACTCCCAAGCTCCATCTGCAGCTAGATTCCAGGAAGAAAAGGCTCACTTATATCTTAGGTGTCAGTGGTCTCTGTGTTCTCTTCTACATTCTCGGTGCTTGGCAAGGAACCACTACTCCCTCGTCCATCAACACCACCAATAACTCGCAGGTGAGGAGGCTCTCAACAGATTATATATGTAATGGACCCGGCATTAATTTTTTTTATCAATTATTTGATCTAGTTCTTATATATGCATTGCCTTATATGCAGGTTTCAAATGGATCCTCTTGCCAGAATCTACCATCAGGTAACCGTAAGATCCCATCATTCTCTGATTCCTCCTCGGAAGGGCTCGATTTCGAGGCCCATCACCAGATAGGCATCAATGATTCATGGACAGCAAGCCACATCTTCCCTCCGTGTGACATGGCATATAGTGAGTACACTCCTTGCCAACATCCCGAAAGAGGGAGGAGGTTTGACAGGGAGATGTTGAGATACAGGGAGAGGCATTGCCCGGGGAAGGATGAGCTGATGGAATGCTTGATTCCCGCTCCTCCCAATTACAAGAACCCCTTCAAGTGGCCACAGAGTAGAGACTATGCTTGGTACGACAACATC
Source organism: Ottelia alismoides (assembly GCA_037367405.1). Classification (NCBI taxonomy): domain Eukaryota; kingdom Viridiplantae; phylum Streptophyta; class Magnoliopsida; order Alismatales; family Hydrocharitaceae; genus Ottelia; species Ottelia alismoides. The sequence goes on along the minus strand of JAZKJV010001560.1, from coordinate 236,845 downwards.
CCGCACAAGGAGCTCAGCATAGAGAAGGCTGTTCAGAACTGGATCCAGGTTGAAGGTGACCGATTCCGATTCCCCGGAGGTGGAACGATGTTCCCACGTGGAGCTGACGCCTACATCGACGATATCAACGCGCTTATTCCCTTGACAGATGGGAGTATCAGGACTGCCGTGGACACTGGTTGTGGGGTATAATCCTATTAGCGTTGGTTCCTCGTATCTATTTCAGTTTATTAGGTAATGTATTTAATTTTATTCTTTTTTGGGGTCGTTGAAGGTTGCTAGTTGGGGCGCTTATCTTCTGAAGAGGGATATCATAGCCATGTCAGTTGCACCAAGAGATACCCATGAAGCACAAGTCCAGTTCGCGTTGGAGAGAGGAGTTCCTGCCATGATCGGCATTATGGCCACAGAAAGACTTTCCTACCCGGCCAGAGCTTTTGATATGGCTCACTGCTCCCGGTGTTTGATCCCTTGGTTCAAGTATGGTAAGCATATTTACATGGCATGGCTGACATATTCACAAGAAATTGGCTTTAATACAAACTTACATATGTAAATTACAACAATCACCATTTTCTAGCATGACTACTAGTTGCATTGTTTTTTTTTTCAGATGGGTTGTATCTCATTGAAATTGATAGAATCCTGAGGCCAGGAGGTTACTGGATTCTCTCCGGTCCTCCGATTCACTGGAAGAAATACTACATTGGGTGGGAAAGAACGCAAGAGGACCTCAAACAAGAACAAGATTCCATCGAGGAAGTTGCAAGACGTATCTGCTGGAAGAAGGTGATTGAAAAGGAAGATCTTTCAATCTGGCAAAAACCCATAAACCACCTCGAATGCATCGAGAGTCGTGCAATCTATAAGACACCACACATTTGCAAGAACGACAACGCTGACACCGCTTGGTAAGTAATTTCCGCGACAGATGAAATGCGTGTTACGCATCCAACTGATCTTACCATGTATCGGATGTCCGATGTGTTCAGGTACAAGAAGATGGAGGCTTGCATAACCCCATTGCCTGAGGTGAGCAATGCAGATGAAGTTGCTGGTGGAGCCGTAGAGAAATGGCCAAAACGTGCACTTGCGGTTCCACCGAGGATATCTAGCGGATCGATTTCAGGAATAACTGAAGAAAATTTCCAAGAGAATAATAATGCATGGAAGGTGAGGTTGGACCATTATAAACAAGTGATACCACCTCTGGTATCCGGCCGCTACCGCAACATCATGGATATGAATGCCAACCTGGGTGGTCTGGCTGCAGCTCTAGTCCCGTATCCAGTTTGGGTGATGAATGTGGTACCTGCAAATTCTGAACCTGATACGCTAGGAGTGATCTACGAGAGAGGTTTTATTGGAACATACCAGGACTGGTGCGAGGCATTTTCCACCTACCCAAGGACATATGATCTCATACATGCTGGTAATTTGTTCAGCATGTATCAGGACAGGTAAAAGTTTGTCCAGAGCTCTGAAGTTAATTGTATCCAATTAATTGAATCGGGAATTAGTTTTGTAGTTTAACTTGACTCCAAAGCCGCCCGTAGAAATCGAAGATGCTCTCTGGTCTCGTGGAATTATATGATTTTCCAAATGAAATGACAATATTTATTCTTTCAGATGCATTTTCTTACGAATGTTTATCACTGCAGGTGTAACATAAAGTACATTCTACTAGAGATGGACAGGATATTGAGGCCAGAAGGGACGGTCATCATACGTGATACGGTTGAGGTCCTCGTAAAGGTGCAAGGAATAACAGAAGGGATGAGATGGAACAGCAGGATCATGGATCATGAAACTGGACCGTTTAATCCTGAGAAAATCCTTGTTGCTGTAAAGAGTTACTGGACGGGGGAAGCCTCTCAAAAACAATAAATCGATTAAAGATGTCTTTTTTGTTTTCTTTTTCAGTTTGGTTCGTTATTCGTGATTAGTTATCCATATTCAAATATGGTCTTCCTGCTTGTGAGGTCTCAGTTTTGATGGGATGTGGATTTGGATAGATGTAATCGGGCATAGGTATGGGAAGGAATTTGTTAGAGATTTTATTTTTTTCCCTGACTTCATCCCTTGTTGTGGAAATGGCATGTACTATTTATCGTTGTAGTGAACTGTTATGTGATGAGAAAAGTCCACTGAAGGTATACAATATGAAAATTTTGTTTATATATTCTTTCTTACTTAAGCACTCACTAATCAAGAGCTTTACTAAACACACTTGGATGGAGAGGACAAGGAGAGGGCCTGAGAATTAGATGCAGGCCACTGTGCGAGAATTGCAGAGAGCAGAGGTTTGTTCGGGATGCAGCAAAGGTTATTTTGGGTTTACTCTACTTTTAGGCATGTAATATTGGGTAATTTACACATTGGATCATCCGATCTCAATGTGGATCCCAATCTTTCAAATGTAACAAAATAAGTCCGAACTCCATTTTTATAAACGACATCATTTGAAAAAAAAAGCGATAGACTAATTCCCGCATGCATGGAGGTTGGGAATGAGGTGCCGCTGGAAGAGGAACTTGGGGAGGTGGAATTGATGGTTTCAAGAGAAAAAACAGAATGGAAATATTATTGCCGGAAATGGGCACTTTAGTCCATATCTCTCTTTTTTTTCTAGCGGTGTTATTTTGTTACATTTGAAAGATTGGGACTTACATTGATATTGAGTACATAGATGAGGATCTAATATGTAAATTACCTTATAATAGTTAATATAATTAGCTACATGGCATTCTTCTGCCTTATGATGAATGCATTTCTAAAAAAAAGTAGCCTCCCTAGTCACGGAAGTGAGAACCACTTGAGCAAGTCATGTGGCTCAAACTTGTGGGCATGCATGCACTTCCTAGTGTCTTATATGGTGCTAAAATCTCAATCTTAACCTCATCTTCCTCCCCCGCCATAACATCAATATCTCACCCTAATCTCATTTTCTGAAGATAGTGGCACATATGAGGGTTCATGTAAATCTAGTTTTTTATTGGTTTGTTTATGGATTTCGATCATACTCTCAATCTTGATTTCAAATTACCTTAGATCAACTAAATGACGTTGAGTGGTGCGTTTTCCCCATTTTTACGTGGTATGAGGTTTCTACCTTAATGAACATATCAGGGTTCGTAAATATATACTTTTTTATCTAGATTTGATTTACATATCTTATGTTATGCTACATAGAGTATATTTTTTTTATTTTGGAATGACTTGGTTTCCAAATTAATGAGCATATCATGGTTCGTAGATGTTAGGTGGGACTATAACATGAAAAAAAATGTTTCAGGTTGTTGATGAAATGATATAGTTCTTTTGTTGGTTCTTTTCAATGCAGAAAGAATAATGATTCTAGAGCATTGTTGTGATCTAGCATGTTGTTTGAAAATAGTTTGCCAATGAAATTGATGTCCGTTTGCTGTAAGTTCTCACATACTACATAATCAAAATTGAATTTACTTGTTTTGGATATATAACGGTAATCATACTCGATTCCGAATATAGTGGTGTTGACGAGATCACTCAGGGGTTCCTAACACCTGATCTTGGAGGGCATGTTGTGTCTGACAAATTAGATCTGACAATCGTTGTATCGACATCTTTCTTGGTGCTTGGAAAGTTAGCAATTAAATCAAGGAAACAAATCAACCTACAATGTATGATAATTCAATGCAAATGTGTGAGTCAAAATTTATTTTTATTTTAATTCTAAAAAATATATGTGTATAGTGTATAATATGTAGAGTGTCGAACCACAAAGATCAAGGAGGATAGGTATAATTATTATTAATTAATAATAAATAACAATTACTTGTGTACTTTTTAGTTTTTTATTTTTATGGGGTTTTCATTATATTTAATTTTTATGGTCTTTAATTAATTATTTTTTATATTTATTTTTAACTTTGCAAAATTTTAATTTCTTTTTTATTTTTTAAGATATAATATAAACTTATATGTAATAATAATACTATTATAAATAATATACATAATATATAAGATATATAAAGAGTATACATATAAATATAAAAATATAAGGGGACAATCCTTTTTAATTTTTTAAGGTTTTAAATATAATATATTTATTCATAATTAATAATAGTAATAAATAAGTATTATATAGTATATATAGGTTTTATAATTATAAATATATATATATACTCAAACTTTATAAAATAAGATGTTTTTGTATTTTTGTAATTTTTCTCTATTTTTATGATTTTTATATAATTTTTACTAATTTTTATGTGTTTTAATATTTAATATATCAAAATAATGAATTAATATATAAGAAGAATCATCTTGGGTATTAAAAATATATAATAAGTTCGAATTTTTTCAAAACTATTTTAAATATGAGGAAAGGGAGCCTACTTTGTGAAGTAGGTAACCTTACCTATTTCACATCCATTTTTTGCAAATTTGTTTCTTTTTTTTTTGTAAAATGTCACCGTGGATTTTCATAATTATATCCCTCTAAACGACATTCAAATTTTGTCAGAAACAGAGACTCCTACGGCCTCCATCCAGAACATGAAAAATACAGCAAATCTGTGACCGTTAAAAAATGACTGTCTGGATGGAGGTCGTAGGAGTCTCTGTTTCTGATGAAATTTGAATGACATATTAGAGGGATATAATTATGAAAATCCATGATGGTATTTTTTCAAAAAAATAAAAAATTTACAAAAATATGAAATGTGAAGTAGGTAAGTTACCTACTTCACAAAGTAGGCTCCCTTTCCTTTTTAAATATATACTATATAATATAAATAAAATATACACCGGAAAAATATATCTTAATAATTTTATAAAAATTTTTACTAATTTTTTATATGCTTTTTAGGGTTTTTCAATTTTTAAGGTTTTCCTTTTTTTGTGATTTTTGGTCTGAAAGTATAATATATAGTAATATACTAACTCTATTTTTTTGGAATTTTTAAATATTTTTTTTTACTTTTTTGGATTTTAAGTAAACATGGAATAAATAGCTTCTATTATATTTTTATAAATTATGAAACATAATAAATACATAAATAAAAATATGAGCATGCAAGAGCATCTTTTGAGACACCTATAAAAATTTTCCCATAATTTTCACCATACATGAGCTAATTAATAAAAATACACAAGCAAAGAACTAAATAAAAGCCTAGTAGCAGCATTTTACAATAAAAACATAGTCTGAGGGTCTACGTGAAATTATCTCCAACATCTTACACGTATTTTACAATTTTATAGATTAAAAATAAATAAACAAAGGCCACAAGGGCTTACTTGCAAAATGCACAATGCCTCACCTGGTGTAGCACATGAGGCGCATGGACCTATATGCAATAATCAAGAAGTTTGAAGAGATCCTTGCAGTTTTTTCAAAAGTTTTAAACTAAAATTAATATTTACAAGACTACAATGTAAATACAAAAGATGGCTGGGTTATTTAATAATTTACCCAAGGGGCATGATTCGATGGCTAGCGTGGCATCACGTCGACACCACTTATGATGGATGGCAAGGAGATGGTACTGCTTCACCTCGAAACAAGCGACCTAGATTAGATCTGGGTCGTGGTTCTTGATCAGACAGTTTCGGGTTTGTCTGGAAGAACACTCCAAGAACAACTGACATGTGAGCTTCGATCTGTCGTTCTTCCTCGCTCCGGCCTCCAATCGCTTCGCCGACGGGTGATACGACTTCCTGGGATGTTGCTGCCTCTGCAGGTTATGTCAGATGGGTCTGGGCCCCCTCAATGGGGGACTTGAGCACAAGGGAACCTAGAGCTCTGAGATGGGCTGCGAAATCATGCTCCAGGTGCTATAATGTTCCGGTACCTACACAAAAAGAAAGAGGGAGATGAGAGTGTCACTCTAGACCCTCTGTTGAAGCTGGAAGCATAGAGAATGAGTGGGACATATGAGCTCCATTGAAGGCGACAGAGGGGAGCTCGGTCGAACTTCGATCCTTGCAGGATCGAAGGGGAAACCGGGGAATCAATGAAGAAGTGAAAGGGCAAGATGATGAGGGTGAAGATGGGTCGAAACAGATCAAGTGTCACAGTGAAATCAGAGTGAAGCCAAAGCTCCGTCCAACCTAAATTCTAAAAATTAAACTAATCTAAAGATTAAATGTTGAAACTAATGGTTACACTACGAAGCGGGAAGAACATTACACTAAGAAATGTGAAGAAAGCATCCCAAACCAAGGGTTCCAGGGAGCAGGAGAAGGTACGTTGGAGGAGCCCCAGCGACACGTGGATATCATCGATCTACACCTTTATCCACGACGGCAAGGAGGGAACGCCGATGCTATCACCAAGGTCAATCAACCCTAAGGTCCTATTAGGATTACAGGAAGAATCATGGATCAAAATAAAAAAAAGGCGGTTGGGGGTTTATTTATACAAATGGATTTTGGGAGAAAAGGGCGGTCGATTACGTGGAGAAGGAAGGGGGTTGGTGGATGCGATGCCTTTAGCGAGATGGACAGAGGAATGGGGAGCATGATCGGTGAAGGAACCAAGGCATTTCGAGCATATTAGGATCATGAATCATAATGGGATGAGACTTTTAATCCTAAGAGTAGTTGAATTGTATTTTATTTATAGTCCTAATGGGAATATGACTATAGGTTGTAATTGGTCTATATATATAATCTGTTTAAAAGTTTCGCCGCATCTTAAAAAGTTGAAAAATCAAATTATTATTTTTATGATCAAGGACAGTGTTGAAAGTGGATGACAGATTTCTAGACTTACAAGTCACTGTTAAACTTGACATTAATTGATTTTCTTGCACGGTGCAAATTGGGCACAGCCACGAAAATGATATGGTGCTAAAAGAATAGAAATAAAAACTGGTGGTGCAGAAAGATTTCCCCTGAAAGTTGTGGCTGCCATTCTCCCTCCCCTGTTCCAACTTGCAGATATGCACACACAGCTCTCTTTAGTTTAGGGCTATCCCTATCCATATCGATCGTCCCCAACCTCTTCCTTCCCCTTGTCATTCGGCAGGCTGTCATAAATGATTGGTTCATCAGACATTGCTTACCCACCCAGTGCAGTAAGCTTGACGGTAATATAAGAAGAGGTTGAAGGAATTTACGTTATGCGATGGACCTTCCATCTTATTAACGATGAAGAGATCCCAACTGTTATGCATAACCCCAGTCTCAAGTGTAAAATATGACCGACGACATTTCCTGTATATGCATATGTAGATGCATGTGTGTGTCGAATAGGAGAAACAATCATCCTGTGTACAACCAAAACGATGCTTGAAATGTGTGTGTGCTTCTACGCAAGAATTGGGAAAGGTTGGTTCTACATCATGGTTTGTGAAATATATGGCAAGAGGCTTGTATCATTGTCTGTCTGTGCTACAGAACATATGTGTGTGCTGGAAAGCATGTATGCATGCTTGTTTGTGTTAGAGTGTTTGTGCGAGGGAAGTTAGTTTTGATCACTTGTTTATTTATTTTATTATTTTGTATTTAAGATTAATTACTTAGATTTAGATTTATGCTTAAGGATTAAGCTTGAGGCTAGGGAAAATTTGCTTCTGATCAGGGATTTTTAGTGCATTTAACACTAGTTTAGGTTATATTTAGGTTATTAGGATTTAGATTTATGTTAAGGAGAGTTTCCAGGGTTTTTAGTTAAGCGTATTGTTTTTATCTTAGGGCTAGATCTTTTGAGCTGGGTTTTCAGGGATGTAGTGAGGTACATGGATGGAGTTAGGGTCTTGATTGTTAGAATATGTGTATGATATGGGGATGAGGATGTTTTAGGAAAACTAAGTGGATAAATGTGGTGGTTTGTTTTATGGTTCAACTAAGATTTCTGAAATGTGAGTCAACCTGAACCTAAGAGACAATTATTAACTTTATAGAGTTTAAATTTATGAATATTTGTATAAATATCATATATATGCATTAAAATGCAAATTTGGGTACATGCATGAGAGTATAAGTAAGTTTAACCTAACAAAGACTTCTTGTCATGATGAATGACATATGTCGTTCTTCTACAAGAGACTAAGCTCAATGATTGTTCAGAGGTGCTTTGGAAATCTCTCGATTTGAGGGCGTGACCATTGTTTCGGTGCTTAATGCCGTGGGCAGTACTGGTGGTGTTGCTGTGGCATGGAATGGTGACATGTTCGACTCCCTTTCGGAAAGGCGTGGCATGTTTGTACTGACAATTGAACTTCTTATGAAACATCTTGATCCCAGATTAGTGATTTCTTGTGTTTATGGACCAAACGACCGTCACTTCAGGGAAACCTTTGGGCAGAGCTGCGAGCTGTGAGAAAGGTGTTCCATGATGCAACATGGGTCGTGGATGGTGACTTCAACACCACTTTGTTTGCGGCTGATAGACCGGGGATGGGGGGGATGTTAGGGCCATGGCTCACAAGATTTTGTGGAGTTGGTTGGAGATTTGCAACTGGAGGTTCAAGACGTAGTTGGCACTAGATTCACTTGGAGAAGCTCGGGATCCCAATCTAGATTAGACCATTTCCTAGTTTCCCCCGAGGTGCTATATGTATTCCCCATGTGTGGTGTTTCTTCTCGTCCGAGATCTAGATCAGACCATTCACATCTTGTTTGGGACAGTGGGGATGGGGATGTCCCACACACTTTCTTCAGATTTGAGAAGGCATGCTTTCTTGAAGATGGCTTCTGACGGTAACCGATCATTGACGATCGGTTGAGGGTGTAGGTTCTGCTATTTCTCGTCTATCGTAGACGTTGGCTAGCTTGAGGAAAAAAGCTGAGTAAGTTCAAGCGGGAGGTGAGAGAAACCAATAGGGAAATCAGAACGGTGGCAAAGGAGGGGATTGTCATGCTGGATAGGTTAGAAAACTCCAGAGATCTGACAAATGAAGAGATTATGTGATGGCTATTGCTATGGAGGATAGGAATAAGGTGATGGAATGCAAAAAAAGATCAAGGCAGATGTGGATCGAGTAAGGTGATGCGAATACAAAGCTCTTTCACGCGGTGGCCAGTGGAAGGAGAGAAGAAATCCGGTCCGAGCAATGGAGGTGGGGGGATCGAGAGTGAAGGGAGAGAAGGAGATTGGGAGAGCACTGATGGATTATTTTTGCGGGCTTTTGAAAAGGGTGGTTTCGAGATCATGGAGGTGGACAGGGGTGGAGCGTCTGATCTCATACTTGAGCAGAGTGAGCAGCTGATTAAACCTTTCACGATGGAGGAGTTGAAGCAGGTTGTGTCCGCGTTGAATGGAGAGGGTGTGCCTGGACTGGATGGCTTTCCTATCTATTTTTATAATGATTCTGGGAGGTGGTGGGTGGAGATGTGTTTACACTCCTGGAGGAGTTTAGCAGTATAATGTAGGTTTCAACAAGATCAATAAAGCCTTGCTTTTCTTCTTCAGAAGAAGGATGCATCCGAACATGTTGAGGATTACTGCCCCATATCATAAAAATTCAGGACCTCTATGCAAAATGTCCACATCTATTTGCGCTATATATTTTATTTATATAACTAATAAAAAAAATACAAAAATGGCGGGGAAAGTTGTGCAATTTACCCCCTAAGGTGCACCATTGTGCAGCTAATATCCGCCACTTATCCACATGTCGCACGTTGGACAACTGATGATTGTTGGACCGTGGACGCTTGAGATTAGATCCAAGGCATTGCCTTTACACCACGGCAAGAGGGAATACCACAAGAGAAAGAGAGAAAGATGGAGAGCGAGAGAGGTAACATAGAGAGTTGTACCCATTCTTCTTATAGTGATCCTTCTTCTCCAGTTGTCGCGAGAGGTGACCACCGACCACCGTTATATTTGGTTGTTCTTTATTTCACATGCTTCTGTGGTTGTGGGTGATTGTGCATTCGCATTCGTATCCGGTGGGTTCGTTCCCATCAACCGGTATCCGAGCGGAGATGATACCGGGTCGTGTTCCCCATCAACGTGGAGCATTGAGCAAAGAGAGAAGATCTTTCGATAGTGGGAGGATTTGAAGCGATGATTCCATGGCACATTGATGAGGTCGAGGTAGGGAAGTGCTGGGTCTCACGTCGAAGTGTTGTCGACGGCCATCGAGATGATTAACAACATGGGTAGATGGTGTAAAATAGAGGTGTTTTGCAAGGGTCCTCATGCAATTATGAAGGGGCTATGGTGTGGCTATCAGAAAAATATGGGAGTGTGTATGTAAAAATCCCCTCCCACCTTGTGCATTATTGTGGGATTCCAAAAATAGGCCAAGTCTGCTCCACAATGCCTCCCGACCCCCCTGACCCCCCTCCACAAACCCTAACCCTTATCACTGACCCATTAACCCATTATCCATCACTCCTCAATCTATCACAGCTATTTGCACCAATGATGGACCTGTAACCCATTATCCATCACTCCTCAATCTATCACAGCTATTTGCACCAATGCTAGAGGGATGCAGCTCAATTTAACGGTTATTTATGGATCGAACTTCCCTTCCGAGAGGAGGAATCTCTGGGCTGAAATCGGTCAGCTTAATCCCTCCATTGAAGTGCCTTGGCTGATCTTAGGGGACTTCAATGTGGTTAGATTCATGTCTGAAAAATATGGGGGTAGAGCGCCTACCCATTCCTCTACAGCGGACTTTAACCGTTACATTGATGATAACGGTCTGATTGAGCTTGAACCTTGGGGAAATCCTATCTCTTGGAACAACTCCTCTGTTGGACCAAGAAGAATCGCGGCAAGGCTTGACAGGGTGCTTTGCAACTCGCACTGGATGAAGGTCTTCCCTCTCTCAAAGGTCCTCTACTCCCCTTTGCCTTCCAGTGACCACGCTCTCCTTACGGTTGAGCTGGTGAAACGGGAGCACCGGGCAAGGCCTTTCAGATTTTTTGACTTTTGGATGACAAGGGACGGTTACTTGCCGTTAGTGGAGGCCGCTTGGGATACCCATGTTAGTGGTAACCCCCTGTTTGTGTTGGCTAAAAAATTGAATGCTGTTAAGCGCTCCCTTAAGACGTGGGCTGCCTCTCATGGGAGGGTAGAGGAGGACCTCTTCTCCGCTTCTTCGGCCTTGGTCCACGTTAATGAGGCCCTCGCCTTGTCACCTGATGATCCTTATCTTGCGCAGCTTGAGCAAGATCTCAAACTCTTCCTCTTACGCCTTGAGGATGATCGTGAATCTTTATGGAAGCAAAGAAGCCGCATCTCCTGGTTGAAGCTTGGGGACCGCTCCTCTAAATTCTTCCACCTTTCGGCCAATATTAGAGAGGCGAAGAACAGAATCCCTTGCCTTATCGATAGTATGGGTAACTCCGTGGATTGCCCTTTGGAGATTGCCTCACAGGCACTCTCCTACTATGAAGCCCTTCTCACGGGCCGATCCCCTCCTCCCGCCTCGCCCCCGCCTCCCCCTCCCAAGAAAGTTCTCACTGTTGAAGCTAGGAATTGGCTCGAAAGCCCGTTCCGGGAGGATGAAATCCTTCAAGCGTTGCGCTCAATCAACTCTTCTAAGTCTCCGGGACCCGATGGTTTCAATGCTAAGTTCTTCAAATTTCATTGGAATTTAATCAAAAAAGAAGTCATGGACGTAGTGTCCTTCCTTCACTCAGGTGGCGCTATGTTGAGGCAAATCAACCATACCTTTCTGACGCTTGTGCCTAAGGTCCCCTCTCCCTCGGACTTGGGGGACTTTAGGCCTATCTCTTGTTGTAATGTCATCTACAAGATTTTTGCGAAGCTTCTCTCGGCTAGGCTCTCGGAGGTTCTCCCTCACCTTGTCTCCCCTAATCAGTTGGCGTTTGTTAAGGGGCGACGCATTGGGGACAGTGTGCGTCTGGCGCAGGAGCTGGCCTTAGGGTTTGGGAGACTCAGGGGGCCGCGCCGGGCGTGTGTCAAGGTGGATATTGCAAAAGCTTTTGATTCGGTTAATCACTGTTTCCTGCTGGATAGGTTATCTGAGATGGGGTTTGGAACTACCTGGTTGAAGTGGATGCAAAACTGCATAGGAACTGTCTCTTACTCGGTACTGGTTAATGGCCTGCTCAACGGGCTCTTCAAGGGGACTAGAGGGCTTCGCCAGGGCGATCCCCTGAGCCCTCTTCTTTTTACATTCGTCATGGAAACTCTCACCTGCCTGGTTGACCAGGCTGTGGCAGATGGATCTATCTCCCCTATGGGCAGAGGCTGCAACAAGGCCCCCTCTCACTTGATCTATGCTGACGACCTTCTCTTTTTTACCAAGTGCAACTCTCGATCCCTAAATGCAATTGCCTCCACAATGAATGATTTTGGGGCAATGTCTGGTCTTCGGATGAATGCAGCTAAGAGCAGATTATTCTGCTCTAAGAATACAAGGACCCAATTTTCTTGGAATCTTGCTCTGGGGCTTCTTGGGGAAGCTCTACCTACTACCTACCTGGGCATCCCTCTCTCGGACAGACTTGGCTACTCCTCGTCGGGTAAGGCTCTTGTGGATAAGGTCAGGGCCCAGCTGTGTGGCTGGAAGTCTAGAACCCTTTCTTTGGCGGGACGTCTTGAATTACTAAACTCTGTCATTGCGGGAATCTTGCTCTATTGGTCGGACTGTTCCGTTATTTCATCTTTGGTCATCTCAAGGATCTCCTCTCTCTATGCGGACTTCTTGTGGGATTACAAAGGCCACGCCTTAGCCTGGAAGAAAGTTTGCCTTCCTAAAGTCGAAGGCGGCCTTGGGATAAGGTCCCTGGGGGACATGGCTAAAGCTTCGATTGTCGGTTGGGTTTGGAGGTTCCTCTCGGCGGAGAATTCTATATGGGCTGATTATCTTCGTGCAAAATACCTTAGGGATGAGTCTTTCTGGGATATACCTTTGAAGTCTAATGCTTCTATGTTTTGGAAGGTTCTCCTGCGGAACAGAGACTTTATTGCGCCTGCTCTTGCTCAGCTTGGTCCCCCTTATAAGTGGGCTCTCTCTCCGACGGGCTTCTCATTTCGTTCGTGTTTTGATCTCGTACGCTCTAGAGGACCGATCTTCTGTCATTGGAAGGAAGTTTGGGGTTCAAAGGCACCCCCTAAACACAGATGCTGCCTGTTTAGAGTGGCTCGTAACCGGTTACCCACTCGTGACAGGCTCCTGAAGTGGGGTTTGGGCGTGGATGCCAACTGCTTACTGTGTGATCACCTCCGTGAATCTAGGGACCATATCTTTTGGGAGTGCCCCTACTCCATGGAAATCTGGTTTCTCATCGCCGGGCCGCTTCGTCTGCCTCCCCTGGGTCCTGATTATGCTATCACTGATATTCTGGATTGGGTGAAGCGGATGCATGGTTTAGACGCTGATCTCGCTATCAAAGTCAGTTCTGCTATTGCGACTTCTGCTTGGTGGATCTGGCGGGAGCGCAACCTCCGTCGGACAAAAACTGCTAATGCCCGTTGTTGGGTTCTGTTTCTCTTTTGGCTTTACTGTTTGTTCTTTACAACTACCTCCCCCATTTATTGGGTTTTTCTGTGGAGGTTAAAGAGATAACTCTTACTGTAATCAATATTTTCCACTTTTAATATACTTACTTACCTTTAAAAAAAAAGGCCAAGTACTGCCTGTATCTCTAGGGTGGGCCCTAGTGGACGTTCCATCTTCATGATGTATAATGTAGTTGCTTGTGTTGATCGTGAATGCATATGAAGGTCAAGGCAAGTCTTAAAAAAACAACGGTTAGTACCAAAGAATTTGAGTATGAGATTATCATCTTGTATTTGCTTTCTACCGCCGCATGAAACTCTATTCGTTAATCTATCATAAAGATTTTAGTCAGTAGATATTCACTCTATATAATATCCCTCTTTGCTGACTGATTTAGGCAGAAGACGAAACTAAAATCTGCAATCAGAAATCGTCATATATTTTGTAACAAAAATGTATCCTTTGGGATCATGTGGACGGCTGAAGAGCAAGCGAAATAGGTGTTGGGAATGCACTCGGAGGTAGGGGTGTAAACGGATCGAACCTTAGCGAACCTATATTTTTTAGGTTCGGTTCGTTTATTTAATCGAGCCTAAACTTGTGTCTAGGTTCGGCTCGTTTATTTTCGAACCGAATTCGAATCGAACTCTTTTTAAACGAATCGAACCTAAGCGAATATCGAACTTAAGAATTCTCTAATAAGAGGGAGTGAAAAGAAGAGAAATGGAAATATATATATGTGTATTTACAGTTAGAATAAATATTCATTTGGTTTTTTTCTTTATCTAACGCATCTTCATCTTTTGAAAAAATTAGATTAATAAGGATTCGTCTCTCTGTCGAGTTCGTGTCGGGATATCGGGGTCTTGGGACCCACAGTTCGTGTCGGTACTCTCTAGCTGGCGTTCAAACGAGTTAGTCAAGATGCAGTCGGAGCTCCCATCTACGGATTGCATCACACAGGGCAGGGACCATTTCGAGTGGGACGGAGGCAGATTCTCGACAAAGAAGGTGTACATGGAGTTTAATTGTAACACGCCGCCCATGGACGCAGATCTATGCAAGGATATGAAGATTATTAGGGCTAGCAAGATCCCGTGCAGGGTCAAGATCTTTCTATGGTGCTTGAGAAGGGGTAGGTTGTGCGACAAAGCAAGGAGGGGAAGGATATTTGGTATTCCAGACACCCAGTGCGACAGATGCGGAGAGCAGGTGGAAGATGGAGATCATTTATTCTTCAAATGTCCGACGTCTGAGCAGGTGTGGAAGGAGGTAGGGACATCGTGGATCTCGACTGGGGGGATCATTGACTTCTGGAGGTCGGTAAGGTCAGTGGGGGGTAACTCTTCCGATGACTGCACATTACCTTTTGCGGTTCTTTGGGCTATTTGGGGGGAAGGAATGATCTCATTTTTAAAAATCAAAGGTTTTATCCAGAGAACGTTCTCGCCCACTGTAACTCGTTGTATCGTTTCTGGGCATCCAGATGATGTACTCTACACATGTTCTTCTAATAAAAATTCCATAAGGCGGTGAATCCCATCTCGGGATATCACCCTCGCTTTATTTCAAAAAAAAGGATTTGTCTCTCTGAAAAAAGTATAATTATAATATATTTTATATCTAATCAAATGTGGATAAGGAATAAGAATAATGCGGAGATATTCGATAATTAATGTTTGTACTTGTTCTGTTGATTTGAAGATAAAGAAGGGAAAAGTACTAGAACATAGATGATAGATGTTGTAAACATGATGTGACTATTTATTTTTGGACAGTTTATACCGAGATAAAACCTAGTTATCTCGTAAATATCTAGTTATCTCTAGACAAAATTCACTTATCTTTGGATAAAAATCATTCATCTCAAAATAAGTCCACTTCTACGGATAAGGATTTGTAAATATGTATATGTGTATGTTTATCGAGCTTTTAACGAATCGAACCTGAGCGAACCTATGATTTTTAAGTTCGGTTCATTTATTTAATCGAGCCTAAACTTGTGTTCAGGTTCGGTTCGTTTATTTCCGAACCGAATTTGAATTGAACTTTTAACGAGCCGAACCTGAGCGAATATCGAACTTGAGAATTTTCTTACACCCCTACTCGGAGGGCTCACTAAAATAAGACCGTTTCCTCAAATTTATATATAATACAGGGAAGGGTGGGTGATTGATTGAGTGGAAAACTGTTGCACTCACCGAAACCAAGGGAAGGCAAAATGGGAAACGAGTGAACATTGTACAATGCCCAACGCTAATGGACCTTCAAGTCCTACGCCACCCTATTCCTCTTTTACAGTCTGCATGCATGATGTTCAGGACCATATATGGCATAAACAAATTATATACGTCAAAAGAATACGTCCTGTTTCTAAAAACGGACGTCGTTGTACGGCTGCACCAGTACCATTCTGTAAATATTTTACCGTTATGGAATAATAAGAGGAGGAACCACCTTAAAAAACAGAGGAAAATCTCAGAATCTATTATCTGATATGATATGATAAGGTGATAATGATGTCATGGACCCCCCCTTTCGTATACTATGATTCTATATTCCACAGTCAAATCTCGCTGCCCTTGCAGGCCCTTCTCTTCTCACATCGATAGGGAAAGAACAGGTGGTGGAGGAAGAAATAGGTTTGTGCACAAGACTTTCTCTCCCTCTCCATTTGAGTTTGAGTACTATCTCTTCTCTGCATTTTTTGATTCCGAAGGAGGAGCCCAAACAGGGAAAGCAAAAGGTGAGCCTATGTTCTTCCTTTTGTAGAATAATTCTTCTGTCCTCAGTTGAGATCCTAAGTACAGTTTCCAGTATTCGTTTCAGTTATTCGCTTTGCTCCTAACTGGTTGGGCGATTCAGTTGAGCGTGTTCATAATCCATTTTGAGGAACCTTGTCTTGGACTCATCCTTAATTTTGTTCTCATAGAATCCTTCTTTCTATGGCTCCGGTTCGCTACCATTACACCTACCATGCCATAGATTACAGTGGACAACCATCTGTGTATTCAACAAGTAGTGTTGTTATTCTTCGTTTAATACCAACCACTACACTAGTCCTTTCAGCTATCTCGATTTTACTTTTCCAATAGGCTATGACAGTATCCCGTTTACTTGCCTTATTGCATCACTTGCTTGTTAATTCCCAAATGTTACGTTCAAGCGAACAGGAGCATATCAGAAAATATGAACGGCTGCGTTCCAGATTGGGATGTGGTAGAAGAACACACATCTTTCCATGGCCTTCCATTGGCAAGCCAGAGAACATCGATGAGGTCAGTCAATATTAAATGACCGTTGTTCCCATTCTTATCTGCTTCAATAAGATTCATCTGGATATACCTCGTTACCTAAATTACAAAATCAGACAAATTACTTTGACGGAGATTAGAGGAACATTCCCAAAATGGTTGATTGAATTGTAATCATGCACTTCTTTTGGTGCAGCTAGTCGAATTTTCAAACCAATTGCCCGTAATCATGTACTACCGGCCTTGTTCTAAAAACTTTCGTACTATAACGGTTGCAGGGCTGACCATGAACTCACAGAGCTTGTGTGGCAGAATGGGCACGTTATTTTGCAGAGCCAGAATAATCGCAAACATACCGCAGACATGAATGAGCCCAAACAGCCGAGTAAAGCAGATTTCCTACCAAAATGTGGAGGTGGCTCTGCAAACTTCAACATCTTCTTCGAAGAAGAGGAGACTACGTCGTGGCTCCAATACCCACTGGATGATCCTCTGGATACAGAATTCTGCAAGGAATTATTCCAAGGTATGCCAATTGGTGAAAACAAATTGGATGCCTTATCCACTGTCCGTTGCACGAAATCGGGAACCATCAAAGATGTAGAATCGCTAGAAGCTCTCGCTCCAAAGCAGTCCAAGAAGCTCCACCTTGATCAAAACATATTGCATCCCCCCAAGCCACAACCTGTGAATTCTATGCCACCAAAAGCAAGCACGACGAGTGGAGTTGTAAATTTTTCTCTTTTCTCCAGGCCCATTAATTTCGTTTCTGGATATCCAAGTTGTCGACCAGTGGAAACAAGTGTAGAGACTAACGAAAATCACAAACAAGTTGGACAGTCCTTGACGATGTCATCAAAATTATCCGGCAACTACGAGTGCAATCCCATGCCAGCGGCACCTCAAACACACACGAATGTCTGCTCCAAGTCAATCTTCAGGCCAATGGAAGATGCCCACAAGAAGACACTCGAGAGAGGGCACGTAGAAACACATGATACAACCACAGTCACATCTTCATCTGCTGCTTCTGGATCTAGTGTCGGCAGGAGTTCTTGCCCAAATGCTTGCGATCACAAGCGGAAAGCAAGAGATGTTGAAGAGTCCGAGTGCCAGAGTGAGGTTCGCTATTTATCCTCGCTCTCATTTCTGTATATATCTTACACGTTAAAAAAAGAGAGAGTAATCCTGATCATCCTTATTCCACGATTTCTAGGAGACTGAATTCCAGTCAGTTGAGGACGGCAAGTCAGCCAAGAAATATAAAGTAACACGTAGAAGTAGAGCTGCTGAAGTCCATAATTTATCCGAAAGGGTAGAACCTCCAAATTACGATGCTTATTTTAATATATTTAAAAATATGCTTAATTTGTTTCTTACTCTTTGTACACAGAGAAGAAGAGACCGTATCAACGAAAAGATGAAGGCATTGCAGGAACTCATTCCTCACTGCAACAAGGTACTGATAAAAACTTGGAAATCCATGTCCTGTAGTTGTAATGCACTATATGCGTTTTATTCTGGAATTAAACAAGGACTGATCCGAGCATAATCATCCAGACAGATAAAGCTTCGATGCTAGACGAGGCGATTGAGTACTTGAAATCATTGCAATTACAAGTCCAGGTTTGTTGAAAGTTGGATAATTTTTCCTCTGCAAGTCAGATGCATTTTTAAGATCACTAAAATGTTATCACCATGCGCCAGATGATGTGGATGGGGAATGGGATGGCACCAATGATGTTCAACGGTTCCCAACACCTTTTTCCATTCATGGGCGCGAGGCCAACAATCCCAGGAGCTGTTCAGATGCCAAGAGTTCCTTTAGATAGCCAAGACATGTCCTTGGCAAGCACAATCGGAAGGACGACCACCATCCCGTCTCAATCCATGAATCTGGCTAATGATGCAAACCATATTCAGAGTTCTGGCTTACCAGAAGCTTATTTGCGCTGTCTCGGACTTCAAAACATGCAGTCACCACAGGTTTCTAATTGTCATATCAGCTGCTGCTTCATATTGCATTCAATCGAACGGAAGTGGAATGATCATTCCAAACTTATATTTTGCAGGGATTGAATATATTTGCTCCTCAGACCTCTCAATTGTTGCAGCCTAGTTGCCCAACATTATCACTAACTGGCAGCGGTCCTATTGATGCAACAGGTTCCTCGAAAAATAACTTGAATGACTAGTTGGGTTAGGATGATGCTACTATTGAATTCTCACAAGTTTTTACCTAGGATCTTAGACGCGTAAGGTGCAAGAGTCAGTATAAATTTCAGTTGAAATTTGGTTTCTGTGGGACATCGAAGGTGCACGGACGATTCTAGTTCATTGGGATGGTCAAGGGAAATCTTAGCAGTCATGCTGAGTTTCTTTCGCTAGTTGGAGTTTTTAACTCTTTTTTAGTGTCCTATTGATGTAGAAATACTTTTTTACATAATAAAGACAGAGAATTGTGCAACCTCTGAAGAACCCTCAGATCGAATGCTTCAAAATTCCAATCTGAAACATGTAAATAACACCTCGACGTTATGCCATTTGAGCCTGTGCCACGGATATTCCCTCTGTACATGTGTATCCTCAAGCTAACAATAGCTGTTTTGTATTTAAACTCATCAGCCAAATCTAATTGATTTTTCAGTAAAGTAGGTTCTTTATTTCTCATCTTTTGGACGGTGTCTGTCACGTCCCGGACCTCGAAACATGAGAAAACTTGCGGAAGCATCCCAAATCGATGAAATTTTATTTTTTGAGTCCAGGAGCGAGATAAAAACTCAATATTCCATGAATAACATTTAGAGTGCCATACATAATGAAAGAATAAAGGAAAATAACCAATAAGTAAAGACTCATCAAGTCTGACTACATGATAAAAATTAAATAGGTTTATCCGTACAATGACTTAAGAGGCTAGAAAAAAATAATCAAAAGACTCTTCAGTCCAGCCAACGGCCAACCCTCGTGCTTCCTTCTAAGCAACAAGGTTGTAATTCAATATTAGTCAAACGAGTTTGACTAAGTATGCACCAATAATAATATCTAGACTTCATTATGACAACATACCAAATTAGCATCTGACTATCTAGACTTCTACTAAGGAAATATAATCAAAGAATTTTAAGAGATTAAATAAGAGCAACAATCAATAATTGGTAAAATCTAATGTGGGGTATAAATAATAATGGTATGTGACATAAGTTAATGTACATACCTCTCTTCTTCTTTTTTCTTTCATAACGATAAGGATAGATCACTATGTTTCTCCGTTGATGGAAATCAGTTATCACCTAAATAAAAGAGATGTATTTCAATGTCACGCCGAATCCGTAATACGTTGCATCATAATATTCGAAATCCCAACAATCGCAGTACCCATTTTTTTATAAATATAACCATCCAATTATTGTGATTGTTATACTTTTTTTATACATATAGATATCAATGCGAGTATCTACGGGTATCAAAACAATATTTTTTTTATTTGTCGTAAACTCGCATGCATATGCCAATTATGTAAAACGTAGATTTAATAGTTGCTTCGATAACATATTTATCCATATATATTTTTATATTATAGTTTGTATAAGGAATATCATGATAATATATAATTGTTAATGTTATTATCTAAAAAAAACTTGACATGTATTAGACAGAGTTGCATGAGAGTTTCAATAAGAGTTGATTTTCGGAATTTAAGAGACTATATTGGCATGCTATAGTTTAATTGACACTAAACCTATAATCAAATGACGTTAGAAATCCGATGACCGTAGAACCCATGCATTTTTTTTAAGGATCACAAGGTTAATAATATTCGACCACAAGGATTCAAGCTTCGGGGAAAATATCACAATACCATGATTTGATTTACGAGAAAAAGAAATAATAGTGGATGATTCGACAAGGACTAATGATTCGATTCGACAATCATAAAAGAGATAGTTTAAAGGGTTTACCTAGACGAAAGTTTCCTCTGCAAAACTATTCAAATCTGATTGCCGAGCTCGAGAACTACGTGTCAATGATCACAGTTTGATGGGATCAAGAGGCAATGAAGACGAAAGGGGAGTCATAAGATTTATTTGTAAATCTTGATAGGGAGAGAGAGCAATATGATGGCTTAAAAAGGCACGCATATAGTGCCGAGTCAAGATGAGATAATGGTTAGAAAAAAACTAATTATCCCATTAGATACCCAATCTGACTCGGTCAACAACTAATCCCGTCATTTTGAATTTTTTTTCTTCGGCTCCAACCGTCCATTAGATAATCATGGATGATTATACAATTTATAACATGATTCGGACGATGTCAAAAAAATGCCATTATTAATATCATTTACTTACTAATTTGGTATATTTATATAGTACATCCTGCAATATCATTCTATTTTAATTCTTATATCCAAAAGTTTCAAATTTTTTTTACAACACCCCCAAAAAACAAACGTTACAACTCTACCCCTTTTAAAACAAATTTCGTCCTCGAAATTCTAAAGACATACCTAGAAGTTCAGGATATTTTTCTCGAACCTCGTCTTCTAGTTCCCAAGTAGCTTCTCTTTCTGAATGGTTGTGCCAAGTGACTTTCACCATCTTAATAATCTTCCTTCGTAAATGGTGTTCTTGACAATCAATAATGTGTGAAGGGTGTTCTTTATATGACAAGTTTTTATGAACCTCGACAGGCTCATAATGAATATGATGAGATGGATCATGAATATATTTCCGCAACATGGAGATATGGAAGACATTATGAATATACGAATACTGAGGTGCTAATGCAATGCGGTAGGCTACCTCGCCTACTCTATCCAATATCTCAAATGGATCAATATATCTTGGACTACGTTTTCCTTTTCACCCAAATCTCAATACACCACGAGTTGGAGAAATCTTGAGAAAAACACGATCACCAACTGCAAGTTCTAGTTCTCTACGACGGTTATTCGCATACCTCTTTTGTCTGCTTTGAGCTATCAATAGCCTCTTTTTAATCAAGTCGATCTTATCAGCAAACTTTTGCACAAGTTCCGGTCCGAGCAATCTTCTTTCACCAACCTCGTTCCAACAAAGAGGAGATCTACATGGCCTCCCATAGAAAGCTTCATATGGAGCCATTCCAATGCTAGCCTGATAAGTATTGTTATAAGCAAACTCAATAAGCGGAAGGTTCTCATCCCAACTTCGAGCATAATCCAAAGAACATGCTCTTAGCATATCCTCAAGAACCTGAATAGTTCTTTCTGATTGACCGTCTGTCTGAGGATGGAAAGGAGTACTAAATTTTAGCTTTGTACCGAAAGCCTCCTTAAGCTTTTTCCAAAATCTTCCTGTGAATCTTGGATCTCGGTCAGAAACAATAGAGACTGGTATACCATGAAGCTTCACAATATTGTTCATGTATAAATTTGCTAAGCTCGCAACTGACTCCTTTTTCTTCATTGGCAAGAAATGGGCAGATTTCGTCAATCTATCCACGATTACCCAAATAGTATCACAATGAGTTGCATCGGTCTTCAGAAGACCCATCACAAAGTCCATAGTGATGTAATCCCATTTCCATTCTGGAACCTCTAATTGCTCCAAAAGTCCGGCCGGTCTTTGATGCTCAACCTTAATTTGCTGACACACCAAACAACGAGAAATAAATTCCGCAATTTCCTTCTTCATAATTTTCCACCAAAAATTTCGCTGGAGATCCTTATACATCTTTGTACTTCTGGATGTACAATGAATTTAGAACGATGAGCTTCATCCAGAATCTCATGCTTCAACTCTTCATGCGAAGGAACCCATAAGCGATTCCTGAATCCGACGTCGCCATCTGGAGCAATGAAAAATTCTGAACTCTCTCTTTGACTCTTCTCAGCTAAAACATGGTACTCGGGATCTTCCTTTTGAGATCTCAATATTTCTATATATCATCGAATGTATCTGGATGCTAGATAAGATAATCTTGTCTCCTTCCTTGAAAGGATTCCAAGAGACCAAATCGTCAATCAACTTCCCCTTTTTGATCGTCAAACTTGCAGACATCGCATAATCTTTTCAGCTCAAGGCATCTGCTACAGCATTTGCTTTACCTGGATGGTAAGCAATAGAGAAATCATAGTCTTTAAGAAATTCCATCCATCTCCTTTGCCGCATATTCAAGTCTTTTTGAGAGAAGATGTATTTGAGGCTTTTGTGATCAGAGAAGACCTCAAATTTCTTACCATAAAGATAGTGACGGGAGATCTTTAATGCAAACACCACAGCTGCAAGCTCTAGATCATGCGTAGGATAATTCCTTTCATGAATCTTTAGCTACCTTGAAGCATAAGCTACAACTTTTTCATTCCGCATCAACACACAACACAAGCCATTCAGGGATGCATCACTGTAAAGGACAAAACCTCCATTACCTGAGGGTAATGTCAAGATAGGAGTGATGGTTAACCTCCTCTTCAGTTATTGGAAGCTACGCTCACATACAGAAGACCATTCAACTTAGTTCCTTTTCTAGTCAATTCGGTAAGAGGAAGTGAAATTTTTGAAAAATCATGAATGAATCTACGATAATATCCTGCTAAACCAAGAAGGCTTCTAATTTCTACCACACTCTACGGTTGCTTCCATTCTGAGAATGCCTCGACTTTGGCTGGATCAACAGAAATCCCATCCTTGGAAATAATGTGCCCAAGGAACATGATCTTTTCCAATCAGAATTCACACTTGGAATTTAGCATAAAGTTGGTTCTGCCTCAGAGTCTCCAATACGATTCTCAAGTGCTCCTCGTATTGCTCAACACTTTTAGAATAAATAAGAATATCATCAACAAAGACAATGACAAAGTGATCTAAGAATGGTCAAAAGACACGATTCATAAGATCCATAAAAGCGGCAGGAGCATTAGTCAATCCGAATGACATCACACAAAACTCGTAATGCCCATAGCGTTTTCAGAAAGCAGTCTTCGAGATATTTTCCTCTCGAATCCTCAATTGATGATAGCCAGATCGCAAATCAATCTTCGAGAAGACCTTTGCTGATTCGAGCTGATCGAATAAATCATCTATTCGTGGTAACGGATATTTATTCTTGACAGTCACCTGATTCAGCAGTCGATAATCAATGCATAAGCGAAGTGATCCATCTTTCTTTCTAACAAATAAAATAGGTGCACCCCATGGTGACACACTAGGCCCAATAAATCCCAAGTCAAGCAACTCTTCAAGTTGCTTCTTTAATTCCACTAGCTCGGCAGGAGCCATGCGATATGGTACCTTGGATATTGGTACAGTTGCAGGAACTAGCTCAATAGTGAAATCAATCTCCCGATGAGGTGGGGGTCTAGGCAATTCTTATGGAATAACATCAAGAAACTCCCGAACGACATCGAGATCAGATAAAGATACGGTTGATGGCTCAACCCTAATAATACTGGTAAGATAGGCTTCTCGCCCTTTCAAGATCATGCGATGTGCCTTCATGGCAGAAATAATGCACCGTTCGGAACCAGTGACATGCCCTTTGATAACAATACTTGGAATCTGATGGCTTGCGACAATCACTCTCTTCTTACAACAATCAATGATACAATGATATCGGGAAAGCCAATCCATCCCAAGGATAATATCAAAATTTGCCATCTTCATGATGATGAGGTCACTAGGTAGCTCATGACGCTCAATTATCAATTGAGCATCTTGAATATACTCCAATACTTTTACATTTCCCCCAGTAGGTATGATAACCATCAAATCAATATCTAAAAGTTTTAAGTTTGACATCCATGTTTTTTACTAGTGCATCAGAAATAAAGCTATGTGTAGCACCGGTATCAAAAAGAATCTTCGTATGTAAATTATCAATAAGAAGAGTACCTTCGATGACCTTGTCTTCCTTAGCAGCAGCATCTCCAGTGGTGAGAGCATATACTCGTGCAGGAACCTTTGGCCTTTGATCTTGTCCTTGAGCTGCGGGTTGCTTCCTAGGCTTCGGACAATCACTAACAAAGTGTCCTTTCTCTCCACAGTTCAGACACTGGCCATTCTTGAGATAGCATTCTCCAGTATGGAAACGATGGCAGAAAGAGCATTCAGGAAATCTGTTATTTTACCCCGGCTTAAAGGCTTGCTTCTGCTTCTGAGAATTTTTGAATGATTTATTCTTCCTGAATCAATCCTTCCGATCATTGCGCGGCTTCTCCTCCTTTCTTCGCAAGAAATCTCGCTCCATGGTGGTAGCACTTGGTAGGGCATTCTCCATGGTCTTCTGCATGCTGGAAAGAACCTTCGATCTTAAAGCAGGGTGAAGTCCCTCAAAGAACTTCTGAGTCATCCGATACTCATCTGGACATAAGTGTGGAGTATACTTCAGTAAACGATGGGACTTGTTGTTATATTCAACAACATTCAGATCTCCCTGCTTCAGATTAATAAATTCTTGCTCCTTAATCAACTGCAAGTGCATCGGAATATACTGCTCTCGGAAGAGTTTAACAAACTCATCCCATAGAATAATCTCTCCTTTTTCAAATTTCCGCAACTGACAACTGGTCCACCAGTCTTTAGCAGGACCTTTCAGTTGATGAGTAGCAAAGGAGACCTCGCTATGATCTGGACATCGGATTGCATCAAATAATTTTTCTATCTCCTCCAGCCATCGATCTGCTATCTCAGCATCCACTATACCATCAAAGATAGGCAGGTTCACCTATAAGAATCTCTCAAAGGTGACTTCATCCCTATGCTCCTCACGAAGTCACCTTTCTCTATCAAGATGCCTCTCACGACATTTCTGATCCTTGTCCTTGCTCTTGTGGTGATCAGCTTGATCACGAATCAGCTGGGAGAGCTCTTCGACCGTCTTCATCAACTTGGCATTCTATGCTGTCAAATCATGGGAGCGACGACTCCGCTTACGGATCGAGACGATCAATATCTACGAATAGCGACGATCAATTAGTAAGCTATTCCAAACATAATCTATAAATATTATAAGCCATCCTAAAATTGAAAAATATTCCTCTAATCTTTCATTAGGCTCTGATACCACGTTGTCACGTCCCGGACCTCGAAACAGGGGAAAACTTGCGGAAGCATCCCTAAACGATGAAATTTTATTTTTTGAGTCCAGGAGCGAGACAAAAACTCAATATTTCATAAATAACATTTAGAGTGCCATACATAATGGAAGAATAAAAGAAAATAACCAATAAGTAAAGACTCACCAAGTCTGAACTACATGATAAAAATTAAATAGGTTTATCCGTACAATGACTTAAGAGGTTAGAAAAAAATCAAAGACTTTTCAATCCAGCCAACGGCCAACCCTCGTGCTTCCTTCTAAACTGCAAGGTTGTAATTCAATATTAGTCAAACGAGTTTGACTAAGTATGCACTAATAATTTATGAGACATACCATCAGAATCATATACAATGAGTAGTAAAATAATACGATGACAATTCCATATGGTAAGGAATATAATTCAATAAATAAACAATGAACTATAACAAGACTTTTTCAATTATACAAATCATCATGGGATAACAATGACAATTCAATAAATTTCCTTAAATATCATAAATTTTGTGACCATAATGTCAATATCCATATCAAATATAAATCAATACCATCTGCCGACACCAGACAACCCGAGCTTGGATAGAAGCCACCCCGTTCCCTTAAATCAAAAATTTTAAACTAAAACAAATATCAATACGAGGTCTCCTATCCAAACCCCAATGCAATGGACATAAGTACTGAGTCAACCGTCGTAGAGGAAAATTATTTGGAAGTAGTGTAGGATTACCCGCCTACAACGGTCAATTAGCGGAATTAACCGTCTGCGCGGCACCCGGCCAGGTCAAAGCCTCTAATGGGCCAACAATGAACAATGTCTACTCCCTCACAATGATGGTGTCAAAAACAATAATTAATTTTCAATAAAAATATTTGGACAAATAAAATTGCAAATTAAACTATATATCAAAAGACAATAATGTAACCATCTCTTTATCATTTAATAATGAATCCATAGACAAGCATTATGACAACATATCAAATTAGCATCTGACTATCTAGAGTTCTACTAAGGAAATATAATCAAAGAATTTTAAGAGATTAAATAAGAGCAACAATCAATAATTGGTAAAATCTAATGTGGGGTATAAATAACAATGGTATGTGACATAAGTTAATGTACATACCTCTCTTCTTCTTTTTTTCTTTCAAAACGATAAGGATAGATCACTATGTTTCTCCGTTGATGGAAATCAGTTACCACCTAAATAAAAGAGATGTATTTCAATGTCACGCCGAATCCGTAATACATCGCATCATAATATTCGAAATCCCAACAATCGCAGTACCCCTTTTTATAAATATAACCATCCAATTATTGTGATTGCTATACTTTTTTATACATATAGATATCAATGCGAGTATCTACGGGCATCAAAACAATTTTTTTTATTTGTCGTAAACTCGCATGCATATGCCAATTATGTAAAACATAGATTTAATAGTTGCTTGGATAACATATGTATTCATATATATTTTCATATTATAGTTTGTATAAGGAATATCATGATAATATATAATTGTTAATTTTATTATCTAAAAGAAACTTGGCACGTATTAGACATAGTTGCACGAGAGTTTCAATAAGAGTTGATTTTCGGAATTTAAGAGACTATATTGGCATGCTATAGTCTAATTGACGCTAAACCTATAATCAAATGACGTTACAAATCCGATGACCGTATAACTCATGTATTTTTTTTAAGGATCACAAGGTTAATAATATTCGATCACAAGGATTCAAGCTTCGGGGAAAAACATCACAACACTATGATTTGATTTACGAGAAAAAGAAATAATAGTGGATGATTCGACAAGGACTAATGATTCGATTCGACAATCATAAAAGAGATAGTTTAAAGGGTTTACCTTGACGAAAGTTTTCTCTGCAAAACTATTAGAATCTGATTGCCAAGCTCGAGAACTACGTGTCAGCGATCAAGTTTGATGGGATCAAGAGACAATGAAGACGGAAGGGGAGTCATAAGATTTATTTGTAAATCTTGTCAGGGAGAGAGAGCAATATGATGGCTTAAAAAGGCACTCATATAGTGGCGAGTCAAGATGAGATAATGGTTAGAAAAAAACTAATTATCCCATTAGATACCCAATCTGACTCGGTCAACAACTAATCCCGTCATTTTGAATTTTTTTCTTCGGCTCCAACCGTCCATTAGATAATCATGGATGATTATACAATTTATAACATGATTCGGATGATGTCAAAAAAATGCCATTATTAATATTATTTACTTACTAATTTGGTATATTTGTATAGTACATCCTACAATATCATTCTATTTTATTTCCTATATATAATAGTTTCAAAATTTTTTACAACACCCAAAAAAAACAAACGTTACAGTGTCAGCAAGAGAAAATATCATTGCAATAATAGTATGGTATTATATTTTAGCATTTTTTATTCTGCACAAGCTGGTGAACCTTCAGCCAAAGCTGGGACTTGGCTGTCGGCGACTTCCCCCGAACAATTGTTCTAGTGGTGCCTCTAGAAACTAGCTAAAAAATATTAAAGATCAGCAAATAGCAGACATCGAACAAGTGCTTCATGAATATTTCTTACTAAATCTCTTCACATATGAACGCCCTCATGAACATAATTGCACATGTGAATGATTCAACCCAAGTACAATGCAAGTAGAATCTATTGTCGAAAAGCACCCCAAATTGGAGAGAAAATCTCAGCCCTAACCTCAAGTTGAGGAGAGGGTTTTTACTCAAAACATAATCTCTCTTTAGATTTTGGGGTGAGTTACATGCAGAGTAAGATTAATGGATTATCACCCAAGATCCATTTACACGAATACTTATCTTAACAATCTCCCTCGAGTTGAGCATATAGATCAAGCATGTTCAATTTATCCACATTCTTCTCAAAGTTCATCGTAAAAAGACTCGTGGTAAATAAATCAGCAACCCGACCAATTGTCTTGATGCACGGAAGAGAAGAGTCTCCATAGTCAATCCTGTTTTCATATAAAATGTATGTCAACTTCAATAGACTTCACTCTATCATGGAGAATAGGATTATTAGCGAGATCGATGGTGGCCTTGTTGTCATAGGATAGATACATGGGGAGATTAACAACAATCCCAATATCATGTAGAATGATCTTCAGCCAAAGTTTCTCGTTGATGCCATTTGTAGATGCTCGGTACTCAACTTCAACTCTAGATCTGGCATAAACTGACTTCTTTTTACTTCTCTAGATAATAAGATTCACAACAAGAGAAGCTGCTTAATCTGCTTCAGTATAATCTTCAGCATTCAAGTTTGCTCCTTTCTTAAAGATTAGTCCCTTACCCTAATTTGCTTGATATATCCAAGGATTCTAAAAACAACCTCCCAATGTCCGAGAAGGAACATGCATAAATTGACTAACTACGTTAACTGCATATGTGATGTCAGGCCTGGTAAGTAAGAAAAATCAACTTGTCCACTAATATTTAAGTAACATGTTTTACGTCTTCCTTCATGTTTATCTCCATCATTAATGCACATACGACGATTGGCTTCAATAGGAGTAAGAGATGACTTGCACCTAAGTTTCATTGTCATTCGAGAGCATATTATCTCTGAGACAAGCACATGGCATATTTTTTCTTAGCAATTTCAATGTATTGAAAATGTATATTTTAACTCTCTAAGTCTTTTAACTCGAACTCAAAGGTAAACGTGCTCTTCAATTCACAAATTTTATTTTCATCATCACCGCTATTAATCATGTCATGAACATAGACGAGAAAGATTGATGTTCTTCCGCTTGTGATTTTTACCATTAGAGTATAATCTCCAATTCCTTATTTATAGTTGTTATCACGACAAAAGGCTCTCAGATCAATCCCTTTGGAGGTTGTTTAGGGTTTAGGAGATTGGAATTGGGTTTTTTTTGGGGGTACCTTTGTTTCCATTTTCTGAGTATGATTTTCGTGTGTATCAATGTCCCCCATAAATTGCAGCTCGCTTTCCTCTTTATGCCTATTCTCGCCTTGAAGAAGATTGGCATGAAAGGACTCTATTTAAAAAAAAGGTGACAAATTTTATGACAATCACTAATCTAAATTAGGAATCAAAACATATATATCGTTTTGAGTAGTTGAGAAGCCAAGGAAAAAGCCTTTTGTATCTCTTGAATCCAACTTCTTTAGATCAAGACCATAGGTCCATAATGATGTAAAAAGCACACCCAACTAAGCACCTTGACTTGTTATATTGAATGGAGTTTAGCCAATACAGACCCTCATGCAAGGAGAATGGCCATAGAGAACTCTGGATTGCATCTGAGTCATTAAATACACATAAGTTAGAACAGCTTCACCCTCAATATTTTCGGTACATTTCTCAGAAAAAGTATGGCAAGACTGATTTGAACCAATCAGAAAGTAGGACACAGATCAGACATGTCAACAATCCTGGCCTAACAGCTCTCAGCCAATCAGAAGGCAGGATACAGATCAGACATGTCAGCAATCCTAACCCAATAGCTCTTAGCCAATCAGAAGGCAAAACACATATCAGACATGTCAACAATCCTGACCAACAGCTTTAAGCCAATCCAAAGTTAGGATACAAATCAACCACATCATCAACCCATCAAGTGGTTAGGATTCAAGTCAAATTAACAATTATCATTATGTTGAGGGCTATAAGCACATGATGTCTCATGGATAATACTTTTTTCCTTAAATTGATCTTCAATAGAGTGATACATGTACTCTTTTGCATTAGCTAAAAAGAAAAGAAATAAATATATCAAGAAAAATCTCTATCCTCACAAGTCAAATTCAAAAGAGCTTCCATCAAAGGTGGATGCTCCCAATCATTTCAAAGTGTCCACTTGGACCAAACGTTATTAGGACCAAGGAGTCAGGCTAGCACCAAAAAAGAGCTCTGCACCGTATAGTGATACAAGTCTGAGTGTTGAAGGTATCTTAGATACTCAAAAGAGACACAATCTATCCCAGAAAAATAAGTGCAGACGATTATGAATTCTCTTGACGGACACATTGATCAACAAACCAAAAAAATACATGTGTTGAGTAATAATGCACTCGAGAGGCCCCTTATTCCAATGTGAGGGAAAGGAAAATAGACACAATTCTATGACCTCCATCATCTGGTCGTCCATCTACACTTTCAAAGTCTGACAAACTAATGAGACGGTTGACTGAAGCAAGAATAGACTTATTCCCTAGTGTTGAGGATTAGGTCTAGAGGAGAGTCTCCTGAACTAGAACTTTAGGTGATATCTCGACTCGACTCTCATGAATGCAGTACACTAATCTTCATATCCTTATATTTTATGTACAAATAGAGAGTCTGATAATTAGAAAAGGCTGATTCCATTTGACTAGAGCATGGTTGAGCTCAGAATTTTAGGATCACTTAAATTAAGTGTCTTCGACGATTTTTGCTTGAAAATTTCACATGCGCTGTCAGGAATTAATATGACTCCTTCATTCTTTAGATGCTCGAAGATGAGCATAGTTTAAGTATATAGGTATGATGAATATCATATTCATCATGCTAAAATCTACATATTAATCCTCAAACCTAAACAATTCAATAAGAACCACTAATAATTGATTAGTATTAACTATTATTATATTGTAAATAATCTTGTGTATAATTGACCTATTTTCTGTACAATATCTAACCTTAATTTATTGTATTTAATTACGAACCTTTTTCTCTATTTTTATATTTTATTAAAATCCCTAAAATTTAGAATAAATATTGTCTATGTTTATTTTTGATTTTAAAAGAAATTAAAAATACAATAAATCTCAAAACCCCAAAACTCAGCGTTTTTGCCTATTAAAAAGGTTCCCAAAAATACATCTTTGGACAAATGACATCGTTTGACCTTTTGACCAGCACGAAACTTGTAGATCTCATCGTGATCTACAACTTTCATGTTTTGATTTTTTTCCTAATTAAGCCTTCTACTATTTCTTTTAGATTTTTTCTTTATTTGTATTATTTTTGATGTTTTTGGTGCAACCATGTGGCACCCTATGGGTCGCCCACGTGGCGTCACCATCTGGATTCATTCTCCACCCTCTGATCTTCTTCTTCCCACCTCCATCGCAGTCGTTCCTCCCATCTTCGCTCACAACTGTCTGATTGATCCTCAATTCTCATTCGCATTGTCCCCCTCTGGCTTCTTCTCAGTCGCATGCTTTACTCCCATCCAACGGCCGAGCACCATCCACGTCACCCCTTCCCTCCTGGTCGTTGGATGAGATTCCAGATCTCATCCTAACCATACATTATCGATCCTCCCCTCACTGCTCGATCTAGATTTATGGATCAAATCCGTGTCCTCCATCAACGCTCCCATCTAGACTGTTGGATCGCGAGACACAACGGTCTGGACTTCTTATTCTTCCTATAGTAATGCCCTTTGCCACGGTGTGCGCTTCGCAATAGCCTATCCCCCTTTCCATTTTAGCTCCTACCTTTGATCAACGCTCTGCATCGTAATGCCCCCTCTTCTCAGCCGTTACATACCGCATCCTTACGCACCCCTTAACTCCCTTCACCCTGCGCTTTAACGTCCCTCACCAGCCATTCCAAATCACCTAGTCACACCATAATGGCCGCAAACCTCCGCCTATAAATCTTCTCTGATCGCCCTCTATACCCCCGTCCACCAATTCAGAGGTTAGATCCTTAGCCCTTCTCCGCCTTCCTGTGACATACAGAGGATGGAGGAGGGACATCATGGCCTCCTTGCTCTAGTGTTGACCCATGGTCAACTTGACCATGTTTCGGCACCTCCGGTGACCACCGAGCTCTGTTCCCTAGGCTGAGCATGTTGGGAGATGACCCCGAGGTTCCTCGAACATCAGCCTAGGCACTACCTCCGTCGTCTTCCTCTCCTATCCTCTAGGTACTTCTTCCCCCTTGGACTTTCTTCATTTTTCTCTTAATTACCCCACCACCTACTACCATCCCCACCTTCGCCTAATCGAGCTCCACCACCCATCCCTCACCTTCGCCAAACCGTCCACTCATCTCCTTACCTTATCCAAAGCCCTGACCACCTCGCCCCATCTCGTCTCTGGACCGTTGGAAATGAAGCCCAGGTCCCCCATTCCTCCACCTCCTTGGGACCCCCATTTCATTCACAACACTCGACATCGCACGCATGTACGACTTCGTCTACGAGCTAACTTTGCAGGATCTTCGATAGTCAGAGCCTCACATCCGTCTCCGGTCTCCCGCTCTGCCTCCGATGAGCAACCATCGACAACAACTTTCAGCCATCGCCAAGGGTCCACATGGCCTCCGTCGTATTCGGTAGCCTAGTATGGAGGTTGCACGACCTTGAGAGCACCATCTGGAGGCTGGTGGAGATCCTGGACCTTCGTCGAAGCACAATTTTCTTTGGTGAGAAGGGGCGGAGCACGAAGAAGCAAGCACCGTCCGATCATCTTGATCAGATGGCCTTGATGTTACGCGAGCCTTGATGCCAATCCTATAGGCTCGGAGACCAAGCCGCCTCCCCTCTGGAGGACCAGATAAAGTCGCGTGTAGCCTGAGTCGACCGCCTCCCGAGCCTAGACCCCTCGCGTGCCTCGCACGTAGGGGCTTGGCAAATTGCAATGAAGATCCTGGAATTTTCTAGTATTACACTTAGGTCCTCTAGGTGCGTGCCTCACGTGCATGTTGCAGTCATTTATAGGATATCCAACCGGATTTTGATAATTGAAAATATGCCCATGTGCGCAAATGGAGAATTTACAAGAGGGCCCCTCCGGGTTTTTCTATTTGCACGTAGGTCCTTCTAAGGGCCTATTTGTGATATTTATCTTTATTTTCCTTGAGTTTTTACTATATTTATGCCCCTACATTTTTAGCGTATCTTGAGCATATTAAGACCAAATTGAGTGATTTCGGTTTCATTTTAATGTTCGTTTCATTGTCTTTCTAATGTTATTAATAATTTCTTGATTTGACAGTTTAATGGAGCTATTTTTTGATGATCTATAGTGTCTCTGTCTCTTTGATTTAAATTCCATTATTCATATTTAATGCTTGATTTGAATTTGAAATTTACGCTTAATCAATTGCTCATGGATGTGATTAATCTAGGCCATATTTGTATATTTTTATCTTGCAACCCATTTTATGCATGCATTTCATCTCTTTTTTAATTGCGTCAAAAATTCAAAAAAATGCATGCATCAATGGTTTTTGCATTACTTTCTCTGCATATCATTTTGCATATCATATCTGCATAAGGACCTAAGATTAGAAAATACTAACTCTTGAATTAAACAATAATTTTCAGTAAATATACGAAGAGGCTCGTGTCCCTGTGTTCAACCTTGGTATACTTACCAAGTAAAATAACTTGCATATAAGACGCAATGGAGGCACGAGATGAAAGGGAAGGGGAGGGTGATGACGAGTGGGGTCCAGGGTAGCAAGGATACCATGGCTCCAACGTACGATTGATGCTCTGATACCATGTGGAAAGAAATGAATGAAATGTTTATTATATTATCATAAGGCTCCTTTATATAGGTTTCTAAAGGCCAAATAACCAATTAAAAAATTAGAAAACAATGAAATAAGAAATACATAAGTCATATTTCCTACAACACTTGTAATCTTGTTGGAGATAGCACGACCCGAAGGTCCTTTACACCTAAATGGAATGATCAAGGAATTATCACTACCCTTGAAAGCAACACACTTTGCCCGACAACATCGACCCATAGGTGTTGACAGCGAGCAGTTCAACCTCGCCCATACATGAGCTTCATTTCTCAAGTCTCTATTCCCCAAATATGGGTGAGGTAGGTGTGTGTATTGCTATTACTTGGTGTTAGTGAGAACTTTGAACCTCAATATTGTTCACCTCTCAAGCACGTGGCTACGCTCACCAGACCTCAATTAGGTAGGTACTTAGTGCCTTAGTCAAGTAGCGCAATCTCCATGTCGTCTTAGTTGAAACTTAGTCATATCTTAGTTGATGATCTTAGATGTCGGTGAGGTAGACACTTGCAGGATCCTTTTCCATTGTCATACTCCCTTAACCTAATTGAAGAAGGCACTTATCGCATAACATCATTTCAAAAAAAAAATAAGCAGATGTGTACAATCTATGGCATGTATGAATGGGTCAACACTCAAAATTCATTTGCCCCAGAACATCTCATGCAAATATTATTTAGAAGGCATCATGCCTAGAAGGAAGAGTTGATATAAGGCCAATGATCCGAAACAATTTGGAAAATGGAAGATGTAGATCGAGAGGCCCTCTTTCATGTTACAGAATCTATCTCTCGCTCTTAAATTAGGATGTGTGCAGCTTCATGAAAGACAACGTATAATGTCATTTTTTTTATTCTGATGGTGTTATCCTTAGGGCCCGTTCGGTAGGAGAATAAGCAGGAATAAGGATGGGGAATAAGGGGAATAAGGGTTCATTCTCTGTTCGGCTGGAGGATAAGAATAAGGAGAATAAGGTGAAATAAAGGTAGGTAAGGTGGGATAAATATATGAATAAGAGTGAAATAAGATGAAATAATGAGGAATAGTCGTACCACGGGGAACCGTGTTGGGAGGAAAATGGGGGCTTATTCCCCTTATTCCATTCCCCTTAACCTTGTATCGAACACGGCCTTACAGTTCATACCTATATTATAGGGATTTTCACACCATAGGTCCATAATCCTTAGTAATTTTGTAATTACAATCATAACCCTGCATAATAACGAATTACACGAGAAACCTAGGATAATCACTCAGTCTCACACTCTTGACCCTCCATTAGTTTTCCCCTTAACCAACCATATCATTGGATTAATCTAACCCTTAGTCTATCCAATGATGCCAAAAAACTTAAAGAAAATTAAAAAATCTTTTCCTCCTCCATCTCCATCTGCTTGCAACATAACCGACCCCTCCCCTTCTTCCTCCTCCGCCCCTCCGCCTGCAGCCACCCCCTCTGCCCCTCCGCCGCCCCTTCGCCCGCAGTCACCCCCTCCGCCCGTATCCTTTCCCTCCTCCTTAGGGCTATGCATGGTTCACGGATTTCACGGTCATCCGACCCGATCCGTATGGATCGACCCTAAACTAATTGTTATCCAAAGAATCACATCGGATTGGGTATCCAACCCTATTTGACCCGTGACATACGGAGCTCCGATCTAGTGATCCGCGGATAACCATGGGTCAACCCATCTCATAACTCCTTCAATCCGGACGATGCCTATGGGTCTAGCTAGGTGGTATTCATTAGGAATGTAAATGGACAGATACAGACTTGAGTATAGGTGTTACCATATGCATTATTATATATTTTGCAGCGTCACTTTGATATATCTGTTTAATTTTGTAGGCTTTTGTGGACTGTTAATTATCGATTGTTTGAGCCGAATTGTCGAGGATAGTGTAATAATGATAATCAATTGAATAACCATCATTAGTTAATTTACTTTATTTCAGATGTCGTAATTACGATCAACTGCTAAATTTCACAACAATATTTACTAGTACTAAGATGAAAATATAGCAAAGAATAATTTTTTTGTTCATTTTCTTATATTCGGCAGTAAGATATATAATAATTGAATATTATTTGTTACTTGATTTTTTAAAATTATTATTCGTATGTAGTCTTTATTCGATATGTATTTAAATTTTTTGTTTATTGGATTCATATTTGGATTTCACTTTTTATTCGATTCATATTTGGATTAGCTCTTCATCCGATATGTGGTTGGGCCCGCTCTTTATTCGATCCGTATTCGGATTCGATAAATATCTGATTCGGATTTGTATTCGTATTTTTAAGGATATGGTTTCCTTAATGCATGTCAGAATCATATCCGTATCCGATTCGTATTCGATAGAGATGAAGCGAATATGGATATGGAAATAGACATATTCGATCCGTATCCGATCCGTTTTCATCCCTAGTCTTAGGTGCAACAAAAACAGTTAAGATTTATGTTTGATCCGTCACCATATCCGACATGTAAGCAATCGACGACAGTGCATGTTTCGGCAATGATGTTTGGGTGGGGTGGGGCTCCTTCACCCACTGCTTTGTTTCCCATATTTTATATGGAATAACCGTTCTTTTCATTTAAGGCACATTAATACGTTCCTTATTTGAAGAAAAGGATTTAAAAAAATACTAATTTGATTATAGTTAGATAAATAGGAACGTAGAATTCATGATTAAGAGAAATTTTAAGTTTGATGAACATTGGAGATGTCGTAGAAGCCTGTGCCAAAGCGGTATCGATTGAAATTGTCCCGTTCTATATCAATATGTAAGTATCAAATTGATATATCTGCGTGCCATCCGGCATATTCATTTCATACATATTTTGACTTCGGACATTTAAATTTTAAATTATAATCGCAAATTTTGTAGTGTTTGATTTCTTTGTCATTTATATTTTTACACGAAATCCTATTTTGGAAGCTTTAACAAATTTTGTTTGGTTTGCATCTAATTCTTTTTAATCCATGGATACCCACGGGTAATCCGATATCCAATGGGTATCCAATCTAATGGATAATCATTTTGATTGGAGCGGGATGATCCGTTGATCTAATATCATGGATCGGATCGGGTCAACTCTAAATGGAGCGGGTTTTTGCCCCACGAACGGCCCTACTCCTCCTCCCCTCCAACCCGTTACCCCCTTCCAGGCCTGCCACCCCCTCCCTCCAAGCTCGCCTCCCGCTCCTCTCCCATTCCACGAACCACTCCTCCAGAACCCACACCACCCTTCTCGTTACTCACCTACTATCGCACGCCCCTCCTCACCTCCTCGAGAATTTTGCCCTCGCCTTGTCCCCCTCCTACAACCCCCATCCCCCCTCCCCTTCTCCACGCCGCCCTCCTCACCCTCCGCCACACCCACCCCCTTTCCTTCTGCTCCTCTTCCATCCCTCAACTAGTATCCCTCCTCTCCTCCTCCCCTACTCACCCATCAAAAACCACAATCCTATAAAGTCTTGTACAAATTCGTAATCTTTCATTCTAAATTTTATATATGTTCTTCTATTGTACCATTAAGCATATTCTTGATAAGTTGTAGGAGTGTTGTTCTCAAAGGAAGTGGTGCCCTACTGAATAGTTGTTTTTACAGCAATTGAAGCTTGCTTGAAGGTTACTTGGGGCTAATTTGAACCATAAATATGTAGTTGGTGGTTTGATTGCTCAAAGTCATAATGGATTGAATGGGATTCATTCCAAGTTTCCTCTAAAAAGATTGCACTCCATGTTGTGCACAGAAAACAACTGCATTGAGGAAATGTATAGAAAACAACTGATATCATCTTAGTTTACATGCCAAATCACAGCCAGAAGATGCCTCAACAACAGATGAGTTGATCACTGGTCCTTTGCACGTTTCTTCTTCTTCCTCTTTGTTGCGAATCACGGAAGCAAACACGCACAAACACGATCAAACAAACAAGACGCAAACACAATGATTTACAAGATTCACCCATAAATGGGCTACGTCCTTGGGCGGCTATCGGTTTCACTATATGGAGAAAAATGTAATACATAGGGTACTGAGAAGGTACAAATATGGGATGAGAAACATGATCAGAATGAGGATTGCAATATCTGATGGCTCTAGGGCCCCTTTTATACTGCAACAGAAGAATACCATATGTATTCAACAATCCATCCCAACAGCTCTCAGCCAATCAGAAGATAGGACACAGATCAGACATGTCAGCAATCCTGGCCCAACAGCTCTCAACTAATCAGAAGGCAGGATACAGATCACACTTGTCAGCAATTCTGGCCCAACAGCTCTCAGCCAATCAGAAGGTAGGACACAGATCAGACATGTCAGCAATCCTATCCCAACAGCTCTCAGCCAATCAGAAGTCAGGATACAGATCAGCCACATCAGCAGACCAACAAGTGGTTAGGATTCAAGTCAAATTAATAATCTCCACCTTGATATGAATCCTCATATAGTAGAATGAATCACTACTATTACTCCATCATGAGTTGAATTCTTCACTAGCAGAATTAACCACTTCTAGACTCCACCGGAGTTGAATTCTCATATAGCAGAATTAACCACTACTATAATTCACCACTTAAAATGCAGATAACATGAATCAAGGAATTATAAACAATATTCACCTTGAAATTTCTCCTCAGAGAAGCTTCGCCAAGCTTCACCACACCGCCGCCGGCCCCTCATTGAGGTTGCTGCCAACCGTCGATATTGAGCAAGTCCAAACAATGCTTGAACTTACTCCCAGGAACTGTAGACCCTTGCAAGACATATAAGATCTTCTGCTTGTTGCCCTTGATGACAACAACCCCAGCTTTGGCAACATGCATGACTCCACCTTCAGCGTTATACATGTATCCTTTAGAGTCCAAGACTCCAAGAGATATTAGGTTCTTTCTCAGATCAGGAACATGTCTTACTTCTGTCACAGTCCTCACGACTCCATCATGCATCTTGATCTTCACAAAGCCGATCCTTACAATCTTGCACATTGTATTACTCCCTGTGATGATATTTCCACCATCTATCTTCTCGTAGGTGCAGAACCAATCTTCATTAGGAGTCATATGGTAGGAACAACCTGAATCAAGAATCCATGTGTTATCCATCGTCTTCTGATCTTTGACAGTGAGAATGAAATCATCTCAGAATCCCTACCACTTTGAGCCACTGCAGCAATTGTGGCCTTCTTTGGGCAGTCTTTCTTCCAATGTCCGGGTTATTTGCAGTAATTGCAGATGTCCCTAGCATTGTAGTTCTTGGACCTCTGCTTTCCATTCTTTGTGTAGTCAGAACCGGTACGACTCTTCTCATGAGTCATAACCCTGCAGCATTAGAGTCTTGCGTCCCAATAGCCATATGTCGAAGTTCACATGTATGCAGACTCGCACGAACTTCCTCTAAGGTTATGGATTCTCTTCCCACAATGAATGATTGAACAAAATTCTCAAATGATAATGGAAGAGAAACCAATAAAATCAAGGCAGCATCCTCATCTTCAATCTTAACATCTACGTTTCTTAAATCCATCAATAATGTATTTAAGTGATCTAGATGTTCTTTAAGAGATGTACCTTCATGCATGCAGAGACAGAACAGACGTTGCTTCAAGAGAAACTTGTTGGTCAGAGACTTCGTCATGTATAGACTTTCCAGTCTCAACCACAGACCGGCCGCGGAATCCTCATCAGCAACCTCCGCGATAATCTCGTTCGCGAAACATAGCATGATCGTTGAGTGCGCCTTCTCTTCCTGCACCATCAACTCGGACGGCTCGAGTGCCTTCGCTCGCTTCTGATCTAACGGTGCCCAGATGCCCGGCTGTTTCAGAAGGGCGCGCATCTTGATCTGCCATAGACTGAATCCATTCTTTCCCGTGAACTTCTCGATCTTCAGATTGTGTGACGCCATCTTACTGGATGATCATGACGGAACCTAAAGTTCTGATACCAGTTTGTTGCGAATCGCGGAAGCAAACACGCACAAACACGATCAAACAAGCAAGACACAAACACAAGGATTTACAAGGTTCACCCGTAAATGGGCTACGTCCTTGGGCGCCGGCGATCGGTTTTACTATATGGAGAAAAATGTAATACAGAGTGTACTGAGAAGGTACAGATATGGGATGAGAAACATGATCAGAATGAGGATTGCAGTATCTGATAGCTCTAGGACCCTTTTTATACTGCAACAGAAGAATACCATATGTATTCAGCAATCCATCCCAATAGCTCTCACCCAATCAGAAGATAGGACACAGATCAGACATGTCAGCAATCCTGGCCCAACAGCTCTCAGCCAATCAGAAGGCAGGACACAGATCACACTTGTCAGCAATCCTGGCCCAACAGCTCTCAGCCAATCAGAAGGCAGGACACAGATCAGACATGTCAGCAATCCTAACCCAACAACTCTCAGCCAATCAGAAGTCAGGATACAAATCAGCCACATCAGCAACCCAACAAGTGGTTAGGATTCAAGTCAAATTAACACTCTTGAAGGTGGTGAAGGGGTTCAACATTGTGCGGGACTGGGCGAGGAAAGAATAGAGAAAGAAGGAGATGGGGGAGATAGAGAGAGGTCGTGAAATGGAGAGGATGAAACAGGAGAAGTTTCCCTGTGAACAGGGGAACTGACTCTATTTGTTTTGCTGGTGTCAATTTTTAATTAATTTATTCAAGAAAATTCATCAAAAAAGCAATAAAAATCACCATTTCATTCGTAATGGATTATTTATCCGTGAAAGTGCAAATTTTTTTTGTCATTTGGAGCATGGACGAAGGTGGATTGAGGAGAGAGTAAGTATTGATGGAGAGAAGAGAATAGTATGAAGGGGAAGAGAAGTATTGCGAAGGCGATGGCCACTGAAGGCGAGGCGTTGTGACTGAAGGTGAGGCACTGTGCAGGCGCGCGAGGCTGCTGGAGCTACAGGTGGTGCACAGTGCAGGCACGCGAGGCTGTTGGAGCTATAGGCGGTGCGCGGGTGTGGGCAAAGCTATGGTAGAAGATGGGCCTTAGGGGCAAACTCCTAGGAGAGAGAATGCGATGACATGATTTGCAAATAAGAATGAGCATTAGGTGCAACTTTGTCTTTTTTTAACGGAAACCGTCAAATATAACGGACATCTCAAATGGAACATAACACATGATTATCTCATTTAAGAGTTAAGCATTACTCGGAGTTTCTCGTGTAATTTCACGAATATGAAAGGTTTTGATTGTAATTGCAAAATTACTAATGATTATGAAGGTAAAAATCCCTATATTAGATAACAGGAGATTCAATCTCCGTGTTGGAGCTCTCGCAATTGGTAGAGTATTATTGCGTGTACTTACGAGAACATGTGGATGCACGACAAGTATCGTATAGTGGAGGAAATGTTCTCGTAGATTTCTCCATTATTACTAACGTTGTGCTGCTGCCTCTCTTTCTCCATTAAAGGAAGCACTGTACACTATTATCAGAATGCATACTTGAGTTTGACCATCATCTTGTTTTTGCGTGGAAGAACAGGTGGATAGAATATTAAAAGGTTTCAATGTCTCCCCATCTTTGTGGGAAGTAGGAACATGATCATGTTCCACTATCGATCCTTTCTCGTGCTGATGAAGCTTTGGATCCTTGATATTGGCAGCCAATGCCATAGAACAGTACTCTATTTAAATTTCCTTTTGAGAAGAAAATTGTTTGCATTCTCAGAAAAGCTAGCGCTTCAGGATGAGATCACAGGTTGCAGCAAAAGATACGCTACTGTTTTTTCAAGTTAAAAATGAAGACAGATACAGTAAATGATTCCATGTTCGTTACTAAGGTCATGTTTGTTGAAGGGCTTAGCTTCCAAAACTCACCCCTTAGGGTCTACTCTTTCTTTATTTTTCAATACATTATATAAATCATTTCTCTTTCATCTATTCCATCAAAAAAAATAATATATTATACCATCATATCATCTAAAAATTATAAACTACTCAACTTCTACTCACTCTTCCAAATTTCAATACAATCACATCACAATAACCGCTCACTTTTCCAAACTCTAATACAATCACATCACAACAAATCCACTCAACACATAACCCTCTAATCCAAATACGAAAACACAAAAACGAGTCGCCCTTCGAGATAACCCAGCAACCAAACGCACCGAAGAATAACTAAACCAACAATTATACTCTTCATATGTAATAACAATGCACAAGTATGGTAATTCCTACCATCCTAAGAACCCGATGCCTTTAGATATGTCTAATAAAATATGGTAGTAGACATTCGAGCCTACTTTCCAAACAACGGGCAGACTTTCTACTTTATTGGCATCTGATACAGGTTGACGGATATAGATAACGCTGCCAAAGAAAATAATGCCATTAAATTTGAGAACGATAAATATATCTACCATCTCGAGGAAGCTAGTTGGCTGGCTGGATGGCAGTGAGCATTAACTGGATGGACCGGACCTGGAAGAATGTGCACTCGACCTTGCCTACTCCCAATCTTTACCATACCTATGCCCTCGTTTCTGCCCATTAAGATCAGCATTATCATCTGAAAGTACATGGAAGAAAACTTTCCTTTTCTCCTTATAATAGCAAAGATGCATAGGCAAGAAGACGTTCCAACAATCCAGAGCAGTTTTGGCCCAACGCTATCTCCATCCCATCACATCAAAGCATTGTCATGTGACTCAAACTCAAATGAAACCCAATTGCAAATAATCAAGGTAGGTAACCAGTGGAGTGGAGCCCCCGGAACAGTGGCATTAGAGAGGAAAGGGACCCCAAGACGAGACAGAGCCCAATAAAAAATAAAAGTACCTCAGTGGCTGGGACTCAATTTGTCACTCTCCTCATGGGAAGGATCCAAAAGGGCAATAAAGAAATAAAAGTGGGCACCTAATTAAATTAGGAGAAAGGAAGACGACAACAAAAGAAGAGTGTGCTTTGCAATACCTTCTCATCTCTCTCTCTCTCTCTAAGATGTTACTTGGGAGCTGATGGATTGATAAGATAAATGGAATCTTCTCAGGGGGGCTCAGACTGCATGCCACCACCTCCCGGCATCTTTGACTCGCTAGAGGACAAGACCCATCAGATGTAGAACACAAGATTCAAGAACACTTACAATAATAATGATGATTTTATCATAGATTTATATTGTTGATATGAAGTCAGGGAATCCCTGCAGCCTTTTTTTAAGAACAAGACGTAGGACCCAGAAAGACTAGCCTTCACCATGTTACCACCCGATGGCAGTGGTGAATAAAGCAAGTGGACGGGGCCCATATTACAAAATTAAAGTTAGCAATGGGGTACAGTACAGTCTGCTCCCCGAGCTAAACGTTAAGACTAATAAATAAAATTCAGAAGAAAACGAAGGCAACCATCTTGCTTTTTTCCACCATCTTTTGTTGGCAGGAAATAGATGCGGATACGAGTACAGACCAAGAAAACCAGAGGAGCATCAATGCCCACTATTTTTTCTCTT
The DNA here is from genome assembly GCA_037367405.1 of Ottelia alismoides. NCBI lineage: Eukaryota > Viridiplantae > Streptophyta > Magnoliopsida > Alismatales > Hydrocharitaceae > Ottelia > Ottelia alismoides. The sequence goes on along the minus strand of JAZKJV010001560.1, from coordinate 193,067 downwards.
CAATTTACAGGTAAAAACTGGTAGAAGATGTAAAGATGGAGAGAAATTTTTTAAAAAGTAAGGGTTAGCACTTAGCAGCACTGAAGGGTACTTGGGCTTTGGTCCTCTCTGATTCCAACCAGTGCAGTCAGCGACCTGTAGCAAAGTACTGCAGAGAAGCATGTGCCGAAAAGACACCCACAGTCTGGATAGATCCAAGCTAAATTTTCTGCCACAGTGCCTCTCACATGGCAATTTCAAAAAAAAAAACAGTCCACCACAAACCACAGCAGCACTTTTTTTAATGTAATGGTAAGATAACAAACAAAGCAACAAGATCAATGGCAGGAAGAATTACCAGTAAACCAACATTAATAAGAACAACAACAATAACTAACAATCATGATGCTGCAAAACAAAGGAGAGACCCTGCACCCCCCACACCCGAGAAAACAGCAAGGAATTGGGTCTCAAAAACATGGTTAGACATGAACCCATCAACCTCCTACAAAACCATTTTTATTTACAAAATGGTAATCAGAACTCGACAGAAAATTTGTCTGATCTAAATCAACAACCACGGCGTATAGTCGCCGGAGAAGGAGAAGAAGAATCCTTCTTCTGTGGCGACAAGAAACCGAAAACGGAGGAGGATTTGGACGTAGAGGACGAGACGCGTAGGGAGCAAACGGGGACGTTCAAGACGGGAGCAATGCGGACGTTGGCTGAGTAGGAGCGTTCCATTCCACCTCTGTGACAGTGTGGCAGTAGCTTCGCCTTGGCGGCCCCGAAGCTGCTGGGGCTGCTGGAGCTCCGCTCGAGGCTCTGGAACACGATCCTCCCATACGAGTTCATGCGCGGGGAATCCACCGACGACCCACGTGGGGATATCGTCCGCACTCGGCCCCGCCCGGTGCGTCCGGTCTTCGGGTTCGAGATCCGGAGCTTGGGAGGCGGCGCACGGTCGGACTCCAGGGAGAGGCGGGGGAGGTCCTCGTGGTCCGGAGCGGAGGAGGACGATGACGAGAGTGAGAGACGGGAGAGTGACTCCGACCACTCGGAGGAGGAGAAGCTCTCACCGGAGTTGGACCTCGAGCTCCGGTGTAGCAAGTAGTGCCTCAGCACTCCACTCGTTTTCGGGATACCAACACTAGCATTAATGATTGCAGGAGTAATAGAAGCACCAGCAGAAGATGTAGGAGATTTGCTAAAAGTTTGAAGGTGGTGGGGATCTTGTTGTCGCTGTCTGGCTTTCTTGAGACCCAAGAACTCTCTCCATCTGGCGGTGCACCTGACGGGCGCGCGGGGGGAGAAGGCGTAAGGGTCCGCCAAAGCCGACGCAGCTGCCTCCGCCCGGAGCTTCTGAGGAGGAGGAGATCCGGCTCCTGGAGCAGGCCTGAGGTGGAGGGGGACGAGCTTCCCGTCGGAGAAGAGCTCGTCAGCAGGGAGCATCGTGACGGGGTCGTTCAACCTGAACTCGAAGTCGAGGACTATGTCGTCCTCATCTTCGTCATCGTGGGTCTTCTGCTGGGGGTGGTCGTCGTCCTGGCTGAAGGAGATCCTTGGGCTGCTGAGCCACCCATAAGCTGTTGCTGCGTTGGGTGGGCAGCGCTCGAGGATGAGGCTGTCAGGAGGAGATGGTGGAAGGAGAGGAGCCATGCCATTGCCATCGCCATTGATGCTGCTGATGCTTATGCTGTTCATCACTGCCGACGCCATTGCTGCCAACGCTCATCTTACGTTCATTCTCTGGTTTTGAGGGTATTTATAAACACAAACGGGTCCACCTCGCCACGTGGCGTTTACGGCATCCACGTAGGCGCTTTTAATACCTTTCGAGGTACAGGTGTCCACATCTGAGGCGTTCGTTGTGGATTGCGTCGACCGTTTGGTTTTCGGGAGGGCGGGAACGGGCACCTCGAGGATTCTTTTGGGTGTTTTTACATGGGGGCCCTTTTAAAATCACAATATACTCACAAATAACAGAAGTAACAAAGGCGAATGGAGACTCCTCGTATAAAAAAATATCCTTGACGTTAGACCAATATTAACTTCAACTTCGATTTCAACAGGGGTTGGTGTAACGTGGACAGCCTCCAAAAAAACCCTTCTCATTCAGGGAAGCTTGGGAAGTGGTCAGGACACGATTTATGAATGTGCACTTGTGGAACAAATATGTAATGCCAAAGCACACCTGCACCCTTTGCCGCGCTATCCTGGACCACCCTTTGCCGCGCTATCCTGGACCGGCTGCCTACTCTTGACAGGCTCTCGAAGCGTGGACTAGCAATCAACCATGGATTATGTTAAACACCATACGAAAAGCTTCAACTCTATAGCATTATGTTAAACACCATACTAAAAGCTTCTCCACATGTTCTGCATGTCACATCTTAAATATGCAAATGTAATTCTTGACAGTTGGCACAGATGCTGATGTCAGTTGGCAAGTCAGATTGATACATGTTTTTGTGTATCTTTCAGATGTGCAAACAACTACAGAACAGTATTATGTGAGCCTTGCAAGGATACATATACAATTAAGGACATGCAATATGCGGAGACTTGAGTAACATCAAATGTTTACAGGGGTGACCATGTAAATATCGTCTTTTTTTTGGTGGAAAAAAATTGCTGTCGGGGGAAGATAGTGGGTACCAATAGTGTGAATCTTGTCCTTGTCAAAATAATGATAATAATGAAGAGATTGCACTGACTTCACAGCCTAGGGTACTATACTGCTAATAGTAGCTTTTAATAGTAGCCCCCTTTAAAAGAGCAGAAGCACAACAGCTGCCTCCTTGAATCTGGAATCATGTCTCACTAACCACACTCCTGATCAAGATATGGTTCCAGTAATCTTGTAAAAAAGGAAATTAGTAGCTCCATCACAAGCACAGTTTCATTTACATGTATGTGTGTTGTATGCTTGTTAGAATATGTTGAATGCCTGCTGCTAGACCACTAACAGCTGCTGCTCTAGTTGAAACATGCCATTGGAATGTGATTACTCACATGCTAAAAACAAACCAGTTTATTTAGACAAATATACTCATGCATGATAATATGGTAGCAACTACATGCCCGCTCACTTTGACAGAAACGATGCATATCCACTGTAAGTTGTGCTGCAAATGCCTCCTATTGCAAGATAGATAGATAGATAGATAGACAGATGAATGAATTCCACAAAACAAAAACATGTGCTGCAGCCATCGTCACCTTCAGAAATAATCTCATTTTGACTGACATATCTACAACTCATGGGGAGAATAAACATCCAACATCTGCAAAGAATTGTATTCCCCAAACAATTCAAATGAAATGTATCGCAGCTACATTGATAAATGAACCTTTAACAAGAAGAGGGGGTTAAACTATCTGATGTTAGATTAATTCCTGTAATTTCAGTTATCTGAAAAATGTGCTGCTAAAAGAGGACAACTTGAGACAGGGGGAACAAAGTATGCTAGCAGAGTCTCAGATCTTCACTTCAGGCAGAAATAACTAAAACAAGTTGTGGGCTGTGTGAATCAGAGAAGCGAAGGAAAAAAATGTAGTTCACCACATTTGGCGAGATTATTTATAATGAATAATGAATCTTCTACTAGAAGCACCTTCTCTTCTGTGGTTTCTTCTAGCAGCTTCCCGAATATGAGAATCTTTTCCTCTTTGCTTCGGCCAAGAGCTTCCCAAATGCTGCTGCTCGCTTGTTATTAATAGGCAGCACACAGAATATATCTTGCAGCATATCTAACTCGCGGGGGCTTGCTTTCCTGATCAACCCACCTAGAACTTGACTGACCTCATCAACGATGGGCTCCATATTAGACCGTTCTTTTTGCAACAAATCTACACCAAATAATTTTCTTGGTCTAGAATTGTAGACATCATCTTTCTGATAATCATTGACATCTGTTCTTGTTTTTCCATTCAATTTCTCAGTAGAGCGTGCCGGTGACCAAATTGAATCTGCTACCTCCAGCTTTCTAGCCACTTTGGCTTCCCAGTATTCAGTGCAAAAATGATGGGGATCCAGAGCCTCAATAGCCTGCACAGACCTCCTGTCAGTCTCAAATCCAATCAAAAAACTTGCAAGCATTTTCACGAAAAGTTTTAGCGTGCTTTAAACTAGCACATTATCCTCTGCGTTCTTGTCATTTCGTTTTTGTACAACTCACAATTGCCATAATACTGTAGATATAAACATAGATAAAATTTAAATTAGAAGGGAAACTCTTCAAGAATGCATGACATGCAAAAAATATTTGCTTTTATGAATTAGATAGGATATGGAAAATGAATAGATAGTTCACTGGACCAGAAAGCTGTTGGTTTAGTTAATGTAGGAGTGAGGATTGCATGAATCGGATCTTACATATATGGATTTGATACCCGTGATATGCTGCCGACGACTCACTACTGGGGCCGTAGGTGTCGTAGGGATTCTCATAGAAATACAAAATCGTATCCACTTCAATCAATCAGGCATGAACCTCACTTAGAGGTCAAAGAAGTGGTCTAAGGCCATTACAATCTGCTTTTGAGGTGAAAGGAGTGACCTAGTCGAAGCGAAGGAAAGAGAAAAAGGGGGAGGGTCAAAAGTCTGATACACGTAGATTTTACAACAGCATTCATTCCATCATGCTATCCAGATCATGAAAAAATCATTATGCTGTAAAGATCCTAGATATTTCCACTATGTCGTAAATGTTACTCTTGTTATAGTTTCCACCATTGCCCTCGAGGTCAATGCCCGGGTTTGGAAAGTTGACTTTTTGAAAGACTATAATCATATGAACTAGAGGTTCCTTTAGGATTCTCTTTTGTGTTGGGTTTTCCCTGATGAGTGGATTGCTCATATGAAGAGGTGTCCGATAAGCATATCTTGCTCGGTGGTTGTGAATGGGCAGTATTCAGAGATATTTATGTAAACCATAATCCAAGGGATTCCCGTACTCAAAGTAGAGAGGCATCACTCTTTGTAACCCTAAAGCTTAGAACTCCATCTATATAAGGAACCCGGTCAGTGCATTCTACACCTTCATTCTAATTACCAAATAAGTATTCCGCGCGGTTCCCAGTCAGTGCATACTAAAGCACATCTGCAGCTTCCACGGCCCTTTTTTCATATTCAGCCCTCACATGCATCATCCAGATTTTCTCAGACCCTAACGAGCTTTTACAGCAAATTCTTGAGTGTTGCTTCGGTCTTCGAGACTATACTTTTAGCCTCTACACCTTCACAGATTTCCCTAGTCACATTTCAGACTAAGTCAGATTTTATTCAACCTCAACGCACCACATTTTGTACGGTATGATCTAAATCGTGACTATATGTCATATATTTGCATCTCGTAAGTAGGCACTATTTATTCGTTAAGGGCATCTAATTCACCACACTTGAGGAGCAAGAAACATAGCCCAAATCATGGATACAATTCCAAATTCGAACCCGCCATTTTCTCTTCATACAACAGAGTTCAGACTATGTATCATGGGATTCTTGATCACTCTGTTAGGCATGGTGACAATTGGTTAGCAGATACATGTGCCCTCATTTGTGTGGAGATAAGAGACTTATCAGAAAACTGCATTCAGTTTATCCATGCAGAACAGTATAAAATCGATGGTAGATCATCCCTAGTTGAAGGTATGTGAGGCTAATCTTACCTCAAATATCATACTTGATAATGTCCTTTGCACACCTTAATATCAACTTGATATCATTAAGTCAAATCTGCAAGGAACTCCACTGCCGAGCTATTTTTTTATGCAAACTCTTGCATTTTCTAGATATCCTGACTAGAAGGACAATTGATATAGGCCACAAAAAAGGAAGTGTTTACCATTTGGTTCAGTCCCCGACTGTTAATGCTTGTTCTAGTATCCATTTTACATGATCATGAAGTGCTCTATGGCATCAACGCCAATGTCATCCTTCTCTTAGAAACTCTGTTATGTTATTCCTCAGCTTCATCCCACTACTCGTATAGAGTGTAAGGCCTGCCAATGGGGGAAACATCATCGAAGTTCATTTCTAGTATCCCGAAATGCGTAGTCTACTGCTTTATTTGATTTGATTCATCTTGATGTTTGGGAACCAGGCATACATCCAGGAATCTTTACTATCTTGTCTTTGTAGACGATTTCTCACTTGTGTCATAGGTGTTTCTAGTGAAAAACAAGTTAGATGTCTACTCCACTATTATTTCCTTCATCAAAGAGATCAGAAATCAGTTTGTGTTCATTGTGGAGACTATTTGCTTTGGCAATGCCAAAGAATTTCTATCTCACGATTCGTCATGAATTGTTGACCTTCTCTTCCCATGGGATTCTTCATTAGACAACATGTCCATAAGCATCACAACATAATGGAGTCATCCAACGTAAGCAGCAACGCATTCTTGATATTGCATGGACATTGCTCGTCTATTATAATATCCCAAACTCATATTGGAGAGATGTGGTATTCATTGCCGCTTTTTTGAATAATCGCATGCGTTCAACTTCTATTGATGAGCAAGTTCCCATTGAGGTTCTCTTTTTAGGGAAAGTTGTAGCCAACATTCCGTCAAAGGTATTTGGTCATGTTGCATTTATCCAACTCCTTGGCACAGGGAGGTAGAAGCTGGTAGCTAGGGCAATCAAATGTGCATTTTAAGGATATGTTAGAAATTAGAAGGGATACAAATGCTATGATCCAAGGTTGCAAAGGCACTACATTAGTGTAGAGATCATCATTCTTCGAATTTATTCCATTTTTTGCAAGTTTTGTACCCATATATCTCTGCCCCCAACTACTTTGGAGATTGCTCCAATACTTGCTCCCTTGCATGTTGTTGCATCTCACGTATCCCAATTCCAGTATAAGCACCCCCTTCAGCCAGCTACCAATACATCTACTGAGGCAAATCCTCCTTCAAAGACTTACATGCAGGTATTAATACTACCTTAGGTGAGGCTTCTACAAAGATGAATATGTTAGTATACACAATGATCGAGACGACACTCATATCACCCTAAAAAAGGTGGAAAAGCAATTTATTTTGCATCATATTTTTGCAGTAATTTCCTTCTTTAATCGATGATAATTAGATCAACCTACAAGCAACTTATAGAAGCGTTATTTGTAACAGAGATCCCCATCAGTCATGCCGAGGTACTACGTGGCCCATAATGGCACCTTACCAAAAAAGAGGAAATATATGCTCTAATATCTCAAGGGACATGGAGCTCATAGATCGTCCTCTGTATGGCAAGATTGTTGGACCTCGATGGGTCTTTGTTGTGATATAACTCGTGTTGTTCAATTGCCAGATACAAAGCCAGGCCAGTAGCCAAAGGCTTTACATAAATAAGCGGGGTTGACTTCTTCCACACTTTCTCCCATTAGTCCGCCTTTCTATAGCATGAATTCTTTTGTGAATAACAATAAAACTTGATTAGCCTCTTCATTAACTTGACATAAAAAATATAATTCTCTATGATGACCTACAAGAGATCGTCTATATGCAACAACCTCTTGGTTTCGAGGCTCAATAGGAGCGTTAGAAGGTATATTTGTCGAAAAAGAGGCTATATAAGACCTTAAACAGAGTCCTCAAGCTTGGTTCCAGAAGCCGCCACAAGTGCTTAAAAACTTGAGACTATCTATATCTTCATCATCAGACCAATCCTTGTTCATATGAAAGAAAAGGAAAGATGTCCTAGTCGTTTTGATTTATGTAGATGACATCATCCTCACCGGTGAATATTCGGAAGGCCTAATGGAAGTAAAAATGAGGATAGCAAAGAAAACCGTAATAAAAGATCTCTGATCATTCTGATACTCTCTTGGGATTTAGATCACTTGTTCCAAATAAGGTCTAGTTATGTCCCAAAGAAAGTATGCTACCGACCTATTATAAGAAATTGGAATGTATGTATCTAAGCCAACTCAGATTCCAATGGATCTCAAAACACGCAACTATGAACCTAGAGAGATTGAAATATAAGTCGCTACAGGCGATTGGTCGAAAAGTTACTTTACCTGACCATAACTAGGCCAGACGACTCGCTTGTAGTAGGCAAGCTTGGTCAGTTCATGGATTGTCCTAATGTTGGAACGCTCTTGGTCGATCTGCTAATCAAACACAATTAGCAATCACTAAGGTGACCAAGCACAAGAGGTGAATAAAGCAACAATTAACCCACAGATGAATGACAAAGAAATGCAATGTGTGTGGAGTTAAATTTATTATAACTCTACTAAGTGTGTATACTGTAAGTATGTATGTAGAGTGTCAAATTTAGTGAGCAAACATGATAGATGGGGAAATTAATCCAAAAATTTTCTTCCCAAGTCTTTTTTATTCAATGTTTTTTTGGGTTTTCTATTCTTTTTAATTTTTATAAATTTATAATGTTTTGTATTTTTGTCTTTTTGATTTTATAATTTTTATTTTATGTTTTTATATTTTCTGATTTTTCTTTTTTTCCCTTTTCAAGAAATAATATATATAACTATATAATAGAAAAAATATATATAATATAGAATAAATATGTATAAATAGTCCAAATATATGCAGGTACATTCCTTTTTATTTTTTTAAGGATTAAAAATAGATTTATAGTTATTTATAAAAATAATAATATTATTAATAAGTATATATAGTTATATATAGTCAACATAGGCTTTTATATTTATAAATATAGCTAAAATGGTCAAAAAACACAAAAAAATGATTTCCCTTTTTTATATTTTTCTCCATTTTTGGAATTTTTCTGCATTTTTTTCTAATTTTTATGTAATTTTAATTGATTGAAAATGTTAAAATAGGGGCCGGATAAATAAGCCAAAATATTTTGGAATTTAAAAATAGATAAATATCTCAAAATTTTCCAAAATTATTTTTATTATATAATATATAATATAAACAAAAATTAGAAATAAAATAAACATTTTTGGATTTTTAAATTTTGTTCTGATTTTTGTAAGGTTTTTAGGATTTTTAATTTTCAGGAGTTTTCGATAATATTTTACAAAAATAAAAGGTCAGAAAACCAAATAAGCATAAATAAAGACACTGAATATTTTTTGGAATTTCTCAAAACATTTTTATATATCTTTAAATGCAAATAGAAGAAAATGCAAATACTTTTGATTGTCTCAAGAAAAATATATGTGATGCAAAATAGTTTCAAGCACTTAAAATAATTTTCCTATAATTTTTAGATGCAAATGCTATTTTCAATAATGAAATACAAAAAATAAATAAATTGTTCTGGCAGGGACCTATCTGAAATTAAAATAAAGTTGCAATGTATTTCAAAACACCCTAAAGAAATCAAGGGGTATAGATGCAAAATCCCAGATGTATCAAATTAAATATGCCTGGCAAGGGTATTTCTATAAGTATCAAAAAGTCGTAGGTCCAACTTGCAAATTTTCCAAAAATAAAACACTGAATATTGAAATTACTGGACTAAATATAAATATAAAACCCCGAAGGGGTTTAGGTGCAAAATGTCCTGTCACCCGTGAGACGTGAACTGGATCCAAATGCAAATAAGGAAAGTTTGGAGTTCAAAGAGTAAATATTACAAAAATATATGAACTACATATAAATATTTAAGGACCAAAGATAAAATACAAAAATTTATGGGTAAAGAATGCAAAATACCCCTCACGCGCGATTCAACGGCGTTGTGGTTTCACTTGGTGTGTGATACTCGTTGGATGCTCGAGGACGCTTCGAAGATCAACGGATCAAATCAGATTCTCGAATGCATATGACGATTGTTGGCGCTCAAGATCTGACGGTGGTTGTGTAATCTAGATAAAGCTCTTAATCCGATGGTGGAGAAGGTAGCTGGAAGAACGGGGAAGAAGGTTCGTTGGGGCGAACTTCAATCGGTCGAATCTTCGGTCTTTGGCCACCTAGAGTGCTCCCACCTAGAGTGCTCACACCTAGAGTAAAATGGAGCTGGAGCTCCTCTGAAGCTATTGATGTCCTCAAATGGTTCAGGGACCCATTGATGGGGGCCTGGAGCTCGAAGATACCTAATACTCTGTTCGGTTGGGAGGTTACCCCTCAATTTGGGCGGGTTACCCCCCAAACCCCACATTCCTAACCCACTAGTGGGGCCCACTCCCTTCCCATCAAAAAAATTATATATTATACATCATATCATATAAAAATCATAAAATACTCAACTTCTACTCACTATTCCAAACTTCAATACAATCACATCACAACAACCACCCACTTTTTCAAATTTCAATACAATCATATCATAATAACTATCAACTTTTTCAAATTCCAATACAATCACATCACACAAACGATTTCCAGATCTGAATCATATTTGGATGGCTGGAGAGGGGTGTTGGATGGAGAAATGGAAGGGGGAGCCAATGGGGTGGTCAGGCGAAGCAAAACAAGGGAAGATGATGGTGAAATAGTGGCTGGAGCTCCAGAGCTCCCGCCAATTTCGGTCGAACTTTTACACTAAATCAGACGATTAAAACATAAAATAAAAGCGGGAAATGAAGACTGGAATTAAAATCTACATAAAATACGATAAAAAGCGCTCAAACCTGCTCAGAGATAGGGAACACAGAACCACTAGGCGGAGCTCATCGGCGATGGTTGGATCATCGCCTCTAGCACATCAAGCACGTTGCAAACTCAAGGAGAAGGGTCCAGTGCACGAAAAGAGATCAAAATAAAAAACGAGGCGAGGCGAGGCGAGGCTTATGTGCAGGCAAGGGTTTGACTAAAGATTCAGCTCGATGCACGGCTCCATCGATCGAGGAAGCATTGATGTTGCGAAAGAGCTATGATCGAGGAAGAAAAGTCATGAAGAATCGAGCAGAAATGGTGAAAGAATCAAGCACAAAAAATGTGAGAAACGAGGAGGTCTAGCACTAACAGAAGTTGACCTATGAGGGGCGAGGAGTTGACCGAGGTCAACTCAGACCCACTCATTGGTCCACGTCATCCCAGGAGACAAAAATAGGGGAAATTAACTTATTAAATAGATTTTAAATAATAAAAGATTTTATTACTTTTTGTCAAAACATTTAAAAAATATTTATTATTTTATGTAGTATTTTATTATGATTTTTATTTATTTTTAAAGTTAATTTATTAATATTAAATTTTACATGTATAATTTATAGGTATATTTACCTATATATGTTGTATTTTATTTTGTATATTATATTTTATTATTTTATATACATAATTTTATATTTATAACTTATTTAAATACATATGTATATAATTTTATTTTATTTTTCTGAAGTTATTTATTTACTTAATAGGTATTCTTCACATATGTATTAAAGTATATTATTTATTTTATTTATTTATTATGGTTTTATTTTATTTTTATTATGTCATGTATTTCAAATAATATTTACATATTTATAAAATTATAAGAAAGAGAAAAGTATAAAGAATAGATATATTGATTATTTTATACATGTATATTGCACAACGAGGGCCCAAAAGCCAACTTTTGCATCTTAACTCCAAATTGAATAAAACCATCTTCATTAAATAGATAATTTTATTTTATGAACAATAAAAGTGATTTTGGTGAATTTTGAGTTTATATCAATACCTTTGGTATTTCATTTCTTTTGCTTTATATTCTTTCATTTCGGAATTAAACCAGTCACTAATGTGTTATTTGTACAAATTAATCTTATTTATATGCATTTTAACTAGGGATTTAAGGTCAAAATGAGAGAATGAAGGCGATGAAATGGAGATTTATCTAACAAGCCCACTATGATGCATGCATAATGATCTTGAGGTATATCAACTTCTCTCTTAAACGATGGTTGGTATTTACCACCATGGATCTTATAGCCTATTTATATGTCGACTATGGTGGAAATCTATTAAAGTCCACATATGACTTATGTACCTATTTAGTAGGAAACTTGATCACTTGGAGGAGCAAGAAACAAGCAGCAGTTTCCCGCTCCAATACAGAAAGTGAGTACATGACAATATCTCTTGTAGCAAATAAGTTAGTGGGAATTCACTTGGTACTTCCAAACTTACACAAAACTACTATCGGAGTAATGGAGCTCACATGTGATAATAGGGCAACTAAGTATATAGCCAACAACCCCATGTTTCATGAGCGCACAAAGAATGTGGAGGTTGACTGTCATTACACTAGGGACCTGATACAGAGAGGGGTTATTGCGCACATCCAGTTACTTGTGGTGCCTCTTTAAGACTATGCTAAACTAAATGGTGATTATGCCTTCAAAGACAACCCACGTACGTCCAGAACCTACCATGACTAATAAAAAATAAACGAGCGTTGCAACCTGATAAAATCTCGAGAAAAGTTGGATCAATTCTAATGACTTAATTATCCATTAAATCAAGGTTGAAGTTGAAAACTTGTAATTGGCATGCACACTAAGTAACTTGAGTATAATTGACAGGTTTAACACTCATATTTTTAGGCAAGTTTTAAGGGAAGGTTCAATTAGGGCTTTATACGGACATCTCCATTAGGATTAAATATACTCCTTGTAACCCCATTGCCACGTTAACCTTCTTTTGATAAACAAAACATCCCCCCTCGATCTAAGATATTTTCCTTATATGATAAAAGGATTTTCCATATTATATTCATGTCTCATCGATCTCGCATTCTTGGTTTATTCTTTGTGGGGTTCTCTTCCTCAACAAATCAGTATCATAGCTACGATATGGAGAATCCAGGAAGACGATGACAAAGATCAAGAAATGTGATCGAGACTATGGAGAAAGATGAGAAAACGCAATGTGACACTTTATTCAAGGGGTCTAGGGTTCTTATATAAGATGAAACCCTAGCGCGCTCATAAAAGAGAAATTACATAAAAGGATCCCGAAAGGTTACAACTCAATAGAATAAAATAAAGCTGACTCGAACACTCTTCCTTAAGTTGGAGCATATCTATTGATCATGCCCAACTCGGAGATTATTCACGAGAGGCATTTCTTTGGTAGTGTCTTCATGAATAAGTCTACAAGCTGAAAATCGATGGAGATGAGTGAAAATTGATGGAGATATGTGGAGTGGTGATCTTGCCTCCTCGTACAGCATCACGGACAAAGTGACAATCAATCCCAATGTGTTTGTTCCACTCATGGAAAACAAGATTAACGGCAATGTATGTAGCGCACTTATTGTCACAGTACAAAGGAATAGGAGAGTGACAACAATACCAAGTTCCATGTAGAAAAGAGACTAACCAAGTAGTCTCACAGGTGTCGTCATGTATTTTGCCTCTGAACTCGATCTGGAGACTATGTTCTGCTTCTTGCTCCGTCAAGTGACAAGGTTTCCACAAACCATATCATATCTTGTAGTGAATCAACAATCCTCGGATGAACTAGCATAGTATGCATCAACATAAGCAGATACATCAATGTGGCCATTGACCCCATAGAAGAGGCATCGCCCTAGGGATTCCTTCAAGTAGTGAAGGATCAGAAGAACATCCTTCCAATGATTGTAAAGTGGTCTCTCCCTGCGTTGGTTAGCTCTGCTCATAGCATAAGATATATCCAGCTTAGTGACAATAAGGTAAAGTAGTTTGCCAACTAGACTTTTGTATTGTATAGTGTCCTCAAATGCAAGATCAATTGAAGTAGAGTGCTTCCTCAGATCTGTAGGGATGCCAGATGGCTTGAATCCAAGAGTTAAAATGTCCAAGCCATATTTCCTTTGTGAGAGATAAAGTCCCTCTGTAGTACGTGTCACTTCTATGCCAAGGAAATTGTGGAGTTGACCAAGGACCTTCGCGACGAAGATCTTCTTAAGGAAGGCCTCTGAAATGTTTTCTTTGTCATCACTTGTGATAACCAAATCACTAACGTAAACTACAAGTATAACAATACTAGTGGATCGTCGTTTGACAAAAACAGAGTAATCAGATTTTGTCCTCTGGAAGCCAACAATGTTGATCTCAGTAGTAAGTCTATCAAATCATGCTTGGGAACTTTGCTTTAGGCCATATATACCTTACGCAATCGGTACACACACTCCACCTAGACTTCATAACCTGGAGGCCACATCATGTAAACTTCTTCCTCAAGATCTCCATTAAAAAAGCATTCTTCACATCGAGATATTAGATAGGCCATTCCTTATTGGCATCCACTGAAAGGTAGTGCGAGTAGAGTACATCCTCGGAATTGGGGAGAAAGTCTCAAACCCCATTAGTCTGTGTAAATCCTTTAGCAACCAGTCACGCTTTCAATTTGTCAATGAACCCATCAGGTGATTGTTTGGTCGTGAATACCCACATGCAAGCCATAAATCTAATCCCCATGAGACATAGTACAAGGTCCCACGTTCCCCTAGATGTAAGAGCGCTCATTTCCTCATTCATTGCTTGTTGCCAGCCATGATCTTGTAAGGCACTGTGATGATCTCTGGGAATAGAAATGATCACGAGAGCACCTGCATATCTCTTTTCGTAGCATGATAAACCATCAATTGAAATGAAATGAGATATAAGATGGACAGTGCATTGCCTTTGTGTCCTGTGGAGAGCAATTGAATTGTCTGAGGCACATGCAGGGCAACAATGATGGAAATAGTTGAAGATGGCATATCATCATGGAGAAGAGGAACATACAAAGGCATAGGAGAAGGCACAGATGTATACTTGCGCTTATAAACAATCGATGCTGGAGGTAGATCCAAGGGGATATCCGTAACAGACTAGGTAAAGAAACTAGTATGTTCGAAGAGTACCATCCATAAAATTAAAGTATTGGTTCCCAGCGAGATCATAGCACCTGTAGCCCTTTTGAGTGCATGAATAGCCAAGAAAAACTCACTTGACCATCCTGGGTGACAACTTATCAGTTGCATGAATACAACCAAAAATTCTCAGCAGTAAGAGGAAGGGCGACTCATTGGGGTAGAGTAATGTGAAGGGTGTGGCCTCCTTTAGGATCGAAAACGGGACCTTGTTAATAAGATGGACAGCTATAAGAATGGCATCACCCCAGTGGGCCTTCGGAACCTTCATCTGAGTGAGAAGAGGCTGAGTAATATCAAGAAGATGTCTAAGTTTCCTTTCCGCTACCGCATTTTGCTGGGAGGTATATGGGCAGGATGTTTGGTAAACAACCCCTTGGGAAGCAACGAAAGTTGTCAAGTCATGTTAGGTGAATTCCATAGAATTGTCAATATGAAAAATTTGAATACAAGTAGAGAAGAATGTGTTGATGTACTGAAAGAAATTCTTGATAATTTTATTAATCTCTAAACGTTCCTTTATTAGATAGACCCAAGAGGATCGATTATAATCATCGATAAAAATAACAAAATATTTGTATCCACCTAGACTTTGGACCGAACAAGGTCCCTAATATATCACAATGGACAAGAGAAAACGGAAGATCACGATAGGGCTCAGTACGTGCAGGAAAAGATGCTCAATGATGTTTCCCGCATTGACATGTATCGCACTCAAAGGGCCTCAGCATAGAAAATTTCGGAAACATCATGGAGAAAGCTTTGGCAGAAGGATGTCCAAGGCAAAGGTGCCACAGCAAGGGATCGTCAGAGATAGACATAGTGCCAACAAAACTCAAATCAAAGGGAATGTCAAGATTGTAGAGGTCATTCTTCTCCCCACCAAAGATCTGTTTCATCTAGATGTCATGAAAATAACAATAGAACTCGTCAAAAATCACTCGACAATTAAGCTCAGTACATAGCTTCTGAACAGATAATAAGCTAAGAGAAAATGCATGAGCACAATGGACTCCAATCAGTCATAGTTTGGAGGAGAACTCCACAGTTACAGCAGTGACGGGGGAATAGGCCCCATTAGCAACCTGAACCGTCTTCACAGAGGAAGATGGTTGATAAAAAGGTAAGGAGACTATCTTCTCCTATCAAATGTGTAGAAGCCCCAAAGTCAATTATCCAGGCAGGGACAAAAGTAGAGGCATTTGTAGTACTTTCATTGGTGGAGAGGTCGGGGTTATGTATAAGTTGCCTTAGGCAAGAGTATTTTGTCAAACTAAATGGTGTTGGCGCTCCACCAAAACGTTGATTAGGAGAGTCCTCTACAGTATCATAAGATGTGTCACAAGAGGCTATCTCATATGCACTATTAGCATTAAGTTATATGACAAACTTTGTCCAGCATTGTTTTGACAAGTGGTTCTAGCACCCACAATGAATGCATTGTGGATACTAAGGAGAAGTAAAGTCACAGTCGCGACCACGATGAAAATCTCATCCCTATCCTAAGTCACATCCATGACCACGACCAAAGTCACAGCCTCAACCTCTACGAAAACTCGATCATCCTCTGTTCCCAGCAAGGTTCAGGAAAGCGGTATGCATATACGTTCGGACAGGTCACTGAATACCGAATAAGCGATATGCGGGGGCATATGCGGGGTACATGTGAATCTACGTGGTTTTCTAATTTATAATTTAAAAATAAATAAATATCTATGAATAACATTATCACTAAATTTATGTATCCAAATGGAGTTAAAGAAGATCTAAGAAAAACAGATCATGTTAGATGGGTGTTTATAATTGCCACATATTTAATCACAAAAAACATCTACCATAAAAACTTCACATATTAGATGACTCGTGATAACAAAACTTCAATACACATACAAGCACTACATGAGCAAAACCTCAATCGACATATATAAAAATATTCGACGATATAATGCATATACTCGTAAAAACAATGCATGAGGCAAACATAAAACATTGCATATATATAATGTTATAATGCATTGCAATTATATGCAAATGCATGTACGAAATTAGGAACCTGAATGAGAAGATTGAAAAGTAGGAGTTGTTGGAGCAGTATGTGGGGCATATGCAGGATATGTGGGGCATATGCGAACCGCATATGCGGGGAGGGCGCATAATGCACTGATTCATGTAATCGGTGCATTCTGCATGCCGCGCGGACATATGTGGCCGCATATGCGGCCCATGCGGCCGATTTCATGAACATTGGTTCCCAGATAATGTAAAGTGAACATAATTCTCTGCAGAAGGCATAGTAGAAGCATATCTAGTAGATGCCTCCAGTTCCTAAAGATGACCAAAGAAGGTCTAAATTGGTGGCAGGGAATCAGCCTTCAGAAATTACTCCTTCACAGCTTGATATCGTGGGTGTAGTAAAAAAAGAAAGCGATAAACCTACCACTCAGATCGCTCTTTCACCTATTTATTGCAACAAGCTGGTTAAAAGATCAGAAGCTCCTCAAATAAACTGGTTAGATGCTTGTAGTACTCAACAAAACTAGAGTCTCCATGATTTGCAGAACAGATCTGCTTATAAATGTCTGCGAAGCGAGAATTGGTTGCCTTTTGTGAGTAAGTTTGTTCCAGATTTCCCACATCTCTTTTGCAGAGTCTTTGTAGAGAAGATTCACAGCAAAGTTTGGTTTGACACTATTGGTCACTTAAGTGATGACCTAGCAATTGTCTACATACTACGTGTCATAATCCTTGTCCGTCTCCTTTAGAGGATTTTTAGTCAAGATATGATTCTTTTGTTGAACACCGTTGAATACCCTGCATGAACGAGACCAGAGTACATAGTTTTCATGCCCTTGAGGTTGATAGATGTGCCTTGTATCATTATAGAAGAAGGGTACAAGGGCTTGGTCTCAACAAAGAGAGATGTCATCGTGGACAAAGAGTAATCAAGAAGAAGAAGAAATTGATTTAATCAAGCATATAGGTGACTTGGGTCAAGAAGAAAGAGAGATGTCATCGTGGGCTTCTTTGGCGACACACAGTGGCTGTCAAACCACAATCACTGCTGGAGCAACATACAGGGAGGCCTAGGATGTTAGCCATGTGAGCCCGAGGCGAACCATTCTTACAATAAATGTTATTGTACTAAATGATTTATCAATAAAAGTTATTGATTGTTTTACTCCCTTTCTGAGATTAAATGAATGAATGCATTATAAGGTCCCTCTGTACAAGTAGGGTTATGTACCGTGGTCGTCTTGATAATCATACAGTGTTGATTCATTAATTGAATCATAGAGGCCAGTGTTTGGATGGTTATCTAAGGAGTTAGATAGAGGACTCATCAAGCACCATCAAATGATTTTTAAGAGATGATCTCCAGCCTGAGTAGGAGATTGCAATCCTTTCTCATTAAGGCTGATATCTGACCGACCTCTTGATGCAAGTCCTCTGCATGGGAATAGTGATTCGGAGGTGTCAGATTAGTTAGGTCAAAGGGTTGACTTAACGAGATCGAGATAACCTAAGTCCTATATTGAATACCGTCAAAATATAGGCACACATCCTCTGACCAGAGACAGATGTGTTACTATATGTCTGAGTGTATACATTTGGCAGACCAATAGGTTGATGACTTAATCAAGGTCTATACACCGGCGTCATGTAAGGGCATATGAGTAATACGATCTCTCAAAGGGATCATACATGTTCACTTGTGAACCGAAAGACATGAGCTCACTCATGAGGTATTGGGACCGATCAAATTCCATGCATGGTCGTCGTACTTTGGAAGCATGACAAGAATTTGAAGGTATGATATATGCTTTGGGAAAGCATATGATCAATACTGATTCCCAATGACCAAGATTGAGAAACTTGATGATTAAACCATAAAGAAGACAGTGTAAAATTGATCTATATCTTTGGGTTTATCATAAGTCTTCCAGTATGCAGGATGTACAGGTGTTAGGAATACCTGAGGGTGATGTGATCATAAACGATTGTATAACCATGACGCTTACATTCGGAGGGAGTGATGAAACAGGTTTGGATTTTAGTGACTCCTCTCAGTAGAGAAGTAATCTGATCTTGGTCCAAGTGTTGGACATTGATCTAAATGAGATTCAGATGCAATGAGAAGATTAGATTTGCGGTCTTGATTTAATCAAGCATCTATGAGAGGTTCGTGAGATCTGGATTTGAGATGTGATCTCAACATCCAAGTCACTATACGTGGAACAATACAATCGCCCTGACCTTATCTCCAAGTATCTGCGAAGAAAGCGCATTATTCTTGAAAGAGTTCAAGAATAATCCCATTGTTGAATTATATCTAAACATTGAGAAATAGATAATTAAATGTAATTTAATTATCTTGAATAATGTGAATTTGATTCACATTATTGGGATACATGTGAATGATGATCCAATATAATTAAATGTGATTTAATTATTATGGATAGGAATAATATGGATAGTAATTTCCAATTGTTCATAATATATTATAAATGTGATTTATAATGTATTAAAGATAGCTTATTATGATTTATATTTGTTGATTAATTATTGGTGTGAATTGGATTCACATTAGATAATTAATTGAAAATGTAAATTACTTTTTATTTTGGGTTGTGAATGCGATTCACAAATTTCTAATGGCAAGATTGCAATATTCTCAAAATAATTGTGAATTATTTTTGTAGCATAATTTACAACAAAAGTTGTCGTAAAAATCTTAGAGATTTCCATGGATTAATGCAATCTCATGAGATTGCATGAGATTGCCTCCACCATGAGATATGGTGGATGGCTACCATCTCCTATATGAAAATTGGTAGTCGTCCCACCAATCACCATGGTGTGATGTAATCTCCATGCATGAAATCTCCATGTTTGCTTGATTTAATTTAGGATTGAATTAGATTTTGATTTATCAAATATTTAATCTAAATAAAAATAATTGTTGTTGTGTTTTTTCCAACAACATCTTGACCATTGAAAGAAGCACAAATCAATCTCATCCATTGATTTTGTGTGTCCCATGAATTGTGATCCATGGATTCACAAAACCCTATATAGAGAGAGACACCCCATGCTATCTAGGGTTAATAGAAATTGCAACAAGCTCTCTCCTCTTCTCATTTACACGCCCTCTCTCCTCTCTCTCTCCATTGGAGACCGTCCACCAAGCCCTAGAGAAGGAGTCCTCGTCGTTGCTTCACCTTTGTGTCACCGCTTCGATGACTCCCGGTTCTCCATCTTCTTTGGTATGCTTCGCTCACGAAGAAGGCGTTAGATCTCGTGCGACGAGATCAAGAGTTCCCTTGCTTGGATCAACATCTTGGATTGCGAGGTTCACGTGGTTCATCCCCACGCTCGCAAGCGTCTTCTCCGAAGATCAGACTTGAGATAGGAGGTCTCTTTTCGTAGAGACTTGATCAACCACGCTGCAAGAGGTATTCATTTATCCTTGATGTGGTTTAGATGAAACGATCCGAGAATCGTTCTTGGATCATGTGGTTTCATCGCATGAAAATTTTTAAAATTCCGCTGCACAGAACAACTAGTACGACTAGTCGTTCTTCATCGTATATGATATGATGCTCACGCTTCTGTGATGCGCTTGAGGATTACTCCGTATCCTTCATAGGAAGCCTGTGGCGGTGCACGGTGATGCTAGCAAGAGCATGCAACACCCAAAGGAGGTGTTGTCGGCACCTTGGACGGCGTACGGTGGAGCTTGCGCGGGCCTACGGCAAACGAAGAGGCGTGTTGGCAGCACCATATTTGCTGAGCGGTGCCATGTGGCATGGGCAACGCCCAAAGAAGGTGATGGTTAAACTTTATCGGGCCTGCGGCGACGCCCTGGTTGCTGCAGCACAGCCCACAACGGTTGCACATGGCGGTTGTGCCCTGTAAGGGCCTTGCATGGAGCCCTAGTTGGGGAAGAGAGGGTCCGTGCAAAGGCTTTGGCATAGCGGAGAGGCAAGGGGCTGATGGTGGCAGTGGGATCTTGACTCTAACAAGGACATCAACTTCAATCTATGATGAATCTAGATGCACTCAATACTTGCCCAACATGGATATCAAAGGCCCTTCTCGACATCACGAAGATGTGATATATGATGAAGGATCGGAAGATAAAGAAAAATGAAAAAAGCACTAGTATCAGCATGCCGATGTATGTCAAATGAGGTTCTTTGAGAAGCCGTGCAGAAAATTATGACACCAATCCTGTGGGCGAAACTAGATCCTTCCTACATGACTAGACCCTCATGAATCAATTGTGTATAAATCAACAGTTATTCACTTTGAAGATGGACAAAGGTATGACAATCAAATCCCATCTTAACATTTTCATGTTATTACAGATTTAAAAATATGGAAGTCAAGATCAAGAAGAGGATGAAGACTTGTTTCATAATCCCCGCCACCCTCATACAAGCACATTTCACGAGACATTGATCTATTATTGTGACGAAATCGTCATGAACAATGTGAAGTCAGACTTATTCTTGAAGGAGTAGACAGGACAGGGGACTAAACCAAATGGCTACTTTAGATGCAAAGGCATTATTCGTTCAAGGCAAATAGGACATGTTGAAAGATAAGAAGGATAAACATATGACAAAGAAAAAGTTGCACTTTCAATAACAAGTCTGGACACTATGTGGAGCAGTTTTGCACGAAGAAAATAGTAAGAAGAATTTCGAATCTGTTGAAGCTACAGGCTATATTGGGTTGAATATGAAGATCACAGTTTTCCATTAAACGCCTTTGTATACAGATCCAGAGATGACAGGATCATAAACTCCATAAGCACGTTCCACATGATACCCAGACGACAGGGGTTCACGGATTATATATCCGAGGACTGCTGTAGATGGAGTCATTTTTAGGGCCACAATTCGCAGACTATGATTGCAGGGATCAACAATGTGGGACAAGTACAAGATGGCGCATCCGTCACCTTCATTGATCTCAGGCAAGTACCAAATCTGAAGAAGAATCTCGTTTTGCCTTGACATATTAGAGGACAAGGGACATCGCTATGTTGCAAAAAAACAACCTTATCGCAATCACAAAGATCCAGAAGATTCTAAGATTGTGAAGAGTAGAAGAGGATCAGAAAATCTCTAGGTCATGCTAGGGCACACCATCACGAATTCAGTTGCTATGATTATCCATGCATCACCCTCGAAGCACACAAAACTGAGGCACCGTAAATTAGGGTTACATGAGTGAGAAGAACTTATTCTGAGCAAAATATGAATCCTGGTTGACCAGAAAATTGGGAGTCCAGATTCCTATGAACACTGCATATTTGGGAAGCAACTGCAACAGAGTTTTGGCTCATGCGAGCACCATACCTTGGGCATGTTGGACTAAGTGCATTCTGATTTACGGGGGTCTTGCTCAAGTTCCATTAGAGGCAGGTTCATGATACATGTTGACCTTTATTGATAACTATTCGAAGAAGGTATCGATCTATTTAGCTGCATTGGAGATTGTTTAGAATGGATTTCTCGCGGATTCCGTCATCTCTTCACTCGTGTTCTTGGAGCTGGTGACATTTTTGCATTTCTAGACAGTTTCAGCAGGTATATCGTGCTGATAAGCATTGATATACCTGCTATAGTTTGTTGTAGTTGGTATATACTGTCAATCTGCTCCTTGTGTTCTTGTTCTTCAGCCTGTGGCTGTGGGAATATTCTGTGGAGACGACTATTTCTGCAGCATATCAGGGGCTTACAGGTTGAATTTCTAGAAGAAGAATATCCTCTTTTTAAGCTGGCACACTGATTTGCTGGTACTCTGTTATTTGGAAGCAAATCAAGGAGTTACACGTGGTGCTACTGCCCGCATATTTTTTCTGATGACAATATCGCTAGTGTTTTTGCATTTTGGGTCTTTCTAAGTTGGGGAATTTCTGGTGGGAGCTTTGGTTTTAAATAATGGATGGACCTGGAAGAAGGCTACTCGAAACAGAGAAGGGTACACTTGCCGGTAGATGTTTCATTGCTGATGATCTCCCCCAAATCATTTTTGGAAAGAAGTCTGATTTGAAAAAAGAAAAGTGAATATGTTCATGAAATTCCAAAGCAGCAGCTGAAATCTTATGCTTCAACCACTAAAAACTCACATTTTCTTCTTTCTTTTGAGGATATATTTCTTGCAAGAGAGGCTCAGTTGGTGAATAGAGAATATGTTATAGATGTCTCTGGAGAGGAATTGAATGCCTCGAAGAAACCTTTTTCCAGATCTCTAATTGCACGCTTCACTAAATCAAGAGCTGAAATGTGGCAATTCCAAATGTTTCTTAAAGGGGGGTTTTCTCATTTGGGAGAAATCTCACTCGGAACTGTTGATGTGAGGCACATTTTGATTGGATATGAAAATGAGAAAGATTTCATTTTGACCTATGCAAAAGGAGATATGAAGTATCAGAATGAATGCGTTTCCTTGCTGAAGTGATCACCTTATTTTCAACCCAATCTAAGGAGCACAAATTATCCTGTATGGATAGGCCTTCCAGGCTTGGATATCCATCTTCAAAATCATGTATTTATAAAGTTCATTTCCCAGGTAATTGGTAAATTTATTTGTGTTAATAAAGAAGTGATGGCTTTCATGAGGCCAAGTTATGTAAGAGACAATATAGAGATAGATCTTCTTAAGCCACATTGATTTTGTTGTTATAAAGAATGGTGCTCAAAATTTTAAGCAAAAAAATGTATATGAAAGAATTCCTAAGTTTTGCTCAGCCTGCTGCTTACTGGGTCATACTCTTGATGATTGTAGAAGTGTTGGAACAGGGACAAGGTTTGCATGTTGAGGAGCTAGAGTCCTTTGTGACTCCTCCGTTATTTTGGCAGAAGCAACAGGAGCAACCTTTTTGCATGCTGAACACTGAAGTTCTGGAAGTTCCTTCAATACATGCAGCATTTGAGTTGGCAGATGATGAAAATGAAGAGGGTGAAGATTTTGAATATAAAGAACGATTGATGAATCCAAGAGTTCTAGCTCTGATTTTAACTTGCAGGTTTATAAAAAAATGGGAGTCTGTTAAAAAGAGGTCTCCAAAATATAGGAAGGAAAAGGAAAAGGCTGTGAGGAAGTTTCAAAATAGTTTATAATTAGCAGGCTATGTTGACCACTTTAGATGAAGTAAAGGACATTGTAGAGGTTGTACCTCATATGTGCTTCACTGTAAGATCTTTCTTTGATTAATGAGAGGGGATACCCCAGCCCCTAAAACTATCGGGCTTGCTGAGAGGTAAAAAGGCTATCGATCTACACTTTGAAATCGAAAGGCAAAGTGTTTATACACTTCAACCATTGGAAGATGATGATCGAGAAGGTGTTGAGGCATATAAAGAGGCAAAGGAAAGACAATGGGCTCGAATTCTACTTCAGATAGTTTAAGCATTTTCTGCTAGGACAAAGGGACGTCTGGCAACTATCACTACAGTATATGCAACAACGGAATGAAGCCATTGAACAGATAAACAGAACTATTCTTGAGGGACAACGACTAATGTCATTTCATACAAATCTTCCCAAGATTTCTGGGCTCAAGCATTCTTACAACTGTATACATGATCAAGCATTCTCCCTCAACAATCCTACACAACAAAACACCCAAGTAGGTATGGTCTGGGATTCTTCCTGGTTATTCTCATTTACAAATTTTTGGCCGGCATACTTATCCCCTTATACATCATGGAAAACTTGATCTTAGATCAATCAAATACATTTTTCATTGGTTATGTTCATGGTGTGAAGGAATATAAATTAGAGATTTTTACGTTTGTGCCCTCCAAGTTTTGTCAGTGACATTTATGCCCTTACTTTTTTTCAATTACATGCATGCATCTACATTCATGCACCTTTAATATTGTTGGCTAGTTGTATATGAGAACAAACAAAATGGTTTGTTCAAACTAAGGTTTAACTAAGAAATAATTTATTACAT
The DNA here is from genome assembly GCA_037367405.1 of Ottelia alismoides. Taxonomy (NCBI): domain Eukaryota; kingdom Viridiplantae; phylum Streptophyta; class Magnoliopsida; order Alismatales; family Hydrocharitaceae; genus Ottelia; species Ottelia alismoides. Next base: position 168,340 of record JAZKJV010001560.1, on the reverse strand, counting down.
TTGTGCCCCTATATTCTTTACCGTACCTCCTCTCCGATCCTCATGCCTCGGTCTCTCTGTAGCCACCCCTCACTCTCCAATCACCAAATCCTCTCTATGACTTTAGTGGAGCTCCCACCATGCCCTCTCCACCACACCCACCAACCCCTCTCCATCAAGCATCTCCAACCTCTCTGCTTCATTTTCTCCTTTTATTCTCCTAAAACTTCTACTTATTCATCATGATTTCTTTCTATTTTCAATTTTTTCCATTAATTGTATTGATATCAATTTTGTTATTGTTGCCTCCATCTTTTTCTTTGTTGATTTATTATAGGAGTTCCCTTAAGCTCTATCTCCTCTGGAAGTGTCGTTCAAGACCGTGTACATGTGCTTCTAAGAGGCAGGCTACCTCATGCATGAGTTGTACCTCCTTACCATCAAGTCCTTCACGAATTCCACTCTATCGAGGTTTGTCTTCTCCAATGGCTCATCAACCTCTTAAGCTCGAGCATCCACCTCAACTCCATGTGCACTCACCTCGGAAGAAGAAGAGAATCTACATCAAAAGGAAATGAGGGCAATGCTCAAAGACCGGAATATAGAGCGATCAAGCCTCCTTCCATATATGCAGCACCAATAAAACTGTACGATAAATAGTCATAGAAAATCCTAGTCTCCAATAATTTGGCAATAAAAGAATTCTGGAACAATTATGTAGCCAACTTTAGAACACACAGAAGCCTATAGAAATGAAGATGTGGTTCTGAGTTAGGAGCATGTTTTTGGGCATTCGCACATGAGTGCTTCCTCCAGATGATTTAATTTCAGGTACCCATTGAAAAAACAAAAAATGTCAATCACATTGATGTTTCTGCCAATAATAGCAGCTTCTACCACCACTAAGAATGACATAGTGAAACCATGTGCTAAATTGAATGTTACCTGAATAATGGGTTGTAATAGAAAACCAAACATTTCGAACCCATTGATAGAACTTAGAGCCTGAATTGAAAGGAGACATCGACCTTCACTATGGCATCCTATGAGCTTTTCTTGTAGTGCCCTTCGAGCTGACTCCCAGCACAGAGTAGGAGATGTGCTAATGAAGCTAACATCAGGAGACTTTTCTACAGTAACCTGTCATAAAAAAATGTCAAAGCCTTCTCCCACTATAAGTAGGGTCGGCTACATGGATTCTTGCTCAAATCCATGTTGAAAGATTCGACTATTTTCGACAGTAACCTGTCATGATATCAAAAAAATCATTATCAAGTGAAAACTGAGTATTCAAGTTCTGCACCTAGTAATGAAAAGCTGGTATGATATCTGCACATTTCGATGAGGTAATATAACAAAATTTTCTCGTGCAAAGGTTCACATATCCCAGAAAGTAGAACCCAAGAGAATACATTTTACAAGACATCCCAAAATGTAATCACACGAGATTTTGAACAACAGGAAGCTAGATGCCTAGCAAAAATGCTTTGGATGGTTAGCTTGGTGAGTATCACACAAGTACTTATGTACATGCAAATATACATAGAATTATTGTGGAGCAACACAGTCATAATTGATTGTTGAAGCATCTCTTAAGTACATGTTTGTGCCATCTAGTCAATATGTAACCACGATTCAATCTCAAAGGTGAGACTTGGTTACCTCTGCTAGCTTTTATTTACAATTCAAGGTCGTACCTAGCACAAGAGTCCATGACGCTTTGACTTGGGTGACTGATTTTTTACATTAAAGAATGGATGTGGATTACTAGGGGAGGGATGATACATGTCATTACAACCTTGGAAATCAATGGCAAGAGGATCTGGGATTCGCAAATACCTCTTAAGCTAAGGTTGTTCACATTGCGCCTTAGGAGGACAGATTTGTTATTGTGAAATGCAATAATTTGATATATTGCATAATGTGCTCCAGGATTCATTATATAGAGAAAGATTGGAGTTGGGGTCAACACAAACGAAAGCAAAATACATAAGTAACCCTGAAGGGGTGGCACTCAAACTCTAACCCTAATCTCATGTCGTAATATTCTCCCTCAAGCTGGGGGATAGATATCTTCCATGATTAACTTATCACAGCAATGTTCGAAATAACTCTTGGATGTGTCTTGATGAACATGTATGTTGTATGTTTTGTACAAGAAACACTACACGTGTGGAGAAAACCTCCCTAGATGAGATCTCTAGGAAGTCATAGTCCATCTCCACATGCTTCTTGCGCTCATGAAACATAGAATTGCTTCCTTTATGTGTAGTTGTCGTGTTATCACATCTTAATTCCGTCAAATTATCAAAAGATATGCGAAAATATGTAAGAAATTGTCCGATTCGACTGCATCAATGTTGTTGTTGGGTCATTGCCATTGTTGTAAAAGTTGGCCGACTAGGCCGATTAGTCGATCTGACTAGTCCAATCGGGGGGATAGCCGACTCAACTAGGCCTAGTCGGTCAACCAGACTAATCGGGTCGACTACTCGACCGACTTTTACATAGAATTTTTAGTTTTTCGATTTTTAAAAGCAAACTTATTCTAATATGCTTGATGTTATATTTAAAGACAATTACTTCTTTTATTTCATTATGATCGTATAGAAAATGTACAAATCAATGTAAATATATAAGAATATGTGTATAAAGATTGATTTGTATATTTAAAATAATTAAAAATACAAAACTGACTATTGGCTGACTAAATCCGATTAGTCGCCCGACTAGCGATTAATCCTTAGTCAATGACCTATCCGATCTAGTATTGACTACTGCTTCTGCAACCATGGTCACTGCCATGTATTAACTCTCTACACTACAACGAGAGACCACTACTTGTTTATTGCATCTCCATGTAACTAGGTTGCCCCATAGGTACATAATAAAAAAGGTGATAGACTTCCAATTCATCATGAATCCAATATAATGTCTAGAGATGTATTTGTAGTGGGAATGAGTCCCTTCCCTTCAAGAGGAGACTATGAAAGGAGAGTTTTTCTCTTCGAAGAGGAGGATAAGGCATTGACACATGTTGAGTTCTCTTCTATTTTCTTACAATCACATTGCAACAATATTTCTCTATATACATTGTAAAAAGGAAGGAAAAATTATAATTTGCCTTTATCTCTATCTACACAAAGGTTTTAGATCATGTTTTAGATCTAAAACATGCTAGGTCTTGAATTTGCCAATGTAACGGTCCCCTTGTGTAGATAGAGATAAAGGCAAATTCAAGATGGTTTCTAGACTTAGCATGCTTTAGATCATGTGTGCTCATCCATGGAGAAGTCAGGTACGGTCGGGATGGCATGTTGAAAAATCCATCATGTCAAAAAGGTTAGATCATTATAATTTTGCATGTTGGATGAAATGATATGAACATTAGGAGGTGGAAATCACATGCATATAATCTGATTTTGTTGAGAACAATTGAGTCACGAGTATATTGAGTTACTAGTGAAGGGAGAGTTCTCGGAGCAAATAAAGGAGCATGTGTGGTGACGAAAAGAACAAGGACGCAGAAGAGGGTGTACACTCGAGGGGAAGGTCGTGATATGTGACAAAGATCCAATTTCCCACAAACGAGTAAAAATACAACAAGAAAGCAACAAATAGTCAGCATTTCCATTGTAGGAGTCTACAAAAAAAAGATGAATATGCAAGTGTGGTTCACTTTGGCTGAGGAGATGAATTCCATGGGAGTGCTGAAGAAGACGCATGTTGAAGGAATCCAGAGATGAATACAACACCCAAAGGTGGTAAGTTCTTACAAGAGGATCTTACAAATGATGAAGATGGATTAGTACATACTCAAGGCAACTTAGAGATCATGATGGAATTCAACTCGAGTGGGAGATTGTTAGAATTAAGAGTACTTTATGAAATTGATTCCTAATGGAATTAGACTTTTAATTCTAATAAAATTAAAACTGTATCCCATGTAAAATCTTAATATGGAGAGGACTATGGGCATTGTACTTGGGCTATATGCATAGGTGGAAGCATTACCAACACTATACAAGGTACAATGAGAGAGAGAGAGAGATAAGAGAAGAAAGAGGGTGATGGAACGAGAAAGTTATACATGCTCTTCTTCTTAATGATTATTTTCTATGTAGGTCGTGAGAGGTGACCAAACACAGTTATATTGTGTCATCTTCTTCACATGCTTCCTTGGTGTTGATTACGCGTCCGTTCTCCCAACACAATGATACAAGCTACGCATGATATATACTTTCACTACAATCTAAGGGGAAGTCCTGAAGACCTAGCAATTTAGAGACTAAAGTTTGTGTGCCATGTCATTGTGTAGTTTAATATACTATAGTTAAATGCCTGCTGATCCTCTGCAAGAAATGTGTGCCCTTTTCATTAGGAGAAAACTAATTATTTTTTCTGCAATGCAAAAATCAACCTCCTTAATTTTACAATAGCCTTATTGCAGTAAAGATGCATACAGCTGACCCACTTTTGAACCCTTACATACAGTTATACTAGTCTCAGTTACACTAGACATTACATCTATAAAATATTACTGAAATCATTAGCCACCAAGAACAATAACTGTATCACAGTGCAATAAATTATTCAAACAAGCTGGAAGGTTTTATTATACATTAGAATGTGGCAAAAAGCAGCAGAAGACACCCACCCACCTTAAATAGAGGTCCAAGGGCACCAGGTAGCACTTCTGAAATATAGTTGCAAGTCTCACAAGGATCGAGAATGCTTATGAACTTGATACGACTCTTAAATCCTACAACATCAAATTGGGTTAATTAACAATGTTTTAAAAATGGTGCTTAGCAAAAGGCCAGCATCTCAAAGACCTATACCTTTTGGATATATCGCTTCTTTGTTGCACCACAATTTTCCAGGCACAACAGTGCCCAACTCAAGCAGCTCGATATCATGCTTGGTATTAACTTCAGAGACATGCAAGCCAGAATTAAGAGAGACAGATCCACTGCTGTTTGGAATTCTTTGACCATCTGAAGAGGATTCACCGCATTGCTGAGGCAGAAGGTTGAAACCAAAAAGCATACTTCCTCCAGATTGGTGACAGTCTATTGCACTTTGGGGACGCAACGAACTACTGGAATTTCTTTCAGGGAAGATTTCTGAAGCAGTTAAGTCAGATGACAATCTTTGTGAAAAGGTCGAATTGCTATCCAGTTTTTGCTCAGCCAGATGATTCTTTCCCCACAATGGGTCACTGGTTGGAGATAAGTTGTCATCAGAAGTGCTAGCCTTTGTACATTCAAGAAGAGAAGATGTCTTTCCCAATGAATTGGGAAATTGATATTGTTCCTCCATAATAACCATTTTACCAGACCTGCAAGACATTTCCTGACTATCCAGGCATGCTCCGTCCAAATTCAAATCAAAAACAGTTTTATTTTTTATCGTGCATGCATCTTCCGCACAATTTATAAGATCGTCAGCATTAAAACTTGGAGGCAAAGAGGGGCTTACGAACTCATCAGAGTTCATTTTACCACTTTCTTGATAGTTTGATTTGTCAACTTTGGTGACACCTTCATCTTTGCAATTCAGTAACTCCTTGAGCGGAAGAATTTCTGTCTCTCCGTTGCAATCATAATCATAATTTTGATTCTGAGAACAGCGGGTGGGAAACTCCATAGACCTTTTAGCTTTTGGTTCTAATGTCCTGGAATAACTTCCTCCTGAGCAACCTTCCCTGTTAAATACCCTAGTTGGTGTAGACTCATCTAGGTTCAATAACTGCATCACCTCTGGAACACAACGGTCTCCTGAATCCCATTTCTTCATAGCATTGGTGTCACCTTCTAGAGCTTCTATTAAAGTGTTCAATTCATCCATGTCATAGCGGAAAAGGTGAATCCTCCTACTTGGTTCACAAGAGCATAGAAATTTCATATGGTTCAAGCAAGTGAATCGATTTGGTGAACATGCACAACCAGTTGCAGACAAATATAAATCGTAGAAACAGGAGATGCATTCCCTCTCGTCAGAATCAAAAGTTTTATCCATCCTTCTCCTTTGAATTTGAGTAGGCAGGACTTCTCTTCGGTTCTTCTCCATTACAATCCGCTCCTGTTATTTTTTTATGTTACAGAAAGTGCCTGAAGAATAAACATTTTGTGTAAAAATCAATATAATGAAAGAACATACCTTAACTGCCCTGGTAAGCATGCCATTCTTCCCACAAACATCTTTCCATTTTAAGATTTCAGAACTAGCACTCAAAAGTGATGACAAATTTGAGAGTGCCCTAGCAGCTTCAAGTGCTGCTCCTAATAGCAACTTGTCGTGAGAAAGTGATGTTTTACGGCATTGCTCACTGTAAAGTTCTACTGCGCACTGTCCCTGAGGTAACCAATCCACAGGTGCCACATTTACAGCCTCAGCACAGTTGAAGCCACAATTAAACCCAGCATGATATGCCCTTGGAAAAGTAAGAAGAAACTCCCCAGCATGTTGAACAGCACGATAGACTTGCACATCCTCAGATTTTAGAACTGATGGAGATAACTGCGTGACCTGTAAAAAAATTACATAAACAAAATGTAAAAACTAAATTATCACATCAAGATAAAGAACAGAAGTAATAAAGCCAACATAGTTCCCCTTTGGCATGCTTTCTGATCAAAGTTAGGAAGTCTAATATGAAAAAAAGTGTCTTCTACTGCAACTTTCATGCCAACATTAAATGTGAAGAATTTCTATATTTACAAGAGATCCACACCCGGAAAATGTACAAAAGTGAGGTGAATAATAGATGTCTCTCTTCCATCCTAGCCATTTGATTTCCCAATGTTGTTGCATGCTATCACAAACATATTAGTGTTCGGTTTTATTTCCGAAATTTTCTATATACCGTGGTTATTTTGATTATTTCACATGAACCTCCATGTAACCCGAAACCTGGAGTTGCAACATTCACATGATCCTCCCTGCAACCGTAACCCTATAGTTGCAACATAAATAAACCGCTGAGGCAACCGCATATTGCACTCCGAAAATGTTGAGATAAATGTTTGTGTGTTATTTATTTATATTTACTTATTCTTATATCTATTTTATGTAATTTTCCCATAAGGTTTTTCTCCTATATAAGAGAACCTTAGGGCTTCAATGGAATCGAACAACTCGTTTCCCTTTCCACATGGTATCAGAGCGATGATCCTAGACCGGAGCATGTGTCCTAGCCACCCCTCCCCACCTAAACCCCGGCCTGTTTGGTTGCAGGGTTGGGCAGGGTTGGCCCAACCTTGGTTACTATTCACAAGGGTACTTCCTCCTCACAGATTACTATTCACCCACCCCAACCCAGCCCAACCCAACCCAGTCCAACCCAGGTGCGTTTGATTCGTGGGTTATCCAGGGGTGGATAATCCGGTTTTGTGTTTGTGGGTTTGGTTGGTGGGTTAAGGGTTGGGAGGGTTTGTGTGATGTGATTGTATTGGAATTTGAAAAAGTTAGTAGTTATTATGATATGATTGTATTGAAATTTGAAAAAGTGAGTGGTTGTTGTGATGTGATTGTATTGAAGTTTGGAATAGTGAGTAGAAGTTGAGTATTTTATGATTTTTAGACGATATGATGGTATAATATATAATTTTTTTGATGGGAAGGGAGTGGGCCCCACTAGTGGGTTAAAAGTGGGGGTTTTGGGGGGTTACCCATCCAAAGTGGGGGTAACCCCCCAACCAAATGCACCCTAAGGGTTCGTTTGGTTGCAGGGTTGGGCAGGGTTGGGTTGGGGTACCCCTGTGAATAGTAAACTGTGAGGAGGATTGGGAGGATTGGAAGGAGGGGTACCCCGGGTTGGGCCAACCCAACCCTACCCAACCCTGCAACCAAACGAACCCTAAGGGAACGCCACCTTCCTTTTCTCAGCAATAGCAACAGCCTGTCATGCTACCGTCGTCGTGAAGCAGCAGCAGCAGCCTATTGTGCTACCGTCGCCGTGAAGCAGCAGTAGCTTGCTGTTGTTGATGCTGCTCCAAGAAGGAGCTCCTAGTGGCTTCTATCGTCATTCATAGCCTATGGGGGTTATCGCCAACTCTTGCGGCGCCCTAGAGGTCATCTTTATCGTCCGTTGAGACTTAGAAATTGTTGTCAAGAGTGATTCAATTCACTGTTCAGCCTAATTTTGAGGTTTCTAGGGTGGTTTTGATCATCTAAACTACCCTAGTTACACAAAGAAGCCTTTAACGGATGGAAGAGGTTGTGGTATGAGTCTACACCTATAACCATCTTCATGTACGCATGTGTAGATGCATTCATCCTTATCTACAACCCCAATCTTGTAGCAGTCATCATCATGTCAGACAACAAGGTCGGCTCCAATATCGATGTCACATCCTCGGGTGCTTTCAAAGGTCCAGCACCCATTTTCAAGATGGATGGGACTAATTATGAGTTACGGGCTATGTAATTCATGAGCCTAATGTAATGCAACGGTAAGAAGAACATTCTGACATCGGACGGACCAATCAACAAGATTGGGGTCAATGCCTCGTGGGAGGCAGTCGATCCATATGCGTGTGCCTGATTGTCTGGGACCGTGTCCGTGGAAATAACCAATGATATTGTAAGTCAGCCTACAACAAAGGCGATGTGGGACATCCTCATTGCTACTTACTTGCAGACGAAGAATGAGTCGAAGATACTGTAAGTTTGCAACTGCAGCATGATATCTTCACATCAAAGCAGAACGGACGACCTCTTTATACCCTATACACTTCGCTTATGGGTATGTTTGAGAAGCTCCATGGTTTTATTTCCTTGACTGCTTCTCCAAAACAGCTCAAGGCTTACAGAGATTCAGACTAGAGTTTTTCTAGCAGCTCTTGATCATGAATATGTTGTACCTCAGTCACATATTCTTACCGATGCCAATATACCTCTAATGGAGGAGGCATACCACAGATTGAATAGGCTTTCTATAGCACTCGGTGGTACAACTCAGCAATCACATACCTCCTCAGCTATGGCAGCATCTCGTGGTAGAGAGGGCTCTACATTGTACAGAGGGCATAGTACCCGTGGCATGGGAGGGGGTAATCGACCCCATCAACCGTGCATTTTCTGCCACAGACCAAGTCATTATGAGGATACATGCTACTCCAAGCATGGTTTCATGTATCGGCTCCTGTTGCAAAGCAGAATCAGCCACATGGTGCTCCTCTTCCGACATCTGATCATAGGCTTGATGAGCTAGTAGCAAGACTGAGAGAGATTATGCCCGCACATGGGTCGTCAACTGCTCCATAAGGATCTTCAAAGGTAGTTGCGTCAGCATTTGCCACCACATCAGGTATTGCATATGATTTTACTAGTTCTTACAGAGCATATTTGTCAGAATGGATTGTGGATTCAGGAGCTTCACACCACCTATGTAGTGATAGAGGGAAATTTAGTGCATACAGATCGATTCAGACAGGTAGATATGTAGTTATAGCAGATGGGACCCACTCTCCCATTACTAGCCAGGGGAGCAGTTGACTCCAGCAATGCATCTACAGAATGTTCTTCATGATCCTGACGTTTCTATGAATTTACTACCTATTAGTCAAATCAACAAAGACTTACATTGTCGTTCCATATTTGATATGTCTTCTCTTGTATTTCAGGACATTCTTACGGGCAGGGTGATTGGATCTGACTGTGAGCAATGAGGTCTCTATAGATTGGTTCGATCCCCATATGTTAGTGCTTCAACCATTCACATTGAATCAGTCTCCCCTTTATATGTGGCATCATCAATTTGGTCACCTTCCTCTGTAGAAGTTGTCGCATCCTTCATCAGATTTCTCATCACTTTACCTTCCAATGCGAGGCTTGTCAGCTTGAAAACACCGCTGATCTACTTTTCAGAGTTGCCAAGCTCGTAGTGATCATAGTATTTTTTAGTTGATCCATCTCGATATTTGGGTTCCAAGTCGTGTCTCAGACCATTAGGGACATAGATTTGATCTTATTGTTGTTGGTGACATTTCCATATTATCTTGGGAGTGTCTACTTAAGAATAAGTCTGATGTTGGTCATGTTATTTAGTCTTTAAAAAATAAAGAATATCTTTTCTGCAAATGTCAAATATATTCGTTCTAATAATGCATTAGAATTCAGTAGCTTACAACTTACACAATTCTTCAGAACTCTTGGTATTATACATTAGACTTCATGTGCATATACATCCCAATAAAACGGGGTAGTTGAACGCAAACATCATCACCTTTTGGATGTCATCAGAACCCTCTTAATTCAGAGTCGTGCTCCTTATTCCTATTTGGGAGATGCGCTTCTAAATGCTTGCTACCTCGTGAATTGTATGCCCTCGTCCGTGTTGGGAGAGAAGATTCCATTCTTGATTGTGTTTACTAAGAAGGATCTTTTCTCGCTCACTCCTCGTGTGTTTGGTTCAGTTGCCTTTATTCCTCATATGTTTTTCTGTCCTCGTGTGTTTGGCTCAGTTGCCTTTATTCATCATACGTTTTTTTGGCCATGACAAGCTCTTTCCTGGAGTAGTCAAGTGTGTCTTTGTGGGGTATTCCAAGACTCAAAAGGGATACAGTTGCTTTGATCATGTTTAACGAAAGTATTGTGTAGTGTAGATGTCACTTTCTTTGAGTCTATTATGTTTTCTCTCCTACAAGTGATAGGTTGATTCCTTCGGATTCTGGAGAAGATGTATACATACTTCTATCTCCGGTTTCGCCTATCGCATCTGTGACTCCTACATCTCTCACTCCATCGATGCCACCATCATCACCACCGCATCCTTCTCCACCACCTCCACCAGCATCCTCCATATTTTTGTCACAGGTTTACACGTGCCGACCTCGCGCTCATGAGCTTCCTCCATCACCAAGCACGCCCTAGGTATGTTATGAGCATTTGGAATCTACTGATGGCACTAGTGATTTGTATTTACAGCAGGATGAGCAAGTGGCTATAGATGTTCCTGTCTCGGATACTGAAGAGGCTGAGGACTTTGACGTGCCCATTGTTCTATAGAAGCAAGGTATAAACTACCAGCGTGTATAAAGATTTATCATATTTCCAACTTCAGATTTATTCTTTTGATAAAATCTCATCAACCACTATAAACTAAACAGTGTATCCCTGGAAAGCAAAGACACAACCAGGACACCAAACATCAAAGTGAATCAATTCAAAAGATGAACTACCAGCGCGATAGGATGACATGGGAAGCTTGAACAATGGTGCTGCCCTAAGTGAGATGCCTCACATTGAAGCTTATATAGAAGGGAAACCAAGGAAGAATACGATAAATCTTATGAAGAGGAAGATGTTCAAACCCCAAGTTCTAGAAAAAGGTAGAACTGGGACCACTCGATATATGAAAGATACTTGCAAATGGGGACTATTCCAGTCTATAGAGATCGCATTGCCCACAACCCCATTTAATCAACTTGCTAGTAAGTGTGTCCTGAAAAACAAGAAACGGGTAAATGATGGTAAGGCAATTGAATTTGACTAATCAAAAGTGGGTTGAAAGGAAAATCTGAGCAAAAAGAATCTATAGCAATCGCATGTGTAGTTAGTTGCACTTCTCTTGACCTGATACAGGATAATGATGCCCATCAGTTAATAAGAGCTCCTGCTATCCATTCTGCATAATTTTTATAACTAGAGAAAAGACTAGTACTCAGATGAACTAGCCATCGTAGAGATATTAGATGATAGCATGAGGTGAAGTGGACGGAGCTACCACTACCTCCCTGGGATATGACAGAAGATTCTCATGCTTCCTATCAGACGTCAAATATGAGTCAGTCAGCTCAATTATGTTACGGGAAAAGGCTAGTTACCGTGATCCCGTCAGCATGTGGCTTTTATGTACCCTAACATTATACAATATGTGCAGTCGGGGTGAGATGCAAGGTTGTGCCCCCCTACTTGCAGTAGATCCACTTTCACCTCTTCCTGATGTGTAACTATGACTATTACCTACGATGAATCCTCCTCCATTGTGAGATGCAACCATGGGTGAAGATGTCTCTGAGTTAGTAGTACGAACAACGACCATATTAAGCATGTTGTAGGCCTCCTACAATGGAGGTACGGTGGCGTTAATCAGGAGTTGAGAGTGGGTTGAATCGTAGATGGGATCAAGTGACAGTAGTTAGGAATATCCCAACAGTGAGCATATTATTAACACTCAGATTTAAAACAAAATCCGACTTGATTAGAGTCCATATGATCTGATTTAACTATCAATATGTATTAAATGATCTGAATCAATTTATAGATCGTAAATCGAATTTCATATGGGATCAGTCGACCAAAATCGATTGCGTCGTAATTCATGTCATCGGAAAAGCCGTGACGCAGTCGGAACCGCAAAAAGAATCTGAGACCATCAATAAATTCGTAGTCAAAACAAAACCAACAAAATCGAACATTCATCAATTAAAGGTCATTTAACCATTTAGATCACAAAAATTTAATCACAAAACGTAATTTGCCAATTCCTGAATCCATCTTAGATAAGAAGTGTATGAATATTATAATCATTTCGATCGTCACTCCAAGACGATCAAAACGAGCTATTATTCATCTGAGTCAGAGATTCGATGTGGAAATGATGATAACTTTAACATTTCATATAAAGTTAGAAATAAGAGTTCAAAAAAATTCAAATGCCAAAAACCGAGAACACGTGCCCCCTTTTTCTCTCCATTTGGCAACACCAAGACCACCCCCTCCCCTTATTTATACCTCCCAAAACCCCTTTCTTCCCTTCATAATTCCTCCAAATTCCAATTCCTTTCTCTTTTTTTCTTCCACCGAAGAAGCCATTCCCCTCCACATTCATTGCAGCAGGAGCTCCTGCCAAGTGGAGTTGTTGCTGCTCCCCTCCACATCTGGAGTTGCTGCTGCTGGAAATAGCCGTGAGTACTGTTGTTGCTATTGCTTCTGCTGGAGCAGCAGCCATTGTTGCTGAACAAAGCCCTTGTTGCAGCCATTGTTGCTGAACAAAGCCCTTGTTGCAGCCATTAGCTGCCCAAAGTAGCTGGAGGCTCTCCTGGAACTGCAGCAGCTACTGCTACAGCTAGAGGTGTTGCTCTACTGCTTTCTATTGCATGCAAACCCAAATTTCCTCCCAATTTGAAGATCTCTTAGGTACAATCCATACCCACCTCTCTTGAGGTCATTTATGCAATTTAAGACCTAATTCAAACCCACGTAATTAGCTCCTGATCTAATTAGCAGTAGTGAGAAAGTTCTGATTAAAGAAGTTAGGGAAATTTTGATTAAGCTCTGCTACTGTTGAATCAAAATTTTAGTTGAGAAATTTCGGAATTTATATCACATTTCTACTCATGTTGAATCAAATTATAGATGGGAAATTTGGGAAAATTTTGCATTCAATTTTGGCCACAGTGGAATCTTTTATAATTGAGAATTTGGAGAAATTATCATTAATTTCTGCTACTATTGAAACAAGTATAGCTGAGAATGTTGTGAATTTATCCTCTGGTTGCTGCTACTTTGAATCAAATTTAAGTTGATATTTGGAGAAAGTATCATTAACTTCTGCTAATATTGAATCGAGAATAGCTGAGAATGTTGTGAATTTATCCTCTCGTTGCTGCTACTTTGAATTAAATTTAAGCTGAGAATTTGGGGAAATTTTCGTTAGTTTTTGCATGCAATTAGTCCTAATTTCATACCACTGTTTAGGTTCCAGATTACATGAAAATTTGGGTTTTTGCATGTAATTGTGTCTAATTTCAGACCAATTGTCAAGCTCCTAAATTCAAGTTTTTAAAGATGGAATTGGCCCCTGATCCCATGTTTAAAAATGAAAAAATTGGGATGTTTTTGCATGTATTAAATCGTAATTTCAGACCATTTCCTTAGCTCCAGGTTCAAGCTTTTAAAGATGAAAAAATTTGGGTTTTGCGAGATAAACTTTAATTTCATACCACTGTTAAGCTATTGTTTTCATGCCATAAGAATAATCAATTTGAGGGTATTTTGGAAGAATTGATTTCTGATTTCATATCAATGATTAGGCCGCAGAATTCATGTTTTGAAAGATGAAAATATTGGGATTTCACATGGTTTTGATCTTAATTTCAGACCAATGATCACGCCATTAATCTCAAGTTTTAAAAGATGAAGTTGCACGAATTAGACTTTAAATTCAGAACAGTTATTAAGTCTCCAAATCTCAACTTTAAAGAAGATATTCTAAATACAATTATAAGGATATTGATACCTTTTTCTTTAGAAGCTAATGAATAAATGACCCATAAGGAAAATCATCCAAGAATAGTAGAAATAAAAGATTTCTGTGTCAAGATCTTTCACATATTCTTAAAGAATTAACTCAAAATCCTTGAATCAATCTATGAATTGACAATTCCATGTGATCATTATGACCAATTGATGCAGCACGAAATTGATAAATAGGGCTTAAATTTTATCCCTTAATTAGAGTCTAATTTTATTTACATTTATTCGAGTTGATGCAATTTTATTTAAATAAAAAGAGATCGCATGTAATCTCAAATTAGTTAGTCGGATGCAATTTGAATTTCGAATTAGAGTTAAATTAGGATAATATTTGAATTTTGATTCAAATCAATTAGAGTCAATTTGAATTTTATTTCTATCTTTGTAACCTCACCCCTCCTATATAGGGGGGATGGTAGGCAATTGTTTGAGACACATCAGATTTCAATTAAGATTAAGATTTTTATCTCTCTCTCTCTTGTCTCTCTCCCTCTCCCACGCGATCTCTGCAATTCTCTTCTCCAAAATCCCTTGTTCTTCGACGAGTTTTCTCCTCTCAACCACTCCATTTTCTTCTCCACCAAAAATCCACAATCAAAATAATTTTTCATCGTCATGCAAAAATCCTATTTGCATCAATTGGTATCAGAGCATGGCATCTAGATCGTCCTCACGATCCAGTGATCCCTCCCGTCGTTCACGTTAAAAGTCCAAAGGATCTCGCTCCAACAACCGTGCATGGCACGCCGAGGTTAGACAAGCATTATCTAATATGCTCCAAGTTTGTGCCGGTATACAAGCTTTGGCATCACAGATGCGAGAGCCACGGATGTCGAGGCATTGACGCACCAACTAGAAGAGAATGCCGCCAAATCGAAGTCTCCCACCACCGAAGCCGATATCCAGACCAACGAAGAAAAACTCGACGTCGACAAAAATCTGCTTGCTGTCCAGGTATATTCAGACCTGCCATCATTAGAAGAATCGATTCCCGTGCCACCACGACCCTCTCCCAGGTCCCCGTTGCAGCCCCTGCACCTCCAGCACCCCCACTCGCCCAGTTACATCCCCCTGTCGTCCTCCAAACTACCCCGCCACCCCAGCAACCCTCCTCGCCATCCCCACAATCCCACCACTCCCCCGAACCCTGCTGCAAAACCCTCTTACCCCTCGAACCCCATCACCACCACCGCCCCTTCCCGCTGCACCCGAACCTCCAACTAAGCCCCTCTCGCCGCTACCCCCATGCCCTCTTGCTGCTACCCCTACACCCCCCCCCTCGATACACCCGAAACCCCGGTCGCCCCTCTCGCTGCACCCGCACCGTCGAATCCCCCTGTCCCAGCGACCCCTTCCGCCACCCACACATCCCCGGCACACCTTTCCACCCCCGCTCCACCGGAGCAACCTCCATCCCGACATGTTATTGGCCCCTCCCCGATAGGCCCGCACCGCATCATGAACCCCTTCCCACCCCCTCTCCCCGTCGCTTGCACCACCCCCCTTCCCGTACCCCTCGGCCCTCTCCCACGCCTTCCACCACCTGTCAGTCCTCCAACCAACGATGCATCGTTTCCCACTAGTGCCAGCAGCCACCAACATCTTCCCGTCGTGGGGTGTTGTCCAGCAAGTTGTACCGATTCAAGCGCCATCGCCACCGTTGGGATACCATAGGTCGCTCCCCGCCGGCAGCGATCACGCACCGTCGCCCCGTGCTCCCATCATGCTGCCACCGCCACCTTAAGAAGAGACGAAACCTAACAAAAATTGAGAATGTCTACTCCATCGGATCCCTTGACAATAGGAGAAAAGAGATATTTTAGGAAAATATTAAAAGGAGGCTCGTCTTCCATTGTGATTTTATCGAAAGGGACAAATGGAAAACTTAACTTATGAGTGTTATTTAAATGAAGGGGTACGAAAATTGCAGCCCACCACTCAAGAGCAGAAATATTTAAATGAAGGCCCCATGGCTTAATTCATTGGTCACATCTCCTCCTTTATTAAATTTGTGCTATTGCTTTCCTATGAGATCTCCAAAAGTCGAAATGTCCGACATGAAGATGTTACATCAGTTTTTTAAGCACATATCAAGGGGACAGAACTCGAATAGGCGCTCGCATTCACGCCACACATGCTCTTCCATTACGAAGTTCATGGCTCCAACCATCGCACCGCGCACGCCTGGATTCCGTCGTTTGCTTCACATCGGTTCTTCGGATCAAGAACGTTGAATTAAAGTTATCAAGCTTTAAGCCTACAGATCAAGCAATTCGTCGGAGATGAATTTTTCAAGCAGAGGAGAACTGATGCAGCACGAAATTGATAAATAGGGCTAAATTTTATCTGTTAATTAGAGTCTAATTTTATTTACGTTTATTCGAGTCGATGTAATTTTATTTAAATAAAAAGGGATTGCATGTGATCTCAAATTAGTTAGTCGGTTGCAATTTTAATTTCGAATTAGAGTCAAATTAGGACGAGGTGGATTTGAATTTTGATTCAAATCAGTTAGAGTCAATTTGAATTTTATTTCTATCTTTGTAACCCCACCCCTCCTATATAAAGGAGATGGTAGGCAATTGTTTGAGACAGGTCAGATTTCAATTAAAATTGAGATTTTTGTCTCTCTCTCTCTCTTGCCTCTCTCTCTCACGCGATCTCCGCGATTCTCTTCTCTAAAATTCCTCGTTCTCCGGCGAGTTTTCTCCTCTCAACCGCTCCATTTTCTTCTCCACCAAAAATCCACAATCAAAATAATTTTTCAGCACCGTGCAAAAATCCTATTTGCATCAACAATAATCCTCATCAAATGAACCTTTAATGTAATATTCTAATTATATGTTACTATTGATAAGTTGATAAAATACTTAAAACGGTAAAGTTAACCACACAAGATATTGTGAAAGGAATGTGTAATCAAGTACAATCGTGATTCAATGACGATTGTTATTGGTGCCAGTCATGGTGCCTTTACACCTGCTTGTGCGAGGGCGCGGTAACCCTCAACTGGCTTGGAGATAGGATGTCCAGATTGGGCAGCGATCACCTAGTATGCGTGTCTAGGATCCCAGTCTCTTCTGCGATTTTTCACGAGCTCGCACTGGGATCCAATTATTTTAGTTCAACCAGTTCCGTTGATCCTGTTTTCGGTAGGGTGCCTAGGTTGGAGGACCCTCGATTTTTTTTACAAGCTCGTTTTTCCCGTACACTGGTCAGGTCAGACTGGAGTGACTCGAAACGGAGAGCATGGCCTTAAATTTCGCCGAAATTCGGCCGAATTTCGGTCGAATTTCGGTTTCGGTGGGTGACCGAAATTCGGCCGAAATGGCCTATATCGGCCGAAATTTGGGGGGAGGCTACCCAAAATGACCGAAATTTCGACCCGAATTTCGACCGAAATTTCATTTCGGTCACTCACCGAAACGAAACTGAAATCCGACTTTTAAGCCCTTGTCGGAGAGTCTTTATCACCCGTCTTAGGGGCATAGTTGGAATGTGCCTAGCCTTATCCTGGACCGCTCTTTCACTGGAAGGTGAGACGGAAGAGTCTCTTAGGAGGCTTCCACACCGCTTGAGTTTGATTATTGTCGTGCCAGTAGATGCTGGCAAGGATAGATATTAGATCATAAAAATCTCCATCAATCATCAAAATTGAATAAAGTCCATCTTTACATCTTACATTTCACAACAATGATAAAGGAAAAAGTTTAGATCTAGAACACTCATTCCATCATGATCTTCTAATGAAACAAAGAAAGTAATAAGTGTTAATAGCTGAGGTGTGGTGATTTGAAGTATGGTAAATGAAAAAAGAGATTCATATATGGAATAGCCAGAAAACCAACTTTCTATGCAAGTAGATTAATAAATTTAAATGTCTGCTCACTTTTGTAACCATTTAAATAAGATGTGATTGTACTCAACTTTTGTTGACACCCGTTAGTTCTTAACATGGATGGCAGGGATGGCGCCTACAACACAGTAGCTGACAGTTGGACTCTTAGCTTCTGAGGATCAGATGTTTCCTTTTGACGGTACACATTATAGACATTGTACAGATATTATAACACTCTTCTGCTTACCTTACCTTCTATTGTATTTTGGGATACATGTACAAAGTGACAATTTTACTAATTGATACTTGTAATATTACACAGATACAAATGCAAATGTTCTGTTGTGATACATGTTCTAATGTGGATGGTTAAATGAAGTGTGAATGTCATTCAATCGCGGAAACTTTTTCCTCATTTTCATAACTTAGTACGATCAAATCATGAATTTACATGTAAAAGTTCTCAGATAGCGACAGTCCATGGCGTCGAGGACCGATCAGGAGATAGCAGAACAGTTGGCACGCATCATGGCTATACTTACGAATCTCCAGCAGCAGCAGACTACCATAAGAGATCAGCAGGTGGAGATAAGAGGCCAACAGGATCAGATTTTAGCTCAGCAGATTGAGATCGCTAACAGACAGGGGGATATCGAGATGAGATTTGAGGAGCTGTCTAATTTCACCTACCATCCTTCACAGGATGAGATACCACAGGGACATATGACAACCAGAAAATATTTCATTCGTTACATCGAGCTGTCTCGCCACACACCAATAGTTGTTGCATTTCCAGATGAGAATATGGAGTTCATCAGAGGAATGAGGGAAGAGGTGAAGGAGAAGCTGGCTAGACTACATCTTACTTCTATCTCCAAGCCTACTGATACAGCGGAGAAGTTCGAGTATATCAGAGAGAGACATTTTGGGAGTTCTTCTGGAGCAGCACCTACACCACAGCAATCATTTGGATCGATGCGGCAATGCATTTCCGCAGCAGAGGTCAGTCCGACGACTAAATCCTACGGGATCAGCATTTTCTGGCGGTGCTCGCTCCTTTCCAGCAACTACCTTGGGAACCAAATGTGACACCAGTATGGCACATCCATCTGGGTCGCAGGGAGTGGAGAGACCCACAGTAGGACCGACTCGGAGCACCGACACGACTGATGTGCCTACCCCGTCTGTGTGATGCTTCTTGTGCAATGAGTGGGATCACTACTGATCTCAGTGTCCCCAAGTCTTTAGTGAGCCTTGACCGCAGCCACGTCCTTCTCAACCGCAGATACATCATACCGGGAGTTTCCGTAATAGAAACTCCAACTTTAGGAGGCCGCAGAGACAGAACTAGAACGTGGTTGATTCGAGTGTTGTTCCAGCGAGACAGGGACATTTACATGCAGTGACACAGGAGCATGCACAATCAACAACTACAGTGGTGAAAGGTATGGTATCAACTTTGAGCAGTCCTTTCCATATTTATTTGATTCTAGAGTGACCCATTCATTTATTGTTTCGAGATTAGTAGCTCCAGTAGGTAGAATTGCAGAGGTCCTAAATCCTCCATATCACATCCATGGACCAGGTGACCAACTATTCATCATTTCGTTGGTAGTCAGAGGGTTACCAACGTTGATTGGCGGTCACGAGATGATCGCAGATTGTCTCTTACTACAGCTCGATGAGTTTGACCTGATTTTGAGCATGGATTGGTTGTCAGCTCATCATGCCTTGGTTGATTACTTTAGGAAAATGGTTATCTTCAGAATTCTAGACTTACTCGAGTTTACTTTTGAGGGTACACTACATGACTCCAAAATGGAGTACATCTCAGTATTGAGAGCTCAGAGACTCGATCAAGGATGTGATACTTACGTAGCATTTGTTCGAGAGACATCTGGTAGGGAGTCGATGACCCAAGACATCAAGGCAGTATCAAACTATCCAGATGTATTTCCTGGTGATTTGCCATGTTTGCCGCCTGAGAGAGAGATTGAGTTCGAGATCACGTTGCTACCAGATACACAGTCGATCTCAATGGCTCTATACCGCATGGCACCAACTAAGTTAAGAGAGCTAAAGGTGCAGTTGCAGGAGTTACTTGAATTAGGTTTTGTGAGGCCGAGCACTTCACCTTGTGGTACTCTTGTTCTTTTTGTCAGGAAGAAGGATGGATCTATGAGGTTGTGCATTGATTACCGATAACTGAACAAGAGAACGATGAAGAATCATTATCCTTTGCTACGTATTGATGACTTGTTTGATCAACTTAAGGGATCTTCGGTATCTTCAAAGTTCGATCTTCGGTCTGGCTACCATCAACTGAGGACTCGGGAATCAGATATTCCGAATACAGCATTCATGACTCGATATGGGTACTACGAGTTTGTTGTGATGTTGTTTGGTCTTACAAATGCCCCTACAGCATTCATAGACATGATGAACGGGATTTTCCATCCGTACTTGGACAAGTTTGTGGGCGTGTTCATTGACGGTGTGTTGATATATCCTCGAAATAAATGGGATCGCGCAAATGATCTGAAGATAGTCCTGGACACACTTCGAGAGCACAAGTTCTATGCAAAGCTGAGCAAGTGTGAGTCCTAGTTATACCGGGTCTCATTCCTATGGCATATCAATTTTAAATCTGGTATCCCAGTTGATCTTACGAAGATTGAGACAGTTATATCTTGGGAGCAACCCAAGACGGTCACTCAGATTCATAGCTTCCTTGGAATAACGAGCTATTACAAATGATTCGTCAGTGGTTTTTCCCGAGTTGTTCTTCCTCTGACATGATTGACACAGAAGGGAGATCCTTTTATTTAAGACGATTCATGCGAGAAGGCCTTCAGGACATTGAAGAAAAGATTAACTATTGCGTCCATTCTTGCACTTCCTTTAGGCACTCGAGATTATGCAGTTTATACATATGCTTCAGAAGAAGGTTTAGGAGCGGTATTAATGCAGCGAGGTCACCTGAGTGCATAAGCATCATGTTAGCAGTTGAGGCCGCATGAGAATAATTACCCCACCCATGACTTTGAGCTGGCGACAGTTGTCTTCTCATTGAAGATCTGGCGTCACTATCTCTATGGAGTGAACTTTGAGATTTTCACATATCATAAGAGCTTGAAGTACATTTTCGATCAGAAGGATCTAAAGATGAGACAGGGCAAGTGGCTCGAGCTACTGAAGGATTATGACTGCACGATCCATTACCACCCCGATAAGGGAAACATAGTGGTAGATGCGCTTAGTAGGAGAGCTCATGAAGAGGGTACGACAAACTGATTTATATACGTGAGATATGCTCGCAACTTTAACTGATTGGCACCCTCATGAGATCGCATCTATGGTCGTACCTACACGATTTAGCAGCTTATGGGATCGCATAGGAGAAGCTCAGTGGACAGGTCCTTGGATCAAGGATAGATACATGTGTGCTATTAAGGATGAATGTGATGATTTTGTGGTGACAGAATCCATTTTGTGGAAGGTTGGTCGGATCGTTCTACCCGACAATGAGCAGTTACGCGGAGACATCCTTGATGAGGCACACAATTCACGATTATATATTCATCCTGGTAGCACAGAAATGTATCGTGATATGCGCAAGCATTTCTGTTGGGACGGAATGAAGCGAGATGTAGCATGTCATGTTAGCAAGTGCATGACATGTCAAATAGTCAAGGTAGAGCACAAGAGACTGCCATGGTTATTGCAATCTCTCTCCATTCCCAAGTAGAAGTAGGAGAATGTTTCTATGGATTTTGTCACAGGATTACCGAGAACATCAGGTGATCATGATTCTATTTGGGTTGTTTTTTTAGAAAATATATTGGGTAGTCTCCCAAGTTGGGAGACACCGCCTTAGTAATATTCATTAAAGAGAGAGTGTTACATTATCAAGATGCCCAAAACTTGTAAAGTGCTTTACCATGCGACAGAACATTTTCCAAGTAAAATCTCTGGTTCTTGAAAATAAGGTCATTTCGCCCCAACCAGATAGCCCACAGAGTTACCCAAATAGGAGACACGTCATCGGTGGAGCCGCCTCCCACCCTCTTGGCAGAATTCCAAAACGTCGCCGCATCATCAATCATGAGCCAAGAGAGTCCTAGTCCTCTCCACACCCCGGCCAAGAATGGGCACTTGAAGGAGAGATGGTCCGCATCCTCCTCGTGACAGAGGCATCTATCGCACATTGTGTCTTGCACCCCAAAGAGACGAGCCCGTCTAACCTTGTCACATAATCGGTCTCTCCTCAAGCACCACAGTAATACCTTTACCCTGCAAGGTATCTTGGCCGCCCAAATCATTCTTATGTCCTGCGTAAAATCCGCATCATGTTCCTCCATCGGCTGCCTCAGCTCCTCATACGCCATTTTCGTGTTGAACTTTCCCCCCCTCCCACACGAAGTGATCAACATGTTCGGTAGTGACCGTCGCTATGAACTCGTCCGTACCGGCAGTTCAGCCTGCATCCTGAGAAAGTCCTCCAGCCTCTGGTCAGAAAGATCATTCACAAAGTCCGGTACCCAAGTACGGTACCCATGACCTGGCAAAGCAAAACATCCTTTGAGGCCACGAGGACGAAAAATCTCGGAAACCTATCGCTAAGCTTCCCCTCGCCCGTCCAGTTGTCCCCCCAGAAGCGGAATATAGTACCATCGCCGACCTGCGGACACAACTTGTGCTCTAACTCAGGGAGAATCTCCCGTACACCAGCCCATAGCAATGACTCCCACCGCCCCTTCCCGCCACCAGTCCTCCCCCAACGTCGTAGATCTTGCGGATCAATCTGAGCACGAGAGAGTTAGAGGGTCCCCAGATTATAGACACCATTTTGCTAACATCGCCTTATTTATGCACTCCACATCTCGGATGCCAAGCCCGCCCTCCCTTTTTCCCTGCGTCACCTCCTTCTAGCCCATAAGGTGCAACCCTGATTTCTGTTGCTTGCCATCTGACCAGAAGAACTTCTTCATAAGAGCTTCAATCTTCCTACGAATCCCAGCCAGCAGGATACGTGTGGAGTAGAAAAACATTGGCATCACGGAGAGTGTGTGCTTTAACAGGATTAGCTCGCCCCCTTCGATAGCGTGAACGCCTTCCAATCTATTTGGGTTGTTGTTGATCGACTGACCAAGTCAGCTCATTTCATACATGTCAACACAACTTATACTCCATCTCAGTTGGTCAGGTCATATGTTCATAATATCATTAAGTTGCATGGTATACCTCGAGAGGCAGTGTCTGACAGAGACTCAAGGTTCACATCTCACTATTGGCATCGGTGGATGTTAGCATTACAGACGGAGCTGAAGAGGAGTTCTGCATACCATCTAAAGACTGACGGCCAGAACGAGCGCACTATCCAGACACTTGAGGATTTGTTACGTGCATATGCTCTAGAGTGGAAAGGATCCTGGAAGAACCACCTACCGTTGGTAGAACTTACATAAAGCAAAGGTCATCAATCTAGTATCAGCATGGTACCATTCGAAGCCCTATATGGGTGGAGATGCATCACACCTCTCAGTTGACGTGAGATTGGTGATCACGCACTTTACTCTGTTGATCTTCTGGAGGAGACTGCGAGGGTTGTTGACCTTGTGAGGCGGAAGTTTCTGACGGCACAAAGCCATCAGAAGAGCTTGCAGATCGACGGAGAAGAGATTTGGAGTTTTAGGTAATTCGATCATCTTCTCTAAATTCAATTTCAAATATGATTCATTTAATCATACATATTGATGAAGTTCGTGGCATATTGGGTGTTCTTGCGAGTATCTCCCATGAAGGGAGTACAGATATTTGGTGTTCGTCTCAAGTTGGATCCACGATATGTTGGACCATTTGAGATTATTTCCTGTGTGGGAAAGGTGACCCATCGAGTAGCCCTTCCTCCATACCTATCAGACATTCACGATGTTTTTCATATATCCAATCTAAGGAAGTACATATATGACCCTCGCCACATCATCAATTATGAGAATCTTATGTAGAGCTTGACTTGACATATGAGGAGAAGCTGGTTCAGATATTGGATAAAACTGTGAGAAAGCTTCGCAACAAGGAGAATTCCTTAGTCAGACCCGCAGCTCTTTTCAGGCAATTATCACCAAGCCGGATTGATTACATGTGTTGAAAGATTATGGCTTGTTTCCTTTTTGAAGTTTTTATGGGTTTAAAAACCTTTGAGGTTTTTATTGTAAGAAATTATAGGTGAAACCCAGATAAAACACATATTGACAATGACACGAGTCTCAAGGACCTGAATTAAAATACATATCATAAATCAACTTTTGTTTGGGATCAATCGACCAAAACTCGACTGCATCATAACTGTGTCATCGGAAAAGCCAGGATGCAGTCGGAACCACAAAAATAATCTGAGACCGTCACAAAATTCGTATCGTCGAAACAAAACCAACAAAATCGATCATTCGTCAATCAGAGTTGCATGACCATTTAATCACAAAAAATTAATCACAAATCAAAAATGTAATTCAACAATTCCTAAATCCATCTTAGTGTATGGATATTATACTCATTTTGATCGTCACTCCGAGACGATTAAAACGAGCTATTATTCAATTGAATCAGAGATTCGACGTGGAAATGAGGATAACTTTGATATTTCATATAAAGTTAGAAATAAGAGTTAAAAAAAGAGAAAACTTTCAAATGCCAAAAAACCAGAACACGTGACCCCTTTTTCTCTCAGTTTGGAGACACCAAGACCACCCCCCTACTCTTATTTATACCTCCCAAACGCTCCTTTCTTTCATTCATATTTTCCCCCAAATCCCAATTCCTTTCTCTTTTTTCTCCCACTGAAGAAGCCATTCTCCTCCGCATTCATTGCAGCTGGAGCTCCTGCCAAGTGGAGCTGCTGCTGCTCCCCTCTACATCTGGAGCTGATGCTGATGGATCATGGAAATACCGATGCTGGTCTTGCTTCAGCTGGAGCTGCAGCCATTGTTCCTGTAGAAAGCCCTAGTTGTAGCCATCAGCTGCCGGCCAAGACGCTGCCCAGAGCAGATGGAAGCTCTCCTGGAATCGCAGCAGCTACTGCTACAACTGGAGGTGTTGCTCTGTTGATTTCTATTGCATGCAAGCCCAAATTTTCTTCCAATTTGGAGATCGCTAAGGTACAATCCATCCCACCTCTCTCGATGTCATCTATGCAATTTAAGACCTGATTCAAACCCACTTAATTAGCTCCTGATCTAATTGGCAATGGTGAGAAAGTTCTTATTAAAGAAATTGGGGAAATTTTTAAGTTATGCTACTGTTGAATCATAATTTTAGTTGAGAAATTTGAAAATTTATCATCCATTTTTTACTAATATTGAATCAAATTATAGATGAGAAATTTGGGAAAATTTTGCATTCAATTCTTGCCACTGTGGAATCAATTTATAGTTGAGAATTTGGAGATATTATCATTAACTTCTACTATTGAATCAAGTATTGCTGAGAATGTTGTGAATTTATCCTATGGTTGCTGTTACTTTGAATCAAATTAAAGTTGAGAATTTGGAGAAATTATCATTAACTTTTGCTGCTATTGAATCAAGTATAGCTGAGAATGTTGTGAATTTATCCTCTGGTTATTGCTACTTCGAATCAAATTTAAGCTGAGAATTTGAGGAAATTTCCATTAGTTCTTGCATGCAATTAGTCCTAATTTCAGACCACTGTTTGGGCTCCAGACTACATGATTTTAAGGATGAAAAATTAGGTTTTTGCATGTAATTGTGTCTAATTTCAGACCAATTATCAAGCTCCTAAATTCAAATTTTTAAAGATAGAAATTAGCCCCTGGTCTCATATTTAAAAATGAAAATTTTGGGAGTTCTTGCATGGATTAAATTTTAGCTCCAGATTCAAGCTTTTAAAGATGAAAAAAATGGGATGTTGCATGAGATTGACTCTAATTTCAGACCGTTGTTAAGTTATTGTTTCCATACCTTGAGAATGATCAATTTGAGGGTATTTTGCAAGAATTGATTTCTGATTTCAGACCAATGATTAGGCCACAGAATCCATGTTTGTAAGATGAAAAGATTGGGATTTCACATGTTTTTTATCTTAATTTCAGACCAATGATTAGGTCATTGATCTCAAGTTTTAAAAGATGAAGTTGTATACCTTTCACGTTAGAAGCAAATGAATAAATGACCCATAAGGAAAATCATCCAAGAATAGTAGAAATAAAAGATGTGGGTGTTAAGATCTAGGAGGTTCACATATTCTTAAAGAATTAACTCAAAAATCCTTGAATCAATCTATGAATTGACAATTCCCTGTGATCATTATGATCAATAATCCTCATAAATGATCCTTTAACATAATATTCTAATTATATATTACTGATTATTGATGAAATACTTAAACCGGTGAAGTTAACCACACAAGATATTGTGAAAGGAATGTGAAATCAAGTACAATCATGATTCAGTGATGACTATTATTGGCGCCAGTCATGGTGCCCCTTACACCTGACTGTGTGAGGGCGCGGTAACCCTAAATTGGGCTGGAGATAGGAAGTCCAGATTGGACAGCGGCCACCTAGTGCGTGAGTCTAGGATTCTAATCTCTTCTACGGTTTTTCACAAGCTCGCATACTTTACGCTTCTCTGATATCCAGGCATTTTAGTTTGACCAGTTCCGCTAACCCTATTTTCGGTAGGGTGCCTAGTTGGAGGACCCTTGGTTTTTTTACGAGCTCGTTTTGCCCATACAGTGGTCAGGCCGAACTGGAGTGACTCGGACTAGAGAGTTTCCCCCACCCGTCTCAGGGGCGTAGTTTGAGTGTGCCTAGCCTTCTCCTGGATCGCTCTACTGTAATTGGGAAGGTGAAACGGAAGAGTCTCTTAGGAGGCTTCCTCACCGCTTGAGTTCGGTTATTGTTGTGCCAGTAGGTGCTGGCAAGGACAGAGATTAAATCATGAAAATCTTCATCAATCATCAAAATTGAATAAGATCCATATTCACATCTTACATTTCACAACAATGATAAAGGAAATAGTTTAGATCTAGATCACTCATTCCATCATGATCTTATAATGAAATAAGGAAAGTAGTAAGTGTTAATAGTTGAGGTGTGGTGAGTTTATATATTGTAAATGAAAAAGGGGATTCATATATGGAATAGTTAGAAAACCAACTTTCCATGCAAGTAGCTTAATAAATTTAAATGTCATCACCTATCTACTTGCTCTCTTTTGTAACCACTTAAAAATTTGTTTATTTTAATAAGATATGATTGTACTCAACTTTTGTTGACATCCGTTTGTTCCTAAAATAGATGGAAAAGAAGGTGTATGCGTCACAGTGGTTTGACAGTTGGACTCTTAGCTTCTGAAAATCAGACATTTCCTTATCTTCTCTTCTATTGTATTTTGGTATACATGATATAAGTAATATTATATGGATATAAATCCAAATGTCAAGCTGTGACACGTGTTCTATTGTGGATGGTTAAATGAAGTGTGAATGTCATTCAATCGCGGAATTTTTTCCTAATTTTCGTAACATAGTACAATCAAATCATAAATGTATATGTAAATGTTGTGTAAATGGGTAACCCATATCCCGGGGTCATCGCAATATTCTACGATGTATTTTGATCTTCATACTTGCATAGTGGAAGGAGACTCGCTCTTGTGAAGGCTGCTCTCACAGATATCCTAGAGTTTTTTATGTCCTCTAGACTTCTACCTGTCGGAATTCGAAAAAGACTAGAGAAAATTATGAGAAGATTCTTTTAGTGTAAATCAGGCCAAGATACGCCAGGTATGCATTTGGTGGATAGGGAGACAGTAACCTTGCCTTCACATAAGGGTGGTCTAGGGGTTTCGAAATTAGAGATCGTGGACAAAGCTCTGCAGATGAAATGGGCGGCAAAAATTTGAGGAAACGATGAAGATCTGTGTTGTAAGCTCCCCATATGCATTTATAGTGTACAAGCACCGCTTGCTATCTCTCATCACCCCTATTTTCCCACCTCGATTTGTTAGAAGGGTATTTGTTCCCTTCTCTCACATGCAAGTATACTTTTTAAACCTATTACGGGTGATAGTAACTCTTTTGCCTTTTGAACGGATGATTGGACTGGGGATAGCACTCTAGCAGCAAGATTCCCTCGTCTATTCGCTCTCTGTGATTCTCAGGAAGCACGAGTTGGGGCCGATTGGATTGATAATGTGTGGTGGCCTACTTTTATCGATGGATTCTCAGATCAACACGTTTTGGAGTTTGTTGGCCTCCCAGGGGCACCATACTCTCAATCAACGCCAAGGCTTGGGAGAGATCATTGAACCAAGACTGATGGAGATTTCTCCATGAAGAAAGCCTATAAAAGAGTTGATAGGTTGTCGGCTATAGATTCTGACATTTTGGTTAGAGATTGTAGACTTATTGGTAGTTTGAAGGTGCCAACCCGTATTAGAGTATTCCTATGGATGACGCGTAGAGGAAGAATTCTTACGAGGGATCATTGGTCCAGATTCAGTGGTAGTGATATGATGTATGCCCTCTTTGCGAAGCAGCAACAAAAAACATTGACCACCTTTTCTTTGAATGTGATAGGACAAAAGCTATCTCGCAGAACCTAGAGGTCAATTGTATAGACAACAATGCTCTTGCAAACTTCTGGGACTCTAGCTACATTATTAAATCTCGAGATGACTTGGACATGCTCTGGTCCATCGTTATTATGCGGGCTCTCTGGCTCTAGAAATGGAGTTGTTTTCTCATCTGATCACTTCTATTCTGAAAATGTAATCTTCCATGCCAAGAGTTTCCTTGAATCTTGGCTTTTATGAGGTAACATCTGTATTTTTCCAATAATTTAATATACGTAGGGCAGACGCCTTTGCATGTTTCCCCTTATGGTATATAAAAAGATTTGCATGCATTCCCTTCGGGCACAATATAATATATATGAAGGGGACAACCATCACGTTTTGTGAGACGGAAGTTGTGCAAGACCGAAGAATAATACTCTTGCTCTTGGCCTAAGATTACGTAATATCTAAGATATCCAACATAACATGAATAGTAGACTAATTTAGAAAGTTGTTGGCAATTTTCGATGTGAGAGCATGTCAACCATACCTTTGAACATATATGTCTTGCTTCCATAACTTGTTTTCTCAACCAAATCTGGGTGTAAGAGCATGTATTCTTTGTTATATCTTTCCATCGTGCTCATGAACGTTTAGTCAATTCCATCCATCTTCACGATACGACCCATCGACTCTCTACATCTGAATGATGAAATTATAACCCTCTTATGATATCTCATTACAGAGAGAGAGAAACAAATTGAGAAGGAGAATACTAGCTGAAGAAAAACTTGAAAATTTTTAACCTCGATTGAAACCATCAAAGGATCTATCTGGAAGTTGTCTGATTAGAGTTGTTGCATGAGCATCACCGACGACGTTAGAAAGATGTATCCAATGCTAGAGAGATGTTGCTAGATGCAAGAGGCAGCATTGCCTCTCCTGGGATGCTAAGGGCTACAGAGCGTTGCATGGGTGAACAGCAGTGACAACTACCGAGTAGTGGCGTTAGAGGGTTAGATGGGAAGAGGTGGCAGATAGTGAGAGAAGAGGGAGAAGGAGAGAGGCAATGTTTTAATCTTTAGATTTTGATGGTGGATCTAATACCATTCGGAGCAAGGTGTGGTATAGCGGTATGCGTATGCGTTCAGACAGACCAATGAACACTAAATAAGCAGTATGGGGCATATGCATGGTATATGTGGTTCTATACGATTTTCTAATTTTAATTTAAAATATATAGATATATACATATATTATTACTACTGAATTTATGTGATAAAGGAGAGTTAAAGAAGATCTAAGAAAAAATAGTTCATATCAGATGATTGCGTAGATGCCACTAATTGCTTAACATTTAATCATAAAAAATAGCCATAAAAACTTTACATACTTGATGTTATTCATAATAACAAAACTTCAATACACAAACAAGTAGATTTGCAATACATGAGCAAAACCCCAATCGACATATATTAAAATATTAGACAATACATTACATATGCCCGTGAAAATAATACATGAGCAAACCATAAAACATTGCATATACATAACGTCATAATGCATTGCAATTGTATACAAAAGCAGTGCATATCCTTACAATTGTATGGAGAAAGAGGCGGAGCGACGGATGAGCACCCGAATAAGAGGATTGGAGAGTTGGAGCTATTTGAAGTGAGGCCACTAAGTTGCTGGAGCGATATATGGGGGCATATGTGATATGTCGGGCATATGCAGGAAGCATTTACACGTAGGCCACATAATTCACGGGTTCATAAAATCGATTTGGTTTGCATGCCACAAGGCCATACGCGGCTGCATAAGCGACCAGTGTGATCGATATCCTGAACATTGATTTGGAGTGAAACACCAGAAACATATTATTGTATTGTGCATTTCAAAAGGGTACCCTAGTACCTCTTATATATGAAGATATTAGGGTTAGGATTATAATAGGAACTACCTCAAAATAAATAAAATACATCACTGCCCTGAAAGAAAGTCGGTGACCTAATGAGACGAGAGTTGATGGTCGAAGCCCCGATGAAAAGGTCCTAAGGTAGTGAAATTCTGTATTGGGTAAGTTCTGACAGGCATGAAAGATGTAACGATCTAGTCATTGTCTCGGAGAGAGGCTTGGTGAAATAGACATGTTTGTGAAGATGCAAATACATGCACCTGGACAAAAAAACCTATGGAGCTTTATTGTTGACTAGGATTGGCTTTGGGTTTTTCCAGAGCTTAGGTGGAAGGCGAAGAAAGCCTCCATCCAGGGGGCAAGCCATCAGTGGGATACAAAATATC
The DNA here is from genome assembly GCA_037367405.1 of Ottelia alismoides. NCBI lineage: Eukaryota > Viridiplantae > Streptophyta > Magnoliopsida > Alismatales > Hydrocharitaceae > Ottelia > Ottelia alismoides. The sequence continues at coordinate 137,374 of JAZKJV010001560.1, read as the reverse complement.
TAAAAGAAAATATCTATAGTAACTATCTCTCAGTATCCTCTAATTTGTGCAGTGCACTTCACTAATCAAGAATTTCAGCAGTTATTTGCACAACAGTTGTATGGACCACTAACCGTAGTTTGTTTGGAGAATGAAAAACAATAATACAGATAACGAATAAGTCAAAGTCAAATCGGCAGATAAAAATCAACTAGAAAAAATAAAACCAACATTTCTTTCAGAAGGCATTTCAACATTATGCATGAAGAAAAAAATGAGAGAGAGAATCCAGGTCAAAAAAGAAAAAGGAGACAGAATAGCATACCAGTTCATTCAATAAATGAGGTTGCTCTTCAAACAATTTTGGCAAATGTTTTTTCATGGCCGCTTCCAATTTCACAGCCTCACTCCCCGCAACTCCATACCATACCTTTGCATCGCCAAAGTGCATATAATTCAAAGAGTACAGATGGTGGTCTTCCACATGCTATATAATATAAACAAATGGTAAAATAGCAATTTGCAGGCATGCCCTATGGTAAAAGCAACTAGCAAAACATGTGCATATTTAAAGGAGTATATGAAACCATTCCTAAAATTAAACAAACCAGGCCATATGCTCTTCTATGTGCAATTAAATGAATCCATGTTGTCTTTATTTAGAAGGGCCTGAGTTTCCAAGTGAAGTTATTGGATACAATCATACAAAAGAAAATGACTACAATTCATGTTATGTTTATGTTGGAGTATTTGTTACATGTGTCACTTGAGTTGTAGATGGGTAAATGGATCCTGGAATGATCCATTTACCACATCCATCGGTTTAGTCTCACATCTACCAACTGTGAGATGTGGAGACTCAATGAGGGCTATATAAGAAGCCCTACACCCCATGTATCCAGTGAGAAAGTGCAATGAACACATCAGCCCTTTGAGGCATTATCCTGTGGTTTCATCTCACACCTTAGGGAGTAGGGTTCCACATTAAAATCATGCGTTCTTCATTTCTTTATTTTTTCTCTGATTCCGCTTCCGCATTCCTATTTTCTAACATGGTATCAGAGCTGGTAAGATTCTCAAGGAGTTATTTTCATTATTGTTCGAGATTCGATTTTGATATTTTGTTCTTGGATTATTATGTATATCATGTATGGTTCAAGTTCTAGGTTGTCTTTAAAATCCTAATCCCATGTTCAAGTTCTGAAATTCATCCGAGGCAGCTCAGATCTCCACAACAGAAGGTATACTCCAGCCACGCACATGCTCCAGATCCTTGTGTTCTTGTTCCAAGTGGAGCTCCATGGTGGAGCTCGGATCTACGTGCAATCCCCTTTGTTGCGCATCCATGGGCGGCACACCCTCGTACAAATGGTGGTCCAGTCGTAGTCCTCGAATCACAAAAAATAGGAGGGAGCAACGGAGGCCCCCTCACTCAGACTCACGTCGCCTCTCATTCATACTCGGTGGCAACCCCCTCATTCACGGGTTCTCCATTCGTGCGACAGTTCTCCATCCCTGCCAAGGAGGCCGCAACAGGCGGCATCGTCGACTACCTCTTCTCACAAGGGCGACAGCCCTAGCTGCAACATGCGGCAGGTTCCATCGTGCACCTCATCTCATCTCTTTGAAGCTCTGGGCGGAGCATTTCCAGGCAGCCTCTCCCATTCAGCACAGGTGGCGTGCAGGCATCCCCTCACGCAGGCGCGCAAGGCTTGTACATGCGGCGTTGCACCCAAGTCCAGGCGGCAAGGTCTGCATCTCCTCCAGGCGTCATGTCCCCTAGCAGAGCACTCCAAGCGCTCGACTGCGCACCTTTGATCTCCAGGCGCATCACTAGGCGGAAGAAAACTCCTTCGCGCGATGTCAACCTTCCCCAAGGTGGCACAGATCCGCCTTCCTCCATGCACCGGTAGTACGAGGAAAGCCCCTCATTGGGGCGATAGGCGTTATGAGAAAGGGGTTCCCTAGGAACCCTAAGTTTTCTTTACGAGTGGGCCAAGTTTCGATTGGACCCGATACCCATTTTATGGGGGGTCAGCGGTATGCTGCTTTACTTTATTTTTAATAAAAATTGGGGGTCAAATAAGCCCAGTCGAGTTGTGTTAAAAAAGGAGAATTTTGTAAGGGCCCAAGTTGGGTCGTACTTCAAAAAAAGGGTGTATCGATGGTTTCAAAAAAAAGAGAAAAATATGTGCGTACAAAAAAACCGTACGCAAGACAATTTTGCAAAAAAAAGGTTGAAAAAAGGGAAAGCCGTTAAAAAAACAAACGGCTTATTTGCAAGAAAAATGAATTTAAAAAAAGGGAAAGTTGGGGAAAAAAGAGATCATCGACTTATGTTATTCATGCTTTCTCCCCATTTCTCTTATCTTCTCCCAACTTGGTCAACGTCATTGTTTTCATATCAGTATGGGATAAAGGAGGAGTATTTTGTAGAGTCGCAGGTTTGTTCCATATTCAGATGCCAGATTCCAGACCGACCAATTTCTAGACTCTACATATGATCAGATATTCAAACTCGACAATTGGTTCCGAATCTTCAGTTTCAGACACGTGCATATGTGCGGTCCTCGGTTCGATGTGCACATGTTTGTCATCATTGTTTGTGGTCTCGGTCCCCATCTTTTGTTTTTTGTCAGAGTTTTCATGTATTCCATAGGGACCCCATAGTAGAGATCGCATTCCCTATACCATGTGGGCTAGGGTTTTCCTATGGTTTCATAGGGACTCCAAAATAGAGATCCCATTCTCTGAGCCAGATGGGAGAGACCCGATTCTCCGACGAGGAGACTTTCAGACTCCATTCTCCAGCGATCGTGGACTCCGACGAGGATTGCACTCCATGACTTTTTCAATTCAGCCCTTCAGAGATGGAGTAGTTGTCAACATGATCCAGTCGTCTATATGTACTGTGGAGACTCATTCAGTGTCAATGGCTCTAACATGCACTGTCCAGATCACACCAATTTGACTCACACTCCAGCCCAGCGTTCCTCCTCACCTGCACAGCATGAGAAGCAACATCCTTGACAACAATCGACAGTTGTGCACATTAAGTTGATATTGTCCGTAGTTGACTGTATTGTGAGTTGAGATTTCTTTCTGTTTGTCCAAGCTGAGCATTACATGCTCCAGCTTGAAGGGAAGTGTTGGAGTATTTGTTACATGTGTCACTTGAGTTGTAGATGGGTAAATGGATCCTGGAGTGATCCATCTACCACATCCAGTGGTTTAGTCCCACATCTATCAACTGTGGGATGTGGAGACTCAGAGAGGGCTATATAAGAAGCCCTACACCCCATGTATCCAGTAAGAAAGTGCAATGAACACATCAACCCTTTGAGACATTCTCCCGTGGTTTCATCCCGCTCTTAACGGAGTAGGGTTCCACGTTAAAATCTCTTGTTCTTCATTTCTTTATCTTTTTCTCTGATTCCGCTTCCGCGTTCCTATTTTCTAACAGTTTATGATGTCTCAAATGAATGAAAAAAAAGAGGGTGGAAAATCAGCTCAGCAAATTAGAAAAATAAGACTTACCCAACAAAAGGAGGAAAAACACATCCCTATATACAGCCAAGGAACCAGAACACCAGATATGTCACTTCTCTCCAAAGAAAGAACAGATCCAGAAAGCCGAGGGAAGTTATTCAAGTTCCATCCTGACAGTGCATACGGATCCAACTCGCATCCAGATAGTTGGTTTGGTTTCAGAAATCCACTACTAAAATTTCCAGTCTCCAAATCAGCTCCATAATGTACCTAGATTTTTTTTTTAAAATGATCAGTGAGCACAAAAAAGAACCAGCAAAGAAAGGTTGTTGCAGTCACCAGCACCTCAATTTCTTCGGTTGACTTCTCAACAATTCTCCAGTATTCTCCCTCAATTTCCTCAACAGAGGGCTCCCATCTTTTCTGAGATCCCTCACTCATAGAATTGCCAAGTACATCTACATCGTCTATTATAAAATACTTCTTCTTAAACAGGTCAGCAAATTCTTGGAAGGTTTTAAGACTGAAGTCTGAACCAGACTGAAAACCAAACTTCTCGTCGGTATCAGAGCCTGCACAATCATTCTCAGATGCACCTGAACCAGCACGCCTCCGAGTCATTCCAAACCTAAAGCGCCGCCGTCTCTTTCGTCTTCTTTGAACATGGTTTCTCGTCTTTTTCTTCACTGGATCCCTGTTCTGGAGTTTGTCGATTTGCTGGATTCGAGTGGTAAATTTAGCACAATCCCATATACTTTTTTCTTTTAAGGGGCATGGTGGCTTCCAAGAAGGTGGTGGAATGATGCGACAAATGCCATATTTTTCAGCTTCATGCCGTATCTTAGCAATGTAAGCTAGTGTGTCCTTAAACTCCTGAATAATCATAAGAAAAAACAACGATTCACAAGAATATACAGTGAAAGAAAAAAATGCACGAGATTATGGATATAACATTAAATTATATCACACACAAAAACCACCTCTTCTGTGGGATGAAATGTAGGGGCTTCGTCAATGACGGGCCTGCATGCATCCTCCGGATGCCACCTTTGGGATACCTGGCATGCATTGGTCTCAGGTTACTAATACAACATTCAGATAATCAAAAGCTGAGAAAAAACAATTTCCCGTTCTTCTGATAAGAGATTACATAATTGATCGACGTTACTGGTTTGATTAGCAAAAATTCTAGAGGAAACAAAGACTCAAAAAGAAGCAAAATATCACTTGATTTTGCACAGAATACACAAGACACAAACCATTTGAAAGGCTATTATATAAAGACTGACAATGGAGATCATGAATTCATACTTATGTGCAGGAACCAAATGTTGAGCATCTATCCAAAAACGTACACATGGAAACAAACCAAATATATGTACATACTAGTTTTCTTTTATGGCATACAAGTTATATTGCATAGCTCATATGCTGAAGTATTCCCACCCAGCCCTTGCCAGTCTAGCTTAGAGTGAGGTCGATAGGCCAACTAACCAAGTAGGGTTAGATGGTTAAATTTAGAAACTTCTAGATGTGACTGCCCAAGAAATATATTATTTGAGATCACCACTTCTGTGAAATAAAATAAATGGGGTTGCAGAGCCCTTATTGAAGATTAAGAATTAAAATGGCAAAAAGACAGATAAGTGGAATTTGTTGAGTAAATAATTTGAATAACTATAAATAATATGTACCAAGAGGAAACCAAGCTGTCACATTACACCAAACGAACTTTATCGTTTATCTTTCCTTATCTGAGATCAAAGTTCCAGATGTCAGAGGAGTTTAAAGCATTTAATCATCTCCAAAACAGACCAGCTGAAGGAAAAGATTTGGAAGTTATACACTCCAAAGAGAAATCGTGAAGCACAATAAAGTTATGAGTTCCTGAATAAGATTACAAGGACAGTCGAAGGAAACATGTACCAAGACTTGATAGAGTTTGAACGAAGTGCCCAGTACCTGGATTGGCAGTTCACAGTGTGACTCCCCTTCTGAGTCTATGTCAAACATGCCATAGCTTACTCCAGATCTACGCCTACGAGATCTCCTGACCTTTACTGCTTCCTTTAATGCATCTAAGCTGCTAGGTAAGGTATTCAGTTGAGTGGGTGGCTCAACAGAAGCATCCATACTATGCCAAGAATTTACAGTCACGTCTGTGGAATCATTTCTTACTCCAGTAGAATGGGGTGTCAATAAACTGCCCCCTTGTGTCACATCTTGGTTTCCTTTTGAGCATCTTTGAAGATATTCTGTATCCATAAAATATCTATATGGAAAAAGAAAGTTTTAGAAACAGCATGCAATTGAAAGTAGACCTTTCAATCTAAAACAAAAGAAATATATATCAACGTGAAATTGTGGGCTAAACTCTAGCATGAAACATTTGTATTTAAAGTCGAAACTACGAGTCAACAAATTAACGGGGCTATTAAAATAGGCTTTCAAGGAAACACCAAACCATAAAGAACCACAGATTTACATGGATTGTGGAAGAGATATAACGCTCACTGATGGCTAGGGTTGTCTTCTCTTTATTAACTTATGAAAAAGATGAGATGATTTATGTATATAGTCCCACGGAGTTAATGGATCCTCATCTACAACTCAATAACTTGCTTAACACAAGACAATTCTATAATCCCCTCAAGTTGGGCATAGAGATTGTATATGCCCAACTTGCCTACATTCTTCTCAAAATTAATCGTGAGAGACACTTTTGTGAAGACGTCGATAACTTATTTTTCCATCTTTATGTACGGCAATATATGGTAGCATAAGTGTCTTTAAGTCAACCCTCTCTTTTATGAAGTAGTGATGGATCTCAAAGTACTTGTTTCTATTATGCAAAATAGGATTAATAGTAATTGTTAGAGGAAATGAAAACTTGTTTATTCCAGGAAACCCTAGGCTCTCCTGTATAGAGGAAGCCTATGGGTAAATTACATAAGGTGGAACAATAAAAGTAAACATGACACATGAGTACACAAATAATAGAAATATCTCTACACTCCCCCTCAAGATGGAGCATAGATGTCAATCATGCTCAACTTGGAAGAACATTTCTGAAACGGCCCTCTGAGCAACGGCTTAGTAAAGATATCTATAGTCTGCTCTCCTGAACTGACATGGGAAGTAGAAATCAAACCCTTCTAAATCATAGCCCTGGTATAGTGGCAGTCTACCTCAATACGCTTCGTCCTTTCATGAAATGTAGGATTATTAGCAATAAATAATGTTACTTGATTGTCACATTGTAGCTGCATGGGTAATGGTACATCTATATGCAGATCTGCTAATACGGCTCGAACCCACATCATCTCCATACTTGTCAGTGCCATGGCTCTGTACTCAGATTCCGCACTAGATCTAGTCACCACTGGTTGTTTCTTGCTTTTCCAAGAAACTAAGGAATTGCCAACTGTTAGAGATTGCAGAAGATTTCCTTCTTTATATTCTATTGTAATCCCACGAGGGCTTTTATGTTAAGAGAATATTCTATGTGGCTATTTGTTAAGAGAATATTCTATAGAGAATATTCTATATTCTAAAGAACATTCTATAGAATATTCTCCTTTGAGCCCTCTAGGGTTTAGTCCTATATAAGGACCCCTAGACCTCTTGAATAAACAACGAATCATCTTTTCTTATCATTCTTTCACATGGTATCAGAGCAGCGGTCCTAGGCCGGTGTTCTGACCTAATCACCCCTCCGCCACCACCAGCCCTCCAAGTTCATCTACAACCGCGTGCCGCCTCGGGTCTCCGCACCTCCTGCCTTAGGCCCGCGCCGCCTCGGTTGAGCGTCGCCAGGCTGCTCTAGGGCAGCCAGGTACCACCGCCAGGTCGGCCAGGCCCGCCTCGCGCTGCCAGGCGCCTCCGCCAGCCCTCCCAGGGCCTCCTTCCGCCGCCAGGCCGACTCCGCCATGCCCCCTCTTGTGCCGTCAAACGAGCATTGCCTCATCCTTCTTATTTCTTGATGAGGGTTTAGATATTTGATGATAAATTGAGGGAAGATATACTCTCTAGGTCACTTTTTCTTGACCTAAGCCGCCACAATGACGTCTGCCGAGATCAAGCCCACGTACCCTACTTCTTCTTTGCTGGTACAGGGCACTTCTATCAAGTTGAAGGGCTCCGAAAATTATGTTCTATGGTCTCGGTCTTTCAAAGTGTTTGTTGGTGGCCAGCGCAAGAGCTACGTTCTTACAAAAGTTCCACCTGCGGAAACTGATAAGGACTATGAAACTTGGTTTGTTGATAATTGTCAGGTTATCACTTGGATGACGAACAGTGTCGATCCAAATATTGCTGCGAATCTTCTTTACAAAGACACCGCTAAGGCAATGTGGGAAAACCTTGAGCGTACATATTCTCAAAAGACGACTAAGTCTCGTCTGTCAGACATATACACAAAAATTTGGTCTGCCACTCAGGGAAAATCAAGTCTTATCGAATATTACAGGCTTCTTACAAGCCTTTTTGAGGAACTCCTTATTTTTCAGCCTGCATGTTGTGATAAACAAGTAGGAGAACGTGCTGAATGGCAGGTTTACAGATTTCTCTCGGGGCTAAATCCAAAATATAAGCCTGTGAAAGATCAGTTTCTGATGGCTGATATTTTACCTACTCTTGAGACCATCTTCGGACGCTTACAGGAGCTAGAGGCTCCGATTCAGCACTCTACCACCCACACCTCTACAGAGACGATGGCCCACTATACCACCTCAGGATACAGAGTGCGTCATAACTATCAAGGAGGACAGGGACGTGACTCAGGGCGTGGACGTGGTCGTGAATCTGGACGCATCCGTGACTCTGGACGCGGACATGATCGTGGACGTGGTCATGATTCTTCTGCTCGGTATCCAGCATGTGTACACTGTGGACGCTGGAATCACCCTTCTGATCGCTGTTGGGCAACGTTTGGCATGCAACCTAATGCTAACAATGCCTACGATGAAGTATCGTATGATGCAACTGCAGAAACATCTACTCAGCAAACCAACGAGGCACAAACCCCATTCACTGCTTCTGAATATGCTCGCCTACGACAACTGCTGCAAGAATCTAGCCCTTCTGATAGTAATGCTTCTGCCCCTACTGCTAACCTGGCTACTACCTCAGGTACAGTAGCAAACTCTGTCTCTGCCTCTAAGCATGCATGGATTATTGATTCTGGAGCCTTACCCATCTGACGGGAGAAGGAAGTTTGCTAACCTCCTCCCAGCCATCTTCCTCTGTGAAGACTGTTCGGGTTGCTAATGGGGATCATTCCCCAGTAACTGCTGTTGGTACTGTCAACTTTTCTTCCAAGCTGCATCTGACAGATGTTCATTGTGCCCCTGCTTTTCCTCTCAGCCTTCTATCAGTACAGAAGCTATGTCATCAGCTTAACTGTCGTGTTATTTTTGATGAGGTTTGTTGTTATTTTCAGGACATCCGGACGAGGAAGATTTTTGGTGGGGGTCATGAGAGGAACGACCTCTATTACCTCGACATCCCTTCTGATTCCAACTTTGCCGGTGCAGTCTCCATCTCTGAAGATCCTTTTCTATGGCACCTTCGTCTTGGTCACCCTTCTGCTAAAGCTCTCTCCATGATGTTCCCTGAACTTTCTATGCTGAAACCCTTTGAGTGTGAAGCATGTCAGTTTGGGAAACATCATCGAACCTCCTTTCCTGCACGAACTGAGCCTCGTCGTCGTACTCCTTTTGCACTTGTTCACTGTGATATCTGGGGACCCTGTCCGGTCCGAAGTCTAAGTGGTCATAAATATTTTGATGTCTTTGTGGATGACTACAGTCGATCATCTTGGGTTTTTCTGTTAAAGGAACGCTCAGAAATTAACAATATTGTCAAGAATTTCTTTTACTATGTCAAAAACATCTTCTCCACTACTGTTAAAATATTTCGTTCTGATAATGCATTGGAATTTACACAAAATGATTTGACATCCTTCTTTGCTTCCCAGGGTGCTATCCATCAAACCTCTTGCCCATATACCTCCCAACAAAATGGGGTAGCCGAAAGAAAACTTCGACATCTCCTCGACATTGCCCGCTCTCTTCTTACCCAAATGAAGATCCCCAAAACCTATTGGGGAGATGTTATGCTCACTGTTGTCCATCTAATCAACAGAGTTCCCTCTGTCTCCCTAAATGGCTCCACACCCTTTGCCTTATTGTATCCAAATGACTCACCATTTCCTCTACCTCTGCGGATTTTTGGATGCACCGCCTTTGTTCACAACTTTCATACTGCAGACAAATTATCGTCACGTGCAATTAAATGTGTTTTTCTGGGTTATTCCCAAACAAAGAAAGGGTATAGATGCTATGATCCTTGTGGTAAACGCTATTATATATCAGTTGATGTCACCTTTTTCGAACAAACTCGCTTCTTCAATCAAGATGTGTCTGACATACCATTAGAACTTCCTCCTCCACCAATTATCTATAAAAGAAAACATGTGTCCCCTCTTGTTCCTGTTCCTCTACCAGTTCCTTTGTTGCAGGAAAATATGCCATCTTCAAGTGGCCCCACCAATACTTCTCCGGATGATCCTCAGGAGCTTCCCATTGCCCTACGCAGAACAAAGAGGCAATGCACTATCCATCCTATGTCTAATTTCACGTCCACTGATAGCCTATCATGTTCTGATAAAAGATATGCAGATGCTCTTATGACACTCTCGGTCCCAAGAGACTATCACATTGCATTACAGGACCACGGGTGGCGACAAGCTATGAATGAAGAAATGGATGCTCTCAATTCCAGAGGAACATGGGATCTAGTTCCGTGTCCCGAAGGTGTCAGGCCTGTTGCCTGCAGATGGGTCTTTACTATGAAACATTCTCCAGATGGTTCTATTGACAGACTAAAGCAAGACTTGTGGCAAAAGGCTTTACACAGACATATGGAGTTGATTACTTCGAGACTTTTTCACCTGTTGCCAGGATGGGGTCTATTCGCACTATCCTCTCTGTAGCTGTGAACAAAGGCTGGCCTGTTTTTCAACTGGATGTCAAGAACGCATTTCTATATGGTGATCTTGAGGAAGAGGTTTACATGATGCAACCCCCAGGTTACGAAGTCGAGGGGGAGTATGTTTGCCGACTTCGCAAAGCAATTTATGGTCTAAAGCAAAGTCCGAGGGCATGGTTTGAGAGACTTAGTTCAGAGATTAGCACTCTGGGCTTTCAGAGAACTACATCTGACCATTTAGTCTTTGTCAGAAAACGATCAACAGGTACTGTCATACTAGCTGTATATGTGGATGACATGGTTGTTACAGGTGATGACGATAAAGGAGTGCTAGAAGTGAAGACCTTTCTGCAAAAGGTTTTTGTCACCAAGGATCTGGGGCAACTTCGCTGTTTTCTAGGTATAGAAGTCTTACGCACCAAGAAGGGGCTTCATATGTCACAAAGAAAGTACTGCTTAGATATACTAACTGAAGCAGGATTACTTGGGTGCAAGCCATCTGGCATACCTGCAGAACCAAAGAAACATTCTACACCAGATGATCCTGCCTTTGAAGATGCTACAAGATACAGAAGCCTGATTGGCAAACTTCTGTACCTTACTGTTACTAGGCCAGACATATCATATGCTGTGAACAGAGCTAGCCAACACATGGAGAAACCATGCTACAGCCACTGGCAAGATGTTCTTCAGATTCTTCGCTACCTGAAGGAATCCCCTGGACGTGGTCTATTCTATGGGGCAAATGGATACACTAAGGTTGCTGCTTATGCTGATGCTGATTATGCAAGCTCACCTGAGGATCGTCGTTCTACGATGGGCTATGCGATGATGGTAGGAGGTAACCTTGTTAGTTGGAGGAGCAAGAAGCAGACGGTGGTTTCCCGATCCAGTGCAGAGGCAGAATATAGGGCAATGGCCCAAGCCACATGCGAAATTACCTGGTTACTGTCTCTTTTGCAAGAACTCAATATTGCTATCACTACTCCTGTTCCTCTATACTGCGATAACAAATCTGCCACTTATATTGCTACAAATCCTGTGTTCCATGAGAGGACCAAACACATTGAGATCGACTGTCATTTTGTTCGTGATGCTGTACGAGAAGGCAAGATTTCTACACCACATATCTCAACAGATCTTCAGCTTGCAGACATATTCACAAAGGCCTTATCAAAGAAGCGCCTTTCCTGGATATCTTCCAAGTTGGGCATGATCGATGGATATGCTCCAACTTGAGGGGGAGTGTTAGAGATTGCAGAAGATTTCCTTCTTTATATTCTATTGTAATCCCACGAGGGCTTTTATGTTAAGAGAATATTCTATGTGACTATTTGTTAAGAGAATATTCTATAGAGAATATTCTATATTCTAAAGAACATTCTATAGAATATTCTCCTTTGAGCCCTCTAGGGTTTAGTCCTATATAAGGACCCCTAGACCTCTTGAATAAACAACGAATCATCTTTTCTTATCATTCTTTCACACCAACAAACACTGCAAACCCCGAGGTAGATTTCCGGTCCCTCGGACATCCTGCATAATCTGCATCAGCACATGTAGAGATCGAGAAATTTGTTTCTTTCCTGAACAACAATCATGCACCTGGAGACGACTTTAGATATCTTAGTATCATATATACAGCATCCATGTGTACATGTCTGGGTTGTTCCATGAATTGACTCACCCGACTAACTGCAAAAGCAATGTCAGGTCTGTTGATAGTAAAATAGAGAAGTTTTCCCACCATTTCTCTATATCTTCTTTTGTCAACTACCTCTGTATCATCTCCATATAACTTCATACTAGATTCATGGGAGTAGTGGAGGGTCGACACCCGATCATACATGTCTCAACAAACATATATGTAATATATTTCCTTTGGGTCATCACAAGACCCTGCGCATTCCTCGCAAACTCCAATCCCTGAAAGTATAGTAGAGTACTAAGGTCCTTAGTCACAAACTGATGGCCTAAAAATGCTTTTGTCATCTTTATCCCCTGCATGTCATCTCCCGTAACAAGTATATCATCAACATATACCATAGTACCTCTGGGAGTCTTATGGACAAACAAAGAATGGTCAGCATTTGATCTTATGAACCCTTACTTCTGGATGAGATCTGAAAGCTTCTGAAACCATGCCCGCGGACTTTGTTTAAGACCATATATTGCCTTGTGAGGTCTACACACCATATGACACTCCCCCTCATATGGTGTGTAGGTCTACACACCAATTTGATTCACTCCATCTCCTTCGGGGGTAGGGAGGTCGTGGGCGAGGAGGCTTTGGGGGACGAGGTGGCCGCATACTTCAGGGAGTTCTCCTCGGTTCGTGCGCCCCATTGTTGGTACTGGTTGGGGGAGGATACCTCGCAGCTATCGTCCGCGCGTTGTGCGGAGCTGATAAAGGAGATCTCTTTGGAAGAGGTCAAGAGTGCTGTTTGAGATCTCAACAGTGACGCCTCGCCAGGTCCGGATGGTTTCCCAATTGCGTTCTACAAGGACTTCTGGGAGGTGGTGGGGTTGGAAGTTTGGGAGGTGGTATCGGAATTTTGCGGTGGAAACAAGGGTTTTCATAAGATCAATAGGGCTCTCATTGTATTGTTACCTAAGACCTCCTATCCACATGCTATTGAAGACTTTTGGCCAATCGTGATTTCCAATGCTTTATACTTGATCGTTGCAAAGGTTATGGCGCGGAGGTTAGCGCGGTTGCTTGAAGATTTAATAGAGCCCTCGCAGGTTGCTTTCATCCGTGGTCGCCAAATTTCCGATGTTACGGCTCTTGCTTCTGAGATGGTGGAGAGCTGGGTGAGGAGGGGGAAACAGGGGATCCTTTGGAAGGTGGACTTCGCAAAGGCCTATGACTCGTTGGACTGGAACTTTCTGTGGAGGGTGCTGCGGGCTCGTGGATTTCCAAATTTGTGGATTTCGTGGATGCGCCGATGCACTACTACTGCCCCATTCTCTATTATGTTGAATGGTCGTGTCGTAGGCAGTCGGTTTCAACCGAGAAGGGGTGTGCAGCAGGGGTGCCCTTTGGCACCCATGTTATTCGTTATTGCGGCGGATGTCCTGCCTAGGATGGCGGCTAGAGTGGTTGCGCGCGGCCTCTCCTTGGGTTTCTCGTGCGGCTATCGGAACGTTCCTACCCTTCAATATGCGGATGACACTATAGTGTTCATCGAGGGAGGCTTGGAGGAGGTCAGAGGGATGGCGGTGACGTTGAAAATTTTTAGTGAGCTCTCGGGGCTCCTCATTAATCAATCCAAATCCAAAGTGATTCCTTTCGCATGGGATGCGGGCTCAGTAGCGGCTTGTGGGGAGCTTCTTGGAAGTCTTCCCTCTTCTCTCCCAATCGATTATCTAGGGTTGCCGCTGGGAGCGAGGAGGTCGAGGTTGCATGATAGGCACAAGGTGGTGGACAAGGCGGAAAGGAGGCTAGCAGGGTGGAGTGCGGCGTTGCTCTCTCGGGGAGGCCGACTCGTTCTTATTAGGTCGGTCCTTGCTTCTATCCCTATCTACTTCCTTTCAAATTGGATTATGCCGGTGGGGATTAGGTGCCTCGAGGGCCTCATGCGGAGCTTCCTTTGGGAAGAAGGGGGCCCTCTTCGCGGGGTCTTCACTTGGTGGCCTGGGAGGAGGTGGCGAAGAGAAAGTGTGATGGTGGTCTTGGCATACGACGGCTGGATTTGGTTAATGATGCGTTGATGCTCAAGTGGGTCAACAGGCTTTGGGGCAGCGCCAACAGCTTCTTTCCCTCCATGTTGCGGAATGTTTTATCTCTCGGGGTGGAGATGTTACGCGACGTGGATACTCGGCGATCTGGAATCCCCTTCTGGCGGGGGATCACATCGGCAGTTAGGCGCTATTCTCATCTCTTTAAACCTATGCTTGGGGATGGTAACTCCTTTCTGTTCTGGCGCGACAGTTGGGCGGGGACGAGCTCTCTCGGTGATTCTTTTCCTCGCCTTTGCGCTCTGGCTACAGATTCTCGTGCGACGGTGGCCTCCTCATGGAGTGGGAACGAGTGGTTCCCTTCTTTTGCTTACAACCTCTCGGATGAGCGGTTTGAAGACCTCTTGGCTCTCCTCCAGCTTCTTAGGGATGCGCCCACGCCCTCGAGTGGCAGGGATCATTGGGTTTGGCGCGATGACGTCTTCTCCACAAGGCGGGCGTTCGGGGCCATCTCGCAGCAGCCGACCTCGCAGCAGGAACTCATGTGCAAGGATCTTAGTTGGATGTGGCGTCTGAAGCTCCCGGAGAGGGTTGTATTCTTCCTGTGGCTATTGAGACGTGGGAGGGTGTTGACCCGAGATAGATGTGCGAGGTTTGCTGCGGGAATCGACTCCTTGGACTGTGCGCTGTGTGGTGGCAGTGTGGAGACCTTGGAGCACCTCTTCTTTCTCTGCCCGAACACTGCTACAATTTGGGAGGAGGCCCAAATACCATGGGTTAACGCCTCTTCAGCTTCTTCGTTTTGGGACTCGTTGCGTTCAAATAAAGATAGGGCGAGGAGGGAGCTGCTCCGCCCTTTCGCGTGCATTTGGGCGTTGTGGCTTGGACGGAACGCGAAGATTTTCAGGGGTCAAAGGTTTTACAAGGAGAATATTCTCGCGCACGTTTCTTTGCTTGTCAATGACTGGCTGCTACTGTAATGCGTTTCTCTTTTTGGGTTTCCTGCGGGATCCGCTCGATCCTAGGCGCCTGTAACACTCTCTTCTTCCTTTCCTTCTCCGCCTTTTTAATAAAATTTTGAGGCGATCACCATAGCGTGCATCCCCCGAAGAGCTTTGGCTTCAAAAAAAATGACACTCCCCCTCAGCAGCAAACCCCGAAGGTTGCTGCGTGTAGACTTCTTCCTGTAGATCTCCATATAAAAAAGCATTAACATCAAGCTGGAACAAGGGCCAATCACGTACCACAACGACTGATAGAAGAACATGTAGAGTGGAATGATGTGCCACCGGGGAAAAAGTGTCCATATAATCCACGCCATAGGTTTGAGTGAATCTACGGGCCACTAGTCTTGCTTTGTAACGATCAAGGATGCCATCTGCATTATATTTGACAGTAAAGACCCATTTACAACTGACCACAGAAGCTCCTGGGGGAGCAGCAACCAAGCTTCATGTACCACGAGATCGCAGAGCAGCCATTTCCTCTTCTATGGCTAACCGCCAGCTGCTGTCTTTCAAGGCATCCCGATAATTCCGTGGTATCTCCACGGTAGATAACACAATAGCAAATCTTTGGAAATCACCAGTAAGGAGATGAAATGAAACCTGTGAAGCAAGTGGATAAGATGTACACGTCTGCTTGGGCTTCCTCAAGACAATAGGTACATCCAAGTCATCAGCAATGTCCACATGTATGTCATTGTCCTGCACTTGTGCATTGTCAGTCCCATCGTTACTAATATCACTTGGACATACCTGGGGCGTGATGGATGAATGACGGCCTCCATGAGCAAGATTCAGACGATGGGTATAAAATTTCGGTAAAGGTGGGACTGGTGGTTGCAAAGGTGGTGGTGGTGGTGGTGGTGGTGGTGGTGACGGTGGTGGCACAGTAGGAGTAAGTATGTGATCAGACCGACGTAGAGGAGGAGGTAGCACATAAATTTCAACATCAGTAGTGGAAGGGGTCATCCTGTCACCTGTAGGCGAGAAATACATGACGGTCTCAAAGAAGGTGGCATCGGCACTGACATAATATCTAATTGTTGACAGTATCGTAACATCGGTAGCCTTTTTGAATAAGAGAGTACCCAAGAAACACACACTTGACAGCCCTAGGTGAGAGCTTATCAATTCCTGGAGTGAGCTGATGGACAAAAGCAAATGAACCAAAAACACGATGAGTTAGTGAAAACAATTCCTTGTCAGGAAAGACAATTGAAAGAGGAACTTTCTCACCCAACACAGAGGATGGCATGCGATTGGTCAGATAACATGCCATAAGAACAGCATCACCCAAAAAGACAGAGGAGCACAACTATGAATGAGTAAAGTCCGAGCTATATCAAGAAGATGATGATGTTTTCTATCTGCAACACCATTCTTCTGAGACGTGTAGGCACAAGTTGTTTGATGAATAATGCCACGAGACAAGAGGAAATGGGAAAGTGCAAGGGTGCAAAATTCTAAGGCATTATCTGTGCGCACAATCTTCACATTAGAAGAAAAAACATTTCGAACTTCATTGATAAGATTTTTTATTACATCTCCCGCTTCAGATTTATTTTTCAATAAAAAGACCCAAGATACACGACTCGCTACATGTATCCCTGATGATCAGGTACACGACTCAGACCCCAAATGTCAACATGCAACAACTCAAAAGGGGAGCGACTGCTCCTACACTCACGACGAGGGAAAGTAGACCTGTGATGCTTTCCCAACTGACAGGCTTCACACTGAAAAGAAGACTTTGGTGAAATCTGGGGCAAGATATGACGCAGCTTCTGAAGAGGAAGATGACCAACACGCAGATGCCAGGTAAAGGGAGAAGCAGATCTACTGGACTGAGAAGAGACACCAACATAGGAGGAGCGAACCAACCGATAGAGACCATCCTGGTCACAGCCACAACCAATCATCTTGCCCATTAGAATGTTCTGAAAAATAAGAGACGATGGGTCAAAGATAGCCTGACAATGTAAATCCTTTGTAAGCTGACTAATAGAAAGTAAGTTTATTGAGAAATCTTGAGCATGCAAAACATTCAGCAGTTGTATGGAGGGTGTCAAACTGATCTCCCCATGTCCAATGATAGGGGAATGAGTCCCGTCTGCTATTACTATCGATCTCCCTGGGGAAACCTCCTTGTAGGATGCAAACTTATATGTCTCGACAGAGATGATGCATAGCGCCGGAGTCCATGATCCATTCCGAAACATCAGAACTATGACATGACATAAAGGCATAAACGATACCTGATGTGCTAGTTGTGGCTGACGTGCTGGCAGAGGTTGAAGTTGCTATGTCTGAGTGATCTCCTAGCGAGTCATTAGTGACAGGAGGCATGATATCCTGTAGTCTTGCGACGATATCCTCAAATCGTTGATCTGAAGAAGGCGGTGTGGGCACAGCATGCTCAGTTACACGGGCAGATGCAGGAAAACCATGCTTAGAATAGCATGTATCTTCCACATGACCCGAACCATGACAGAAGGTGCATGGCTGACAGAATCGGCCACCTCGACCACGAGGTCCACAACCACGAAAAGATGGGGGAAGCAGCCATCGCTGAAGGAGGTGGCGTAGAAGCTGGAGAAGGAACCGTAATACGGCTGAGTCGTCGATACACTTCCTCCACTAGAGGAATAGTAGCATCCGCCAGTATCTGCGAGCGAGCCGCATCATACTCTGGGTCTAGTGCCGCCAGCAAGACCCCCACCATTGTAGCATTCTGGTATGACTTCTGCTGCTCAAGGGTCGCCGTCAGGGGAATGATACTATAAATCTTCTCAAGCATCCCTTGTAGAGATGTATACAACGAATGCAATGGCTGGTCATTCTGCTTGACTGTAAATATGTCATGTTGAAGTTGGAGGATCTTGGTCTCATTTCTCATCTGCGAGTATGTCGCGGCAAGAATATCCCACATGGACTTAGTCGTGGGCTGATGGAGGACATCATTGACAATCTCCATTGTCAGAGTGCCAGAAATCCAGACCTTGGCATACGAATCGTCAGCCTCCCATGAGGCGTAAATCCCCATCTTCTCCACCGGCTCATCTTCGGTAAGAATGTGCTTCTTACCGTTGGACTTCACGAGACTCATGAACGGCATCGCCCAGAGCTCGTAATTCGTCCCATCCATCTTGACTATTGGCGCTGGACCTTTGAAGGCGCCAATGGAGGGCATATCGACTTTGTTTTCTGACATAGTAGCCGAAGACAAAGAACTAGGGTTTGAAGACCGATGAAAAATCGTCTACATAAACATATAGGGATATGAGTACATATGTAGACTTATGCACTCAAACCCATGAAGAGAAGAAGATGGAGTCGGCACCGAGTGAGGAAGGGATGGCGGGATGAGGGGCGGCGGAAGGGGGGCGGCAAGAGGAGGGACGGCGCCCACGAGGAGTGGGGTGGCGGAGAGAGAAGGGGCGGCGAGAGGGGGTGGGGGCGGCGAGAGGGGGTGGGGGCGGCGAGGATGAGGAGGGCGGCTAGGGTTTAGGATGGAGGCTCTGATACCATGTTAGAGGAAATGAGAACTTGTTTATTCCAGGGAACCCTAAGCTCTCTTATATAGAGAAAGACTATGGGTAAATTACATAAGGTGGAACAATAAAAGTAAACATGACACATGAGTACACAAATACTAGAAATATCTCTACAGTAATATATTTGCTGCAGTCTTGTCATATCAATATTATCTCATAGGCCTTTTAAGATTTATTCCATTGTCAGGATGATATTAAGACATGGGCATCACAGTAACTCCAATTGCGACTCAAACTGCATGATGCATTTTGCTCCAAATCACAAGATTGCCATGTAGATATATAAAATACTGCTGGGAGAGAACAGAACTTATTATTCTACGGTGCCCTATGGCTCTCTTATATAGAGTTGAGACTTGAGAGGTCATGGGAAAATTACATAAAGAGGACAAATAAAATAAAGAGTGATAAAAAATGGACATAAAACTCTCAACACTCCCCCTCAAGCCGGAGCATAGATATCTATCATGCTCCGCTTGGAACTGAATTTCTCAAAAGGTCCTCAAGTGAGTGTCTTGGTGAAGATATCAGTTGTTTGGTCACCTGAACTGATATGAGAGGTACCAATCAGTCCCTTATGAATCATATCACGAGTAAAATGACAATCAACTTCAATGTGCTTTGTTCTCTCATGAAATATTGGATTATTGGCAATGAGCAAGGATGCTTGATTGCCACTTTAGCTGCATAGGGAAAGTCACACTAATGTGGAGATCAAAAAGAACAAATTTTACCCACATCATTTCAGCATTGCTCTGAGCCATGGCTTTATATTCAAAATCTGCACCAGATCTAGCCACAATCGTTTCCATGACACGAGTGACTTCCCAACAAAAATGCAGAAACCTGAGGTAGATTTCCTATCTTTAGTACTCCCAGCATAATCTGCATATGTATAGCCAGAGATGGATAACGAGGTAGTCCTACTAAATAATAAGCCCCTTCCTGGTGATGGCTACAAGTATCTGATGATCATGTAAATTGCATCCATATGCACTTGTTGTGGTTGTTCTATGAACTGACTAACTTTACTAACTGCAAAGGAAATATCAAGTCTGATAACGGTGACATAAAGTAGTTTCCCAACAACCTCTTTGTATCTTGGCTTGTCCACTTCCTCAGTGGCGTCTTCATGTAGCTTCATATTTGAATCCATAGGTGTGTATGTTGGTCTTCATCCCGTCATTCCAGCTTCTGAAAGTAGATATGTCACATATTTTCTTTGTTACATGAGGATACATTGTTGTGTCTTCTATACAAATAAAGAATGATCTGAAGTGAATCGTCTGAATCCTTTATGTTCTATTAGATCTGAGAGCTTTTAAAACTAGGCTATGGGACTTTGCTTAAATCCATAAATGGCCTTATGTAACCTGCATACATACTCCCCCTCAACATGGTTGTTGCATATAAACCTCTTCCTGAAGATCACCATATAAGAACGCATTTTTAATATCTAGCTGGAAAAGAGCCCAACCACACAGCATAGCAACATAGAGCGGGATTCGTAGGGTAGAATGTCTCGCGATGGGGGAGAAGGTGTCCCTATAATCGACACCATAGGTTGACGTAAAGCCTTTGGCAACAAGCATGGCTTTATATCTGTCAATTTTACCATCTGCCATGTGCTTCACAGTGAAGACCCATTTGCAGCTGATACAGAAGCTCCTTCCGAAGCTGAAACAAGTGTCCATGTCCCACATGATTGAAGAGCAACCATCTCTTTCTCCATCGCTAGATTCTACTGATTTTTTAAGGGCATCTTGGTATGTTCGTGGGATCTCAATAGCAAATAGTACCAATACAAATTTTCGGTAAGTCATGGACAGTTTATTCAAAGATGCATATCCTGCTAGCGAGTACTTTGTGCATGCATGTTTCCCTTTCCGTAGTGCAATTGGCCATCCCATATCATCGTCTTGTTTGTTGTCATCCTATGGCATATCATGTTCATCATTTAACCCATAGTGTAATCAGTAGAAATCAAGTTCTCAGAATTTACCTGAAGTGTGCTGAATGTTGGGAAAGTCGAGGAACATCGAGCATGGAGGTAGTGAGAGGTGGCGGAAGGACTTCCCAAACTCAGACGAACTTAACCTATCCCCTGTAGGAGTGTAATGCATGATAGACTCAAAAAAGGTAACATCAGCATATAATACTTTCGTTGCAGGGGATCGAAGCATATGTAACCCTTCTGAGTGCGAGAATAACCTGGTTTGACAACCCAAGGTGCAAGCTTGTCACGACCATGGGATAGAAGATGCACAAAGGCAACACACCCAAAAACTTTTGGGGTAAGAGAAAACCGTTCTTTCTCATGCAGTCATGACAGCATCTCCCCAAAAAGAGTGAGGAGCCCGACACTGACTAAGAAGAGTCCTAGTGATATCTAACAAATGACGGTGTTTGCATTCAGCAACACCATTATGTTGTATGCATAACGGCAGGAAGTCTGATGCGCAATCCCACATGAATTGAAAAACTGAGCTAAAATAATTGTATAAAATTCCAAAGCATTATCTGACCAAACATATTTTATTGAAGCTGAGAAAATGTTGGATATTTCATGAACAAAGTTGTGAATCATAATGCTAGTGTCAAATTTATTTTTAAGTAAAAAGATCCACAACAACCTAGAGAAATCATCAACAGCCACAAAATAGTACATTTGTCCTTGATGATCAGCAACATGACTAGGACCCCAAATGTCAAAATGAACAAGTTCAAACAGACTCCGACTACCACAACTAAGGCGACTTGGAAAACTAGACCGGTGATGTTTTCCATATTGACATGCCTCACAATGAAACTCAGACTTGACAGAAACCCTGGAATGAGACGACATATCTTTGACAACGGAGGGTGTCCAAATCGCCGATGCTAGGAGTATGGTGATTGTGAACACCCTGAAAGTGAACCAGCACCACCGTATGGTGTCTGGATTAGTCGATAAATGCCTCCATGATCACGGCCACATCCAATCACCCTTCCCGTGAGTATATTCTGATAAATAAGGGAAGTAGGGTCAAATATAACATGACAATATAGGTCTTTTGTTATCTGACTTATAGATAATAAATTCATTGAGAAATTTGGTACATGAAAAACATTTTGTAACCGCAATGAGGGAGCCAGTAGAACCTCCCCCTGACCTGTGATAAGGGAATGTGTCCCATCAGCAATCACCACAGACCTAGCATTCTCAACAGGATTGTATCTACTGAACTGTGAGCGATCTCCACACAGATGGTGTGAGGTACCAGAATCCATTATTCATTCCGAAATATTTGACCTGGACTGACTAGTATATGCATAAGTAGTACATGTGGAACTCATGGATGCGGAAGCAGCCAAGTCTGATGGACCAGAAGAAGAGCTCTGGGAAGCATCTACATAAGGCATAATCTCCCAGAGCCATGCAACAAGCTCATCAAAACGTTGATCTGTAGAGCCTCTTGTGGTGGTAGTTGGGGGAGCTTGCTCAGCAACTCATGCAGATGGTGGAAACACGTGCTTGGAATAACATGTATCCTTGGAATCGCATGAACAATGACAGTAGGTGCAGGGCTAGTGTGACGGCTGAGATCCACGCCCATGGGAGCCACCTCTCCCTCTGAATGGATAAGAACCACCTCTCCCACGGGAAGCAACTATAGCAGATGAAGTCTGAGCAGCAACAGGGCTTGAGGAAATGTTAAGTCGACTCAACCTCCGGTATGCCTCCTCCATGGGAGGGATAGTAGAGTCTGTCAGTATCTGAGAACGAGTTGCATCATATTATGAGTCAAGGGATACCAGAAACACCCCAGTCATCATTGAATCATGGTACGCCTTCAATTACTCAAGCTTGATTGTAAATGGTATGTAGCCATGTAACCTCTCAAACATAACTCTAAGAGAGGTATACACCATGTGTAGAGGTCGGCCATTCTATTTGGTCGTAAAGATGTCGTTTTGAAGCTGCAAAATCTTTGACTCATTCCTCGCTTGAGAATACGTAAAAGCGAGGATATCCCACATAGCCTTCGTAGTAGGCTGGCTGCCTGGCTCAATATGTCATTGGCTAGCAAAAGCATCATCCGCCTCCCACGAGGCATAGTGTCAAGTCTTGTCCCCAGGCTCATCCTGTGTAAGCATGTGTTTCTTTCCATGAACTCATGAATTGCATAGCCCACAACTCGTAATTCGTGTCATCCATCTTTACAATGGGCGAGGGACCTTTGAAAGCACCGGTGAATATAACATCACTGTGATTTTATGACATATTGCCTGACGAGGACATGACGAGAACGTAGACAGAGGATAAAAAGGGTCTACATCACACGTACATTAGGGAGATAATTATGGGTGTAGACTCAATCCACAACCATTCCCTTACAATTTTCTTTCTACGCAGACGCAAGAGGTGATTGTAGTAGTTTGATTTTACTCGTTCAGAGCAAAATCAGACCGTGTAAGGTGTCAAAATCCTACACAAAGCAATAAATCGAACCACTTCGAGAGTCGCCACAAGCAACAACCCTCCCCTTTTGTTGATGAACGGCACGTTGAAGGGAGAAAGGAGGGCGGTGGGCCCGAGAAGGTAGATAGAGGGGTGATGGTGGCGTCGAGATAGAGGAGAGAGGGGCAGTGGCGGCATCGAGATAGAGGAGAGAAGAGGGAGGACGGTGTGGGTGTAGTAGTGCTAGGGTTAGGATTTCAATGCCCGTGTCTAGGACCATCTCTCTGATACCATGTTGGGAGAGAAAATAACTTAGTATTCTATGGTGCCCTATGGCTCTCTTATATAGAGTTGAGAGGTCATGAGAAAATTACATAAAGAGGACAAACAAAATAAGGAGTGATAATAAATACATGGACATAAAACTCTCAACAAATACAAATGTTGGAAAACCTAATGGTAGTGGCCCCATCCAATTTGCATTTGTATTTAGCCTTCAATCACAATCTTTGCATTCTCGCAATGCTTCAATACCAACCCTTTGAGTCTTCCTCCATTTGTTTTCCATCCTTGATACTTAACTTGTAATTTCCCTAAATAAGTGAAGTGATAGGTTGAATCCAACTTTCTAGTTCCTCTTAAGAGGTTTGGGGTATTTTCTATAATGAAAAACAAGCCCTTCATTTGACCTTGTCATCAATGCCAAGAAAGTAGTTCAAATTACCAAGATCCTTCATGTCAAAATCTGCAGCAAGTTCCCCTTTTAAATTATCTATCTCATATTCATCATCTCCACCTATGATCACATCATACTCATATACAAATATGGTAGGACATGATCCCCATTGCCTTGGTGGTATCTTAGTATGAACATCACCACCCTCACCACCCCGAGCTTTTCAAATCATTCCCTAGGAGATTGTGCAAGTCCATAAGTATCTTCCTCAATTTGCAACTTTTCTTGTTTCTAATAGCCCAATGATGCATCCATTCAAGAAGACATTGTTGACATCCATTTAGTGAAGCTTCCGGTCCCAAAGAACAGCTAAAGAGAACAACACGCACTATACTAATGTTACCCATATGAGCAATCACCTTCATGTAGTCAATACCATACTTTCATCGATGCATTTTGCAATGAGTCGAGCATTATATAATTTTGTATTGTAAATCCACTTTGACGCAAATATACAAACCCCATCTTGAACATTCACAATACTCGCGGTGTGACTTTTGACCCGGGCTTCTATTTCTTCATTTATAGTCTAAACTCATTTAGGACCAATATATACCTTAGTAATATGTGGTTCCTCATTCATTCTAAACTAAAATCTTCTAAAGATCATTGAGCTCATTATCAGTTTACAATTCCCAAATTTGGAATATATTTTTTGCTTAATCTCGAATATAACTAGAAGTGGAGGTTGCATCATTACTAAAATGGTGGAGACTTCTAATCTTTGTAGGAAAGATATCCTCAGAGAAAGTAGCATCACGGAGTTAAACAATTGTGTCGATATCTATGTGTGAGATCTTAAACCCAATTACCAAGGACCTATAGGCATAGTTATTTAACTTATTTTCTGCATAACCTAAAAAGAAAGCATCAACAATTCTACATACAAGTTTCTTTCTTTCATTATAGAGAATTAAAACCTTAATGTGGCAACATCACGCTTTAACATATTTCAAACTTAGATTTTTATTTCTCCATAACTCAAACGTAAATTGTTCCTTATGTTATGATGGGATTCTATTAAGAATTTAGTGTGCCATATCTAAGGCCTCTCCCTACATATAGATTAGAAGTTTTAAACTTTGTAAGAGAATATTGATCGTGTTTAGTAAGGTTTTATCCTTCTACTTTGTTTTACCATTGCATTGTGATATGTATGGTGTAGTAACCCCATGAATAATGTATATCTCACCATACTTAGTTGACCCAAGTCGTTTAAAGACTATATCAAATTGTATCTCAACCTCTTTCTTAAATAGAATTAATTGTTCCAAGGCTTTAGTTTACATTAAATAGGCATAACAACAATCGAAGAAATCATTCTTCGCATATCAAGCATGCATACATATTTCACATTAACCAGTTCTAAGTGGTGTGTTTAGGGATTATGATGCAGCATGAAACAAATAAACATGCTTTATTTTTTGTTTGTTAATTAAATTAGGGTTGAGTTAATTTTATCGAGTCCGTTGCAATTTTATTTTAAATAAAGAGATCGCATGTGATCTCAAATCAATTAGTTAGTCGGTTATAGTTTGTAGTCAGTCGGTTAGAGATATTTAGAGTCAATTAGGATAAGTTAGGATTTGAAATTTTATTTATTTCCTATTTTTGGCATCCCTCCCCTCCTATATATAAAGGGGATGGCAGTCTAGTGTTTTATTGATTCGAGAGTTAATTAAAAATTGAGATTTATCCCATCTTTCTCTCCCTCTTCCTTCTCCCTCGACGTGATCTCCGTGCTTCTTATCCAAATCCCTCGCAACTGGCACGTTCTCTTTCTTCCTCTCCTCTCTAAATTACTTCCACCAAACAAATTTTTCACCATCAAAAAAATATAAATTCATCGTTGCATTTTTTCATTCACATCAATTGGTATCAAAGCATGGCTTACAGATGGTCATCACGATCTGATGATCCCTACCAATGCTCGTGCAAGTACATGGCCAAAGAATCTCGTTCAACAGACCATGCATGGCGAGCTGAGATTAGAAAAACACTATCTAATATGCTCCAAGTGTACGTAGATATGCAAGTTTTGGCGAGAGAAATGCGAGATCCCAGATTGTTGAATCATTGATGCGACAACTAGAGGAAAATGTCGCCAAAATTGTCGCACATGAAGGTAACAAAGCATCACTTCTCAACCTCGACATTGTTGTCCAGAAGGAGCCCCAACCTCCACCTTATTCTCATGTTGATATGACATCACTGACAAGTGACAACCTCGACAGTCCATCCGCACCCCGCACCCCCGTCACCGCCCTTGCACCTCCAGCAAGCCCCCCAACCATGCTACAAGCCCCCTCGCTACCACCCTCAACCCCTTCGGCAGCCCCACCATCATACTTTTCCACCATTAAAAATATATTTTTCACTTGGAATTTTCCTATTTGAATTAGGTTAAGTCCAAATTTATCATTCTTTTAGTGGATTAAATTTACATATCGAAATGTCCATACCACAATTCATTGGATTTTATAATACTGAGCACATGGGGAACATCATTGGAACAAGACATTCATTATAAATTTATAATAATTGCGAAAATGATAATAGCCATTGTTAAAGTTATTATATTTACATTTATGTTCATAACTCTTTGGGTTATGTACCCTTTGAGGGTATTTATATATTTTTCGTCGTGTACTCTCTATGATTTTCTCTCTATATGAGAAACCCTAGCCTTATAGAATAGGCATTTCATTCATTTCTCTTCTCCACATGGTATCAGAGCGACGATCCTAGACCAGACCCTAATACCCAAAACCCATCGCCGCCACCAGTCATCTCTCCTTACGTAGACCATTCTCTCATTATGGGGTCCCACGCAAGGTAGCCCGAGCCTCCAGTGGCACCAGCCGCCACCTAAAGCGCCACCTGAGGCTCCAGTAGCTCCAGCATCACATCCTACGCCACTGGCACTGTCTGGAGCCCCCTCCAGCAGCCCCTACTGTACCTCCAGCACCGTCGGTACCGTCCACCAGTCCTCCTAAACTTCTGACCTACTGCGTACAACCCCTTGTATATTCAGCGAAATTCCGTCGAATTTCTGTCGAATATTAATATCCTATCGAAATCGAAATTCGACCAAAATGGTCGAAATGACTGAAATATGGAGGTCCTAGTACAAAAAATGACCGAAATGATCGAAATTTCGGTTGAGTTTCGAACGAAATTCCACCGAAATTCTGTTTCGATCAGTCACCGAAATGGTGACCGAAATCGACATTTAAGGCCTTGCTATCATCTTTGGTGTCGGAAGAACCAAGAAAACCCCCTAATTTGTTGTGAAAATAATTTTTCATACCACTATTACGTCCAAAAGTGAGTTCTAGGGCACTTCTCAGCCCATGTATGCATCCCTAAGTCAAGCACAAGATCTCCCCTCTTTTCTAAGACCACATGGCATCTTTTTTCTATCAAGACAAAGCCCTTAGTCTCGAATGTTATGTCACAAGGCACTACTATCAAACTCAATGGCACAGAAAATTGTGTACTCTGGTCTCGATCTTTTGTGGTGTTCATTGGTGGTCAAAGAAAACTCTACATTCTGACTAAAGATACTTTAAATGAAACGGACAAAAAGTACGACAACTGGCAAACAGACAACTACTTGGTTATCAACTGGATGACCAACAGTGTTGAGGCTCACATTGCCTCAAATCTCCTTTACAAAAATATGGTAAGGAAATGTGGGAGGATCTCGAGCAAACATTTTTTTTTGAAACTAAAAAGGGTGACTCCCCATTGCAGAGGTCACCGTCAAAAAAATCTCATTAAAAAGAGTTTAGAGTACATTACCGTAGGATCCAGAAATTAAAAAGTGTGTTACAGTAAGACACTACATTCTCAACATGAAACCTCTACTTGTTGAAAATCACGTCATTTCGTCCAGCCCAAATGGCCTATAGAACATCAAACGGCTTCGCGCAGTCATCATTAGAGTTGGTGTCGATCGTCCTAATTGATCTCCAGACCTAATAATCTACCCCTCTTCGCCGCCCATACAACTCTCATGTCCTGGCACAGCTCTCCGTCGAGCTCCTCCTCCCTCGTCCTCAACTCTTTGTATGCTTTCTTCACTGAGAATTTCTTGTCCGCCTACTGAAAATGGTCATTGTCCAACGAAAAGTCCCCAGATGGTGGGAGTTCAGGCTGCATCTTAAGGTAATCCTCCATACGCTGGTCAGAGAGATCCGCCAGAAACGGCGGCGACCGCGTTCCCGCATCCGCCATCTACGAGAGAGGTTCCTCTTTCAATTCTACCAAAGGAAACAGACGCGGAAATCTACCTTCCAACGTGCCCTCCACAGTCCCATCATCTCGCCAGAATCTGAAAAGGTGGCCATCCCCAACCTTTGGCCGGAGCCTGTGCGTCAATAGCAGCAAAACCTCACAGATGACCGCCCAAAGCGGAGACTCATAGCGCACACTTCTAGACACAAATTCTCCGCCCATCCCATAGATCTTCCTCAACAGTCTAGCGGCCAGCGACGTAGACGAACCCCAGATGCGGATCATCCATTTGGCGATGAGCTCCTTCTTCATATACTCCACATCCCGAACGCCAAGACCACCTTTGTTGCGCCCCCTTGTAATCTCATCCTAATTAACCAGGTGAGTGCTGCTTCCCGTCGGACCAGAAGAATCTCATCATCAAAGACTCAATTTTCCTTCTAACCCCCATTGGCATCAGTCGAGTAGAGTAGAAGAAGATAGGTATAGCTGAGAGGACGTGCTTCAGAAGAACCAATTTTCCCCCTCTAAATAATGTGACCGCTTTCCATCCTGCCAACCGCTGCTCTATCCTCTGCACCACCTCGTCCCAATCTACGTTCTTGAGCTTCCCTACGGCTAATGGGAGCCCCAAATAAGGGATGGGAAGCTCCCCCAATGTGCAATCAATTAACTCCGCAATATTGAGACGCTCCCTTCCCAAAAGTAATAATCGTCGACTTACTCTTGTTAATCTCTAACCCGAATGCTTTCCAAAAATGTCCATCAATTGTGCCGCATTATTATTTTGACCCCCTGTGCCACCCAAGAAGAGGACCGTATCGTTAGCATACTATAATAGAGGGATGGAGACGTCATCCTTATGGAACCCCTCACACCAGCCCGCCTCGATAGCATGTATAAAGAGGACTCCAAAGCATCTGCCACCAGGACGAACAACATAGGGGCCAACGGGCAACCCTGCCTCACGCCATGCTGCGGTTGAAAGAAACCTACCTCAGGTTTGTCGTTCACCAGGATTGAGTAGGAAGAGGAAGTGATGCATCTCTTCATCCAGTCCACCCACATATCCGGGAAACCTCTCCTCCGTAAAGACTGTCATAGGAACATCCAGTCGACACAATCATAGGCCTTTGTGTAGTCAATCTTCCATAGGTCCCCTCTCTCCTTTGTCTGTTTCTAGTCGATCTCGAGCAAACATGTTCCCAGAAGAAGACGAAGTCACGTCTTACAAACATTTACAGGCAAATCTAATCGACATCTCAAAGTGATTCCACCCTCATCGAGTACTACAGGCATCTCTTCATCGTGTATGAGGGGCTTGCAATATTTCAGCCCTCATGTTGTACCAAACAGATACAAAAGTGTTCTGATTAGCAAGTATATTGCTTTCTTGATGGCATACATTATAGACACCATGCATCGAAGGAACAATTTCTTATATCAGACACACTTACAACGATGAATGCCATCTTTGACCGACTAGGGGAACTTAAGGCATCTGTTGCCCGGCCTCCTGTCTTACCTTCAGCAGAGAACTTTGCACACATCGCCCCATCTGGGCGAGGAGGTAGATACGGCTTTCAATGAGGA
Source organism: Ottelia alismoides (assembly GCA_037367405.1). Classification (NCBI taxonomy): domain Eukaryota; kingdom Viridiplantae; phylum Streptophyta; class Magnoliopsida; order Alismatales; family Hydrocharitaceae; genus Ottelia; species Ottelia alismoides. The sequence goes on along the minus strand of JAZKJV010001560.1, from coordinate 107,668 downwards.
CGCGTGATCCAAGTCGTGGTTGTGGATGAGAAACTAGACGAGGTTGCGACTTTGGTCATGGTTGTCGGCAAGACTCTACTGCCCATGCACTCACCGTGGTCGGTGGAACCGCATGTCTGAACGATGCTGCCAGAAGTTTGGTGTACCTTCTTATCACGCCAATAATGCCTATGAGGATGCCTATGATGTGGAAGAGACATCGCCTGCAACAACCTCTAGTGACAAGATTATTCATCTTAATGACGTAGATTATTCTCGCCTGAAGCAGAAACTTCAGACTCTATGGCCTACTACCACTAGTAACACGCCATTGTTGCTCTAACTACTCCTTCAGGTACAGTAGCCAACTTTGTTGTCACTCTTACTCATGCTAGGATTATTGATTTTGTTGACTCTGCTCATCTGTCTATAGACGGTAGTCTGCTTGCCTCCTTCGTACCATGGAAGGCCATATCGATATCGATATCAGTGTTGTATCATGTCGATACAATATTTTGATGATGTATCAGTAATATATCACAGAAATATCGCCCAAATCGACACACTTTTGTGAAGAAAATGCCTGAAAAGGAGGATATATTGCCATATCGATACAGATATCGGTCTCATCTCGATATCGATATATCGCAGATATATCACGATATTTCCTTCCATGCTTCGTACAATCTACCTCTATGAAGTCAATTCGAGTTGCTAATGGGACTCGATCATTGATTATTACTGTCGGAACTATGGAATTCTCTTCCAAGCTCCGACTTTCTGGGGTTCAATGTGCTCATGATTTTCCTCTTACCTTGTTGTCAGTTCATAAGCTATGTGTTGAGCTTCATTGTCGTATGATATTTTCAGGACATCCTGACGAGGCAAATTTTTTATAGTGGTTATGAGAAGAACGGCCTATATTATCTTGACATACCCTCGAACTCCAAGTTTGTTGGTGTTGTGTCCATTTCTAAAGACCCGCTTCTATGGCATATTCGCCTTGAGCATCTCTCTGCCAAGGCCATCTCCATGATGTTTCATGAACTCATTACTCTAAAGTCCTTTCAGTACAAGGCGTGTGAGTTCGGGAAACACCATCGAGCTTCATTTCATTGTTCGTACCGAGTCTCATAGTATAACTGCTTTTAAACTTGTTCATTTTGATATTTGGGGACCTTGTCCGGTCCGCACATTAAGTGATCATTGCTATTTTATAGTTTTAGTTGATGATTATAGTCGATTTTTTGGGTATATCTAATAAAGGAGTGTTCGGAGACTAATCAAATTGGTAGAAATTTCTTTCAATATGTTAAACTTTCTTTTCTAGCATTGTTAAAGATCATTCGTACTGGCAATGCTCTTGAGTTAGCCCAACAGGACTTGACCTCATTCTTTGCATCCTAGGGAACTGTTCACCAAACATCATATCTATATACCTCACAACAGAATGGTATAGATGAGAGGAAACTCTGACACTTGCTAAATGTTGCTAGATCTCTTCTAGTCAAATGAGTGCTCCAAAACACTATTGACTATTGAGAGGATGTTATCCATACTATAGTTTATCTCATCAATTGTGTTCCTTCATCTGTTCTTGGAGGGGGAGCTCCATTTTCTTTATTTTACCCTACTGAGTCTTCTTTTCCATACCTATGCGAATTTTCGGGTGTATTGCCTTTGTTCATAACTTTTATGCAGCTAACAAATTATCCTCTCATGCCATCAAATGTGTCTTTCTTGGGTACTCTCGTACCGACAAAGGCTATCGTTGCTATGATCATGTTGGGCGTCGATACTATGTGTCTGCTAAATATCACATTCTTTGAGCAGACAAGTTATTTCACACAGACTGTGAGTGACATTTCTCTGGACCTCCCTCCTCCACCAATCATCTACACTCGCCAGCATACCTCTATACTATCTACACCAGTGTATGTACCTTTGCATGTTCCTTTTATGCAGGATGATATGACCACTTTGAGTGCTCCCACTACTGTTGCCCTGGATGTACCTTAGGAGCTTCCTATAACTCTATAGAAGCAAAAAGGCAATGTACGTATCACCCCATGTCACATACTACTTCTATTGATGGTTTTATTTAGCTGTGACAAGAGCTTTGCAAATGCTCAGAATGTTATTTCTGTTCCAATAGATCATTTCAGTGCAATGCAAGATCATGGTTGGCGACAGGCCATGGATGAGGAGATGGATGCACTTACCTCTCGAGACACGTGGGATCTTGTGTCGTGCACCCCGGGAGTTCGCCATGTGACTTGTCTTCATGACCAAAAAATCAATAAATGGTTCTATTGACAAGTTGAAAGCCAGATTTGTTGCCAAAGATTTCACACCAATCTTTGGAGTTGATTATTTTGAGATCTTCTCACCCATTGCTAGAATGGGGTCGATACGTACCATTTTCTCTATTGATGCCAACAGGGCTCGACCCATTTACCAACTTGATGTAAAGAACGCCTTTCTTCATGGTGACCTTGAGGAGGAGGTCCGTATGATGCAACCGCTAGGGTATGTAGTCGAGGGGGAGCATGTATGTCGACTACGCAAGGCCATTCATGGCATGAAGCAAAGCCCCAAAGCATGGTTTGGCAGGCTCACTACGGAGATCAACAAGCTTGATTTTCGTAGGACAACATCTTACTACTATGTATGTGTTAAACGACGGTCTACTGAAACGATCATTCTTGTTGTCTATGTTGATGATATGGTTGTCACAAGAAATGATGTAGATGGTATTCAGGAGACCAAGATCTTCCTTCAAAAGGTCTTTGTCACGAAAGACCTCGGCCAACTTCGTTATTTTCTTGGTATTGAGGTAATACGCATTACAGAGGGGGTCCATACGCATTACAGAGGGGGTCCATCTTTCACAGAGGAAGTATTGCCTCGATATTCTAATTGAGCAGGACTACTTGGATGCAAGCCATCTAGCATCCCTGCAATAGCGAGAAAACATTCATCATTTACTGATCCATCTTTTGAAGATGCAACACAATACAGAAGCTTAGTGAGAAAATTGCTCTATATCATTGTTACTAGGCCAGATATATCATATGTCATGAGCAGAACCAACCAATATATGGAGAAGCCTCTTTACAATCACTGGTAAGATATTCTTTGATCATTTGATACTTGAAGGAATCTCCCAGGCGTGGACTCTTCTATGGTGCGAATGGGCACACTAATATATATGCCTTTACAGATTCTGACTATGCTAGCTCTCCTAAGGATCGTCGATCCACTACAAGATACGCCATGTTTGTTGGGGACAATCTTGTCATTTGGCGAAGCAAGAAGCATACGGTGGTCTCCAGATCCATTGTGGAAGCAGAATATAAGGCAATGACTCAAGCCACCTGTGAGACCACATGGCTTGTCTTTTTCCTAACAGAACTTGGCATGTCAGTCGCCAGTCTTAAACCCTTATGCTACGACAACAAGTCTGTCGCGTACATCGCCACCAATCCAGTTTTCCACGAGCAGACAAAACACATTGAAGTTGATTGCCATTTCATTCGTGATGCAGTACGAGGAGGACGAATCAGCCCTCCACACATCTCCATTGAACTTCAACTTACAGACATAGTCACAAAGGCTCTTCCAAGGAAGTGCCTCATGTACTTAGTATCCAAGTTGGGCATGATCGACAGATATGCTCCAACTTAAGGGGGGGTGCTAGAGTTACTATATTTACATTTATGTTCGTAACATGTTGGATTATGTAACCCTTCGAAGGTTTTGATGTATTTTTCCTCTTGTACTCTCTAGGATTTTCTCTCTATATAAGAAACCCTAACCCTGTGGAATAAACATATCATTAGTTTCTCTTCTCCACAAGCATGTCTCATAATAACTCCTTTATTACATTTAAAATTAAATTCAAGATCATTTCTAACTAATAACGAGTTTGATACATTCTTCTTCACGTCATGGACTTACAAAAAAATCTGAAGAATCTAGACTCGTCCGAAGGAGAACCTCAAGTCGACCCATCTGAAAACTAGCACAGTAGTTATAGACTCATTTACCGTCTTCAAGGTTTTGTCGTGCAAGTCTAATAAAAATAAAAGAGGCATGTTAATAAATGTTTGCACATTAGCTCATGTAACCACAAACCACTCATTAAGATGGCGGATATGATTAGACATACCCCTTGTTAGACATGCATCCATCCGCCAACACATTGAATTAGGTACCGCCTCCATGCATATTTGACTAGCCTTCGCAAGAAAGATAATTCTTTGTGAAGTGTAGTGTGCAACCATCCACCACCTCAACAAGGTTTGTTTTTGTGTTTTTATCGAACTTACTTTTGGGTTTGATTTTATCCTTATTGTTAAAACTAGTTTCCTTTTTCCCTTATCCTTCGAGATCATAATATTAAGATAAGGGAGCAATGATTTTTTATCACGTGCTCATCTTCAAAGGTAATTGCAACTATCAAATCATCCATAGAGAAATTTCCTTTCCTAAGCGTTAGGATATATAAAATTCTTTCCATGTTTTAGAAAAAAATTCACCTTAACCTCTATCAAATCATGGAGCAAACACAAAAACTAGTGTGCCAGTTCAAAAAAACAGATTTCCTTTTAGATTTTGAATTATTCATGAACTTGGTCATTGAGTGCTGTTACATAGGTTTTCAGTACTACACTTCTTATCGAATTCTTCTAAAAGCCCATTTGTGATTTGAGTAGACGAGCAATGCACGTCAGATCTGTTGGATACAGCATGATGCATTCATGACATATGCAATCTCTCCCCTATGTAGGTTCCACCCTATGGCTCTCAGGAATAGAGTTTTCTTTATCCATAACATAGTCAACTTTAACACAAAAATTAACCCGATGGCAGTTAACCAGATTTGCATGGGTTACTGCCAAGACCTAAAGTTCTAATAACCGAACTTATCACACATCCAATCGTATCAATCATCGACTTGAATTGTAAATATTTGTAACAATGATTCCAATGATCTTGTTTAAGATTATTGCAAACAAAGTTAAAACCAGCAGAATAATCATATACATATAGATTAACCAGACCCTGCAAATTTGATATTTTCGTGATTATATTAAAATTAAATATAACCACTGGTATCCATCAAAAATTTATATAAATCTAAGTAATCCCACAATCGCTAGAAGCAAAAATCCAATTTACAGTTTGCTAAATGAAAAATATGGAAAGAAGAGTGTGCAGATCTCGAAGAGCGGGAAACGGGAGCGCTGACGTTGGATCTCGAAGACCGCCGTGCGCGGATGGGCTGCTTCGTCAGGCGGCAGGCACGGTGGGTTGGGGAGTGTGAGGGCTACCGATCAAGCGGGAGAGGATTGCAAAGGGGGGTGGGTGCGGGTTTCCCATGCGGAAGAGGGGGGGCGGCGCTGCTTCCGTGCGGCTTCCAGCTTGTGAGTTAATATGTATGAAAATTAATAAGACGGGTAACCTATAAGCGCAAATTCTGAGTTTGTGAGTTAAAAAAAGTTTAACCCAGGTAAATGTTGCATTTACATGAAAAAGAAATTATGATTAAAAATCTCTATGAACCCCTAGCCTAGTCAAAAGCATATAATTGTCTTGTGTAAAGCACACCTACTGATCTTCGTCCATCTTATACGAACGGTATGCAGCTTTGAGAGTTTTTCAAAAAGAAAAGAAAGGTAATGGATGATCAAGAGGATTTACCTTTCTAAGATTTATGTTATACGATGCAATTTACCTTGTCAACATGATATACAAATCAAATGCGCAGCCAAGAAATGTATGTATAAAAATCCGAAAGTTTACCAGAAATTAAGAGAGAGAGAGAGAGATTGCTTTTTTCTTAACCTCGCGAAGCAAAATTTGGGCCAATACAAACAGAGCATGAAATCTAAACCTTCAAAAAGGAGAGATATCGGAGCGGAGTCGAATCGCTTGAGGTGATATGTTCTCCACTCCCCGAACCGCAACCCTAAGTCATCACGACGCGACAGACCTCTCCTCCCTCCGATGATGGGAGAGAATGACGACGAGGATGTAAACGGCATTTCTCTTTTGTTTGTGATTTTTATATAAATGTCACCTAAAATTCTGTTGAATTACAAAGAACCATGTTATCGTTACAATTGCGGTTCTACCGCTACAATCTTACTCCGTTTAAAACACTTGCCTCTATCCGACCGGGATAGTATTTACAACCTAACATGATACTTGCATCATCACATCTCACATGTCGTGTGTCTACCGTGGATTTCAAGAATTTAATTATTTTTTAAAATCTCAGTACAAGGAGAGGAAAACAATCCCATCCCTCATTTTGCATGTGATGGCATCACGCGCGATGGTAGTGCACAATGACGATGACACGACGGCAAGAGATGGTGGTTGCGGTTGCAAGCGGCAGCAGTGCAACGATACGGTGGAGGTTTGTACGGAGGTGTCAACAGTGGAGGTGTATGATGGTAGGGGTGTGCATAGGTCATGTACCCAATCCGTTCAATCATGATCTTCCCCCGACCCGTCATTAGCAGACTGATGGGTCGCCTCGACCCACTGCAACGGGTAACCGTAAATAAGGGAGACTCAAATTATGTGAACGGATCGCGGGTACCCATGGATCACTAAAACACATCAATCAGTGATATACCCGAGATGTGAAATTTTCTAACTTAGAATTTTTTAAGCTCAAATCAATGCTCATAAATCTGTGATACATACACAGACATTGCTTATGTGTGTGAAGTTTCACATATAGTGGCAGCAACTTGAAGAAAGCTGGTGAAACAATGATGAATTCTAAAAGTTACGGTATGTTTTTGTACACTATGCGCAACACATTATATTTATTTTATCTTGAAGGACTTCGGCAAGAGGAAGTTGATCTCAAAGGTGGTAGATCATGCGTGGATGATCACCACCTTCATATGCAACCATTTCAAAGTGATGGCTTTGGTGAGATGAGTGTATGTAATGGTGACCTGGTGACGCATGGAATCACATGCTTTTGTAACCAATTTTATAGCACTACAAATCCTTAAACAACATAAAAGGAGATCGAAGACCATGTGTTGCCAAGGTGAATGGTTACAGATATCTGAAGCTCGAACAGAAGGAGGAAGGAAATTGGAGACACTGACCAATGATCTTCACTTCTGGGATGGTGTGACATAGGTCATGAAGGTAATGGAACCAGTTTTGTCTACATTGTGGATCGTATATAGCGACAAAAAGCTGACAATGGGAGGAGTGATCTGCGAGGTAATGCGTTGCATGAGAGAGAAGGTCAGAGAAGTAGTTGGGAAAGGATGCAAGGCATAGTTGGACATCATAGACGAGCGTTGGTTCAAGACGCCCTTGCATCCTCTAGTATATAATATATATGCATTATTTTAATATTTGATAACACCTTTGATGGATTAAAAACTGAGAATTATGGATGTGTGTGTCCGGTTTATTACTTCAATCCCAAGTACCCATACAAGAACAATATTAGTACAAATGTTGACCTTCTAACAGATGTCCAAATTATAACAGAGAAACTCATCAAAAACGAGAAAAATGCAAACGATGTGCATGAATGAGATAATCTGGAATTTAGAGTGAACTTACATTTCCAAGTAGTCTAACAAAATATTCATTAGAAAGTATTGTTTGACATTTTACGACTTCAAAGAAAAACATCATTCACCATCATCCTTGTTGTTGTCATCATCTTCATCGTCCAAACTCGATCATCATGGGTTTAAGTGGTTGTCGTTGCTACTGGCCACTTATTTCTACATACCATAATTATGTTAGGGTATAAGAGTACTTCATCTAAAATTTCAGTTACCTTATAATACAGAGTGTGGCGAGCATCCCAATTGTTGTTGTAGAAGTGGTTAAGTTATCTACACGAAATGACTATGTCAGTTGAATAGCTCAATCACAAGGTCGACTGTGGAATCATGAGTTATGAAACTTATGTTGTGTTTTGACCGTATATAATTTCTACACCACTGTCAACGTGCATTTGCGATTGTTTTTCTACTCTTCTTTCTGATTGTTTTTTGGCTTAGATCAATTTTTTTCTCACAATATGATGTTCAAAGCATCTATTCACTCTCCCTTTTAGGTTTGTGTTCCTTCAGTACTTTCATCTGGTACTCAAGAGGGTGTGTACTAAGGGCATGTTTGGTTGTTGGGTTGGACTGGGTTGGGTTGGGGTACACCGGTGTACCCCTCCTTCCAACCCTCTCAATCCTCCTCACAGTTTACTATTCACAGGGGTACCCCAACCCAACCCAACCCAGTCCAACCCAACAACCAAACAGGCCCTAAGGGCTTGACTGGAATCCACACATATGGTCGAAGCCACAAACTCATTTGAGGCCATGTAATCAACCTTCTAAGTGTCCCTCAGAAACATCTTCGAGTACCAGAAGATTCATATGCGGATCATTCTCGAGTCCATAGATTTCAACGTATGGGACATCATCGAATCCACATACACACTATGTAAAGTAAAGAAGGAATGATTGATATCACCCGTCTTGATAAAAAAAGAGCTACCCACAATTCAAAAATATTGAATGCTCTCTTTTACGCCTTATGAGAAGAAAAATTCAACCATGTTTCAACATGCAAGACATCCTATGAGATTAAGAACACGTCAAGCATCATCGATGAAGAAGCACCCAAGGTAAAAAATCTCATATCAGCGTATTACAACACCACCATGATTTTTCATGATGAATGGCGAGCCCATCAAGAACATGTACGCAATATTCATGGCCATAGTGAACACCCTCTAAAATCTTGATGTAGAATCAAAGAAAGACACACATGTCCATAAATCGCCATGAATAAGAAAACAGTTAATATATAATCTTTGCCTCTTGATGATCTAATATGGAAGCTTATTGTAACGTCACATGCTTGAATTCTTGAAATGTTATCGAGGAAAACTGGTCCTGATAGCTTGCTGGGGACATACCTAAAGAAATCCGGTAATAATTGCTCAAAATGCTTAAGTCCCAGTTGCGGCATAATAATCCATACCACTTATAGCGCATTCACACACTTTTGTGAGTATTAAATGTGGGATTATGTCGAGGTATTACACTTACGCACAAGGTAACATGGTTGTTAAAGGGATAGTTAATGTGCCGCAATAATGCACGATTGGTATCTCAACACCTTGGGATCTTATGTATCTTGGAACTGGGTGAAAATACAAGTCAAAATACAAGTCTCCATGATCTGAAAGATATTTCGGCGACGGGTCTTGAACATAGATAAACAAATCATGGAGGTCAGGGGAACCACAAAGATAGTTGGCAACTACCAGTGAGAAGATGGAGGTCTGTTTGGTGTCCAATCATCATTAGGAACTGCCCGTCAGATATTGTTGGCAACTTGGCATCTACCAGACATTTGATGAAATCTTCAGATATTTAGAGTTGCCTCACTATCCAAGGAAGTCCTTGTTATACAAAAGCAACATGTTCTATGTGATCATTCAATTATTCAAGTCTGATTATTGTTGCCGATATTACGTTGCATCCTGTCCGCTTTAACAGAGAAGGCATTCTGAAATCTTTGCTCCTGAATAAAGCCATAGGAAAAGATATTAGTTCCCGATGTCACGTTGATTAACTAACATAACGGGCAGTTTAAATGCACGGGAGAAGAATTTTTAGCTTGGGTATGAAAGTATGCAGATCATCATAGAATTTCTTCGGCATCTGAACTGTGAAGCATAACCTTCACCTGTGTATATTAATCTGGATATCTGAATTGGGCCACTTCTCCTTTTACGAGCTTAATTTCACAGGAAATCCGACCAATGCCTTTCCTACAATTACTCGTCTTGCAAACCCTGTGTTTTACGAATCAAACCATGTGATGAGAGCTCGCTCAACTGGGATAAGCATACAACATCATCCAGTAGAACAAGCACTGTTTGGTACTTGATTTTGCATCAGCATTTTAAGTTGCGTGCCACACACTACCTAATTCATAACAAAAGCATCTGCCTGGCTGCCTTGGTCCAATATCATTTGAATCGCAGAATTGCAGCCATCGTTTTCATTGAGGATGTATCATGTTGCATGTTTAGACAGTTGGCTTCCCTGTCTTCCAGGCTTGATTCCCCCGATGTTATCTGTCGAAAAACATACAGATATGTGCTTTTCGTAACAAGCTACCTCGACTTTACAAAGTCTGCCCATGGATCAGGAGGAGGATACCAACACGCAACGAGACCTTTTTGAGAACGAAGACATGCGTTCATCCATGGATCACATCCTTCCCGTTTCTTAACAGTTGTTCATGTTACCAGACTTGAAGAAGCTTCTGACTAATCATTGTATACGTTTTGTTTCTGGAACATTGGAATGATTAGGCGAGCAAAGCTTACTGTCATATGCATATGGGCCATGTGAATATCAGGCTGGAAGTTATGTACGGGTTTTGACATGGTCTGGATTTCGGGCTAACCTGATCAGGTTCGTATACTTTTCGACAAGTGGGCACAATCAAGAATGGTATCGTATTCTGCTCGATCGATCATCGAGGCCTTCACGCCAACAGGGGATGGGGCCAGCACCAAATGGGCAACCGAGATGGTTACATGCACTTTTGGAGAATTTTTGGTAAGTAAAAATCTACATATAGATCAAACAATAGCATATGATTAGTGGGCCAGCCCACTTACAAGTACAAGAGTTGTGATGTGTTCACATATCGCATACCTCCCTCTGGCATGACAGTGCCATCAACAGTCTCAAAGTACAGTTCTATAATCAGCACATCAAATTGTATCTGAAAAATCGCTTTGTTGCATCAAACGGCTCGAGATCCTCTTCCCGAGTGGAAGAGGATCCTCTGCTGTAATGGCCTCTACAGCAGAGGTGTTGTAAATTTATTCATTTCTTTTTGCGATTTTGATTTACAAAATTCAACTTTATAGATTATATTTATGATTAATGTTCCACGTATCTTCCAAATTTCGTTCAAATATGAGAAATTTGCTGTTTTGTCATAATGATCAAATTAAAAGTTAGATTTTGAAAATCAAAATCACAAAAAGAAATAAATGTATTTACAACACTTCTTCGGTAAGGGAGCATCCTTTTCCCGAGTCTACAACCAGGACGACCACAGCTTCGGCTTCGGAGAGAACAGAGAGTGGTGGTTGCCTAACTCTTATCTCGAAACGACGTGCCGCGTCAGCATGTCAGGTGAGTATCGTCACTATACTAACTTAGTCCCAGTTGGCCATATTATTTACATTCCTTTCCTTTCCTTAGATGGTGTAGAGAGAGATTACTTGAGATGAAAATTATGCACCTCTTTATAAAGTTGACTTGAGAGGGCATCTTACTTTACTAGAGAGAACCCCCATGTCCAAAGATCTCACATCTCCCTTCTTATTAATTACGACACCTCACTTTCAGATTTAAAAAAATTGAGAGAGAGAGAGAGGGGGTTGGGGGAGGAATTAAGATCCCATCTCCTCCTCCAGCCATGCTTAGTACTCGATCTCCGACCTCTCCTAGGTGGTTCTGATATCGATCTGTGATATGGGCACCAAGAGCTTCCTCAGTATGATGGATGCGAGGATGCCTCCTGGTTTCAGGTTCCACCCGAGGGACGAGGAGCTAATTGTGGACTACCTAGCGAAGCGGATCTCGTCCTCGGGCTGCCAGATGATGATCGACGTCGATCTCAACAAGGTGGAGCCATGGAATCTCCCTGGTCAGTCCGTGTTCCTCCCCTTTTGTTCTTTTCGATATTGTGTGGTGCAACCCATATGAACGTCGTCATGTCTATGTGAATTGTCTCGATTTCATGGGAACTCAAGAAAATATAATCGTTACCTAACAGTTGACAAGTGAATTGCGGATTTTCTTCAAAAGAATAGAAGTTAATATATGCGGGAAAATACATATATGAGGTGACACTCATGCAACTGGCAATCTTATCTCGGATTTATTTTTTCCCCAGCTTTGGCTTCTTTCAGATATTCGTCATCCATGACATTTTGCTGCACGAAAATATTTTTTCGCATTAATATAGGAAAAGAGAAGGAAATAGAAGAATCTGATCATGAACTTCCCACATATACTAAAATGGAAGAATCTGGAGGGCCGTGAGAAGGAACGGTGGGCATCATCGGCATGATCTAAGTTTGTTGGTATTGTGGAAAAGAAAGCGATTCATGCATCTTAGGAGAATTAGTTTCTCCTCTTTCCTTTTCCAGAAATTAAAGCCCTTTGCATGCCGTCTCAAGCTTTTCCAAACTCTCCTGTTCATTTTTTGTCTCTATATCTTTTCCCACCCGCTTCTGATGATTCTGAAAATTATCATTCTGATTTTGAAACTGAAACTTATTGACTGCATTTTTTAACTTTTTGTGGATAAAAATCATCCTGTTAGAGCACTAATCTCCGCCGTTATTATATTAAGCAATCTCTATTACTGTAAAATAGAGCTATAGAAACAAATAATTCGAAGATCTGTCATTAATTAGCAGGGGAAGCGTGTGTGGGAGGGAAGGAGTGGTACTTCTACAGCCTTCGCGATCGCAAGTACGCGACAGGGCAAAGGACCAACAGGGCCACGGTGTCCGGTTATTGGAAGGCGACAGGCAAGGACAGACCTGTGATCGATTCGAGGCGGATCAACAACAACAATGGTGCGATATTGGTCGGAATGAGGAAGACGCTCGTGTTCTACAAAGGGAGAGCTCCGAAGGGCAAGAAGACGGATTGGGTGATGCACGAGTTCCGCATCGAGACGACACCGCCTCAGGATCACAAACCATCATCATGTTCCTCCTCCTTGTCGTCGTCCTCCAAGGTCAGTTACTGAAACTTAAATAATCTTTCAAGTAATATGCTAAGATCTATTAGTGTTACTGGTCACGAACATAACAAGTTAACAGTTGCATATTATGAAGTAGTATACTGCTAGCATGCAAAAAACCGGAAACAATATTGTATTTGCAAATGATATTTTAAAGTAAAATTGATGTTTTTAATATGATTTTTTTCAATTTTGATAAGCTTGTAATTTAAATCTATTATTAAAGTAATTTAAATCTATTATTAAAGTTGAATTTTCCAATAAATCATTATTTTTAATTGTGATTTTTACATTTTGATAATCTAATAATTTAAGCCTCCCTAAATCCGTTTCAAAAGATTAACTTATCGAGTGAAATTTTGTAACACAAGGTTCATGGTAAAAAGAGATAACAAAATTTATTTAATTACAAGGAGTGCTAGAAACAATGAGGATGATAAATGAGCATGAATATAATTTTAAATCAAAATAATTTTAATATTTTAGAAATGATTGGATAAAATATATAAAAGAGATTAAAATCAGATCCTCGAAACTGTCCAATCCCCATCGGATGACGAGCTTTTTCCCGGAAGGGGCATGGCCCCCTCCGTAATGCCCACTCAGGGCATGTCAGTATCATATTTCCCTGTTAGGGCACGAATCGACAAACGGTTTGCCGATCGGCAAACCATTCGCCGATCAGCGAATTTTACAAATAAAATTTTTATTATTGTATGGTATTATATAACAGTACACGCTAATCGAAATGTATGGTATTATTCAAACCAACTTCACGTTCGGCGTGCACCGCTTAAAATTTAATAATAAAAAATTCAAATCAGATTCACGTTCGGCGTCCACCGCTTAAACTTAAATAATAAAAAATTCAAATCAAATTCACGTTTCGCGTCCAAAGAATTTTATATAGTTAAAATTAATATATAATAATATCTCGATAAACGTGTAATGTTATATAATACTTACGATGAATTTTATATTATAGAAAATAATATATCAGTCACCGCTTAAGATTATATAATATAAAATTCAAACCAAAATTTACGTAAGAATTTTATATATTTAAAATTAATATATAATAATATTTCGATAAACATGTAATGTTAAATTTGTGTCAAATTCGCTGATCGGCGAACGGTTTGCCGATCGGCAAACTGTTTGCCGATTCGTGCCCTGACAGGGAAATATGATATTGACATGCCTTGAGTGGGCATTACGGAGGGGGCCATGCCCCTTCCGAGAAAAAGCCCTCGGATGACCTTCTGCATTGCTGCACTTGCAGTGCTACAGACAACCCGTTCCCTATTGGTCCAACCCCGCCTCAAAACCATCAAAGAATGACAGAACTGATGTACAGCGAATATTCTTAACGCCTAACGTTTTTTTCGGCTGTTTATGGGAAAATGGGAATAAAGAAATGTCCATTCTAAGTAGTTTCGTCTTAGCTCTTAATTACTCTGTGGTGTCTTAATCCATCTTTCGTCTCCGGTACGTGACACCCATCCGCCCTCCCTCTTCCATTAGTTGCTTTCAATTACCACGTCCAAGTGGTAATCTATCCCTCACATCGATGCATATACCATGAATTCCTACGAGTACATACGTATTTAAATACATCTACCCATCTCAGATATCTTCTGCAGAAAAGGATACTTTGAATATCGAAATGCATGCATCACTTTCATGTCACTGTTTACTTTTATATTTAGAGACCTAGATCTTTTACTTAGTTCTAACTATTCAGATATAATATCAAAATTACACCAGATATTATTTGTTTTACGTGGTAAAAAAATAGCAGAGATTTGATTGGTGACTCCTTGACCTAAATATGCTTCCCTAATTTGCATGCATCCACAAATGGATGCAAACATATGTACGTGAAATATGGCAGGAGGACTGGGTGCTGTGTAGGGTCTTCTACAAGAGTAGGATCCTCTCCACGAGGCCCAGCGACACTAGCGCACCAGCCGCATCCACCGCTACGACTGCGACAACGACTACGGCCGACAACTGCTACGACGACACGGTGGGCTCCTCAGTCGACACCTTTGTCAACATGGAACAACGCCAGCTACCCCCACAATTCAACCTGCAGGGGTATGATCAGCAGGTGCCCTGCTTCTCCAATTTCCTCCTCCCTTCCTCCTCGTCGGCCAGACCGCCGCAGTCGCCCAGCTACCAAATGCTTGCGGCGTTCCCACCGATGGGAAGCTTCGTGCAAATGGGGGGCCAGCCTAGCTTCGGCCCTTACTTGGGCTCTATATCAGTGGACAACAAGCGCTCGTTTGCTTCCCTGCAGCAACACTTGCACAAGCCCCCGGCACAGGGACCGACGGAGCTCGCACCGTCGTTGAATGCAGCGACAGACTGTACATCGACGGGGATTGCCTTCTCGAACACTGATCAAAGTGGTGTGCAGCCTATGTGGAACTCCTGTTAATTAATTTGACAATTTGTCCCTGAATCTCTTTTACACATATATTTCTCCATGTAATCATACATATCCGGCATGAATGTGTATATACTTGATTTGAACACCGATTTAAGTTATAGATACGATTGGGAGGTCTTGAACGCGATCATCAAAGCATTAGTTATCACATCATGATTGTCAATTCCTGCCCGTGATTTTATCAAGGTATTTAAGTTCATGTTTTAAATAGAGTTTGGTGATGGCGTTCAACAAACCTAAGAGAGACCTTTATTAGCTGACGTCACCTAATCTCTAATTAAATCTTTCGCAATGCACGTAAGGATGGATGTTAGGTTATTTGCTTTTCATTTTAGTGGTTCGTCTGATGTGGTATCTTATATGAATATGAATACTATCATATGATTGTCTATTTGTTTAGACAAATATATAGATGGAAAAATCATATATTCAATATACAATCATTTGCCCCGATGCACTGTAGTATGTAGAACCTCATTTTCTGGCGAAGCTCTCAAAATAACTCGGAACGGGATGCGCTTGGATGAGCAAGGGCAGAGGGCCACCCACAGGAGCAAGTGGTCTGATTGAGGGTGGGGGGAGTAGCAAAGTTTCGCCGTAGGCATGGACGTAAGTAGCTCCTCGTTTGCAAGGGCCCGATCAAGGTGAGCAGCTCCCGATCAAGACCTTGCTTTTGTAAAAATCCCGCATTTCTTGCAAAGATATCGTGTTTTTGGGTTTTTTGAGCTCTCGATATGGTTTGGTGGTTTCCTTAGGTAATCCCAACGCTAATGAAGCACATGGCGGAGTACGAGGATGTGGGGGTGTTATAGGTGGGAAAGAGGTGGAAGAATAGGTAAGATCAAACACACACGAGACACAGGAGATTTACGTGGTTCGGCAAGATGCCTACATCCACGGCCGTCACAGAGATAGTTTTTGTTATGTTGTTGTTTAGGTTACAAGTGCCGCCTTTATATAGATTTAGAGCTGGGTTGAGAGGAAGATACAAAAGGAATAACTTGTCCCCAAGCTAACTTATGCCCAAGTAACTTGTCCTCCAAGTTAACTTGTTCTCCAAGCCTGTTACATCCTGAACCGGATCAGGCTCCACATTTCCAACAATCTCCCACTTGGAGAATGATCTTCATCAACATTTTTCATGTAACCTTCTTTTGCATCATCATGATGAATCTCTGTGACGACGCCTCCTCATCTCTAATCATGGAGGCCAATTGAGGCTACACATAGCCTCAATTTCTCAACGGTGACAGCCTTCGTGAACATGTCTGCTGGATTCTCGGATCTTGGAATCCTCTTTAGACATAGAGTCTCATCCTCGATCAGCCCACGGATGTAGTGATACTTAAGTTTAATGTGCTTCGCTCTTGCATGAAATACTAGGTTCTTCGCAAGGTGTATTGCACTCTGACTGTCGCTGAACAGCTCACTACTTTCTTGTTTCTGCCCTCGTTCTTTTAGAAAATTCTTCAACCGTATCATCTCTTTGCTTGCTTCAGAGATAGCTATGTACTCAGCTTCTGTGGTTGAAAGTGCAACAACTTTCTGTAATCGAGACATCTAGCTCACAACAGTACCACCTAGTGTGTAAACATATCCTGTGGTGCTTTTTCGATCGTCGACATCACCGCCTAGATCTGCATCAGTAAACCCTTGTAGAACAACATCATTCTTTTTTAAGCAAAGTGTCATACCTGAAGTACCCCTTAGATATCTGAAGATCCACTTAATCGCTTCCCAATGTTGCTTTCCTGGGTTTGTCATATATCTGCTCACAACTCCCACTGCATGAGCTATATCCGGTCTTGTACATACCATGGCGTACATCAGACTCCCAACGGCTGAGGCATATGGCACCTTTGACATGTGCTGCTTTCCTTCTTCAGTTGTTGGTGATTGCTCCTTTGAGATCTTGGTGGCTAGCGATAGGAGTGCTTTGAGACTTTGCATCTCCCATCTTGAATCTGCTCAGCACTTTCTCGATGTATTGCTCTTGGGATAACTTGAGAGTCCCTTCTCTTTTATCCTGAGTGATCCTCATTACAAGGATTTGCTTTGCAACACCCAAATGCTGTTGTGTTGACTGCATCAGCCCAGAATGCCTCAGGTAGGCCAGCGTGCAACCTCATGCTCCTTGCGCGCTCATTCAATGTTCTGTTCATCCTTTCAGCAATACCATTTTGTTGTGGTGTCCCTGGAATGGTTCTGATCATCTTGATCCCATTCTCTACGCAGAAGTCTTTGAACGCCTTTGAGTCATATTCACCGCCATTGTCAGACTGCAATGTCTTGATCTTTAAGCCAGTTTGGTTTTCTACTTCCGCTTTCCATCTTTTAAAACATGAAAACACATCAGACTTTTGTTTAATGACGTAAACCCATACCTTCCGTGAATAATCATCAATGAAAGTGACGTAATACTGAGATCCCCCAAGAGATGGGACATGAGCTGGACCCCATACATTACTATGAATCAACTCTAATTTCTCAGCCTTCGGTGCTCTTCCAGTCCTTGAGAAACTGACCCGTTTCTGCTTACCAAGAACACAATCTTCACAAAAACCAACATCCACTGATCTCATATTAGAGAACTTTCCTTGCTTTGCAAGCACCTTCATTCCTTTCTCATTGATATGCCCGAGCCTCTTGTGCCATAAGACGGAGTCTTCGCTGCATCTTGTCACTGCCACCACATCCTTCTGAGTAGAGATCATGTAGAGGGTTCCCATCTTCGTGCCTTTCGCTATCACCATGGCACTACTGGTGATTTTCCAGCCTCCACCACCAAATAGAATTGTGTGCCCTGCATTATCCAACTGACCAATAGAAATCAAACTTCTTTTTAGACCAGGAATATGTCTAACATCCTGCAGCTTCCACAAAGTACCATTAGCAGTCCTAATATGAACATCACCTTTACCCACAATATCCAAAGGTTTATCATCAGCAAGATAAACCTTACCGAACTTTCCAGCTGAGTAGTTCTGCATAAGCTCCTTGCACGGGGTAGAATGGAATGATGCTCCCGAGTCCAAAATCCAAGACTCGATCGGACTATCAACACTTAGGATAAGCGCATCATGGATGTCTTCTGTTGCTGCGTTTGCAGAGTCCTCATCTTGCCGCGAGTTCTTCTTCTTCGGGGGCAATCTGCAATCTTTCTTTAGATGACTGAAAAACGAAGAAGCGAGAGCCGCTAAATAATGGTCTGACAAATCAGATTCACTGTCGCTGAGGCGACTACTCAAGCTTCCCCGTTTGTCAACAATTAACCCACACAATCAATCAGACAATCAACAGCAAGGATTAAAATTTATTATACCCTACTAAAAATGTACAATGACAAGCAAGTAGGGGTCGAACACAGGAAACAAAGGTGTAGAGTGTAGACAAGAAGTCAAAGCCTAGGTCTAATGGACTACTTAGCCAATCTAATTTTTTGTGGGTTTTTATTTTTTTTAATTTTTTATTATATTTTTTAATTTTGTATTTTGATTTTTAATTTTCTGATTTTATATTTTCTTTTTATATTTTATATTTTTATATATATTTTTTAATATCGGAATATATAAACTATATAATAAAAGAGGTGCTAGGGTATTTCTAAAATACGCAAAAATGCTCAAAAATTCAGAAATAAAATATTTTTGATCTTTTTTATGAATTTTACTATTTTTGTTATTTTTGGGTATTTTTCAGACTCTTTTTGATATTTTTAAAAGTGAAAATAAAGGAAAACAGTGACTTAGCTACTTTTGGAGGTAAAATGGGAATTAAAAATATCAAACAGCAACAAAAATTTTCCAAACTAATTTTAAAACAAAGATAATAAAATATAGAACCTACAAGAACTGAGGTTGCATTTTTTAGAGTTTTCTAGAATTTTTAGATTTTTTAGAAGTTTTTGGGTATTTTCTAATTTTTAGGGTTTTGGTTTTGACTTTTTTAGTGATTTTTGGACTGACACTAATAGACAATAAAATACACAGTAAGTGATTTTTTTTAGAATTTTTCTAGGAGTTTTAATTTTTTTGGTATTTTCTAAAATATACAGTGGCCAAAGTACATGTTTTTGATTTTTAATAAATACAAAAATGCAATAAAATGCAAATGCAAAAATATGACGTGGATTAGCAAGTCAATAGGAGCTTAAATTAATTTTTGTGGAATTTTTGGTACTTTAATGATACGTGAAATAAATAAAGCAAACACACAAAAATCCTAAGCCTGATAGGGGAATTAGTGCATTATAAAAACATCCAGGGGCTTGGGTGCAAATGTAACAAAAAATACATGCGCAAAGCACGTGATCTGTCATTCACAGGGGCATATTTGCAGATACTAAAAATCGACAGGACAAACATGCGATTATCCTAGAAATATATTTAAATCACTACATACAGGGGTATAACTGCAAATACATGAAAGTTCGGGATCAAAATTGCAAAATGCCCAAAATCACGTGGCCCAGTCACGTGAGGTGACGTGGTCGAGGACTGAAGTGCAAATAAAAGAAGTTCAGGGACCTAATTACAATTATTACAAATATTTTTAAACTGCAGATGAAAGTTTTAGGGCTAAAACCTAAATACAAAAACTCTTGGGTTGAAAGTGCAAAATACCCAAGATGAAGATCGTGCGGCCGAGGGCGATCCACTTATCAACGTGGCCTGATCTGGTGGCCCGATGGCGCTTCGCACGGACGTCCAAGATTGGATCCCGCAACGAGATCCGACGATGGAGGGTGCGGAAGATCTGACGGCTCCTGTGCGTACTGGAGGGTGCTCCTGATCCAACGGTGGAGAGAGGTTCACGAAGAACACTCTCCCTGGCGAGCTTTGGCGAGTGAATTCGGCCGACACACGGCCTCTCCGGCCCTAGGATCAAGGGCAAAATGATCCTGGGGCCCCTCCACGTCAAATGGAAGTCTCAGGCGAGCCTGAGACGACGAGACGACGACAGACGGCGACGGCGACCTGGGAGGTGCTTCCACGAGTTGTTGAGGCTCGATAGAGCCTCCTCTTGGGCTCTGACCTGCAGGGTTAGAAGCGCAAAAACCAGATGAGGTGACTGGGGGTGTTCTCGGGTTAAATGGAGGTGGTGCGCGGCTCGGGCTGTTGGACATGCGAGCCCACAGCGAGCCATTATGCAATAAATGTTATTGCACATATCATTCCCTGATCTGAAATGAAGAATAAATAATTTGCATAATAGGTCCCTCTGTACAATTAGGGTTATGTACCATGGCCATCTTGATGATCATATAGCTGTTGATTCAATAATTGAATCATAGAGGCTGGTGCTTGGATGAATATCTAATGGGTTAGATAGAGGACTCATCAAGCACCGTCAAATGATTATTAAGAGATGATCTCCAGCCTGAGTAGGAGATGGCAATCCTTTCTCACATAGGCTGACATCTGACCGACCTCTTGATGCAGGTCCTCTACATGGGAATAGTGATTCGGAGGTGTCAGATTAGTTAAGTCAATGGGTTGACTTAGCGAGATCGAGATAACCTAAGTCCTATGTTGAATGCTGTCACAGCATAGGCACACATCCTCTGACCGGAGACAGATGTGTTACTATATGTTTGAGTGTGTACATTTGGCAGACCAGTAGGTTGATGACCTAACCAAGGTCTATACACCGGCGAGCTGGTGTGCATATAAGGGCATATGAATAATACGATCTCTCAAAGGGATCATACAGGTTCACTTATGAACCGGAAGACATGAGCTCACTCATGAGGTATTGGGACCGATCAAATTCCATGCATGTTTGTAAAAGAAAGAATGACAAGAATTTGAAGGTATGATATATGCTTTGGGAAAGCATATGATCGATACCAAATCCCAATGACCAAGATTGAGAAACTTGGTGATCAAACCCTGAAGAAGACAGTATAAAATAGATCTTCATCTTCAGGTTGATCATTGGTCTTCCAGTATGCAGGATGTGCAGGTATTGGGAATACCTGAGGGTGATGTGATCATAAACGATTGTATAACCATGACACTTCCAATCCGAGGGAGTGATGAAACAGGTCTGGATTTCAGTGACTCCTCTCAATAGAGAAGTAACTTGATCTTAGTCCAAATGTTGGACATTGATCTAAATGTGATTCAGATGCAATGAGAAGATTAAGTACACAGACTTGATTTAATCAAGCATCTATGAGAGGCTCGTTAGATCTGGATTTGAGATGAGATCTCAACATCCAAGTCACTATACGTGGAACAATACAATCGCCCTGTCCTTATCTCCAAGTATCTGCGGAGAAGGCACATTATTCTTGAAGGAGTTCAAGAATAATTCCTGTGATGAATTTAGTATCCAAGCAAGAAGGTCTTGATGATTAAATGAGATTTAATTATCAAGTACAATATGAATAAGATTCATGCTGAGAGAATGATTGTCCAAGATAATTAAATAGGATTTAATTAGATAAGCAGATCGTGGATAGTGATATCCAGAATATCTGTGTATATTATAAATGTGATTTATAATATATCAGAGAGAGAGAAATATTGTGAATTGCATTTGTTAATTATTAACGTGGATTGGATCTACATTAGTTAATTATTTGGAAATGTAATTTACAAATTAGTATGGGATGTGAATATGATTCACATAATTTTCAATGGCATGATTGAAATATTCACAAATTAATTTGGAATTAATTTGGTGGATATTATTTCAATAATAATTATTGCAAAATAATTAAGAAATAATAATATAAATAAAAGAAGACAAAACCACCAACAATCATAGGTGTCATAAGTGACGCCTCCTTGATTTTAGGAGGGGTTATTGTCTCCTCTTATTTGTTGTCTTATTATCTCTTGCTAAATTAATTTATGTTAATTAAATAGTGTTGATAATAATTCAACATATATTTAATTTAATATAAATTAATGTTGTTGGTTTTTAACCAACAACAATCATAGCCGTTGGACGGCTCTTGGACTACAATGACCGTTGGATCCATGAGAGCCATGGATTGAGATCCATTGGATCCTAAACTAATATATAAAGAGGGCAGCCTTAGCCCTTGAAAGACACACCAAGTAGACGCCTACTCTACTTCTCTCTCTCCCTCTCATTCTCGTGCTCTCTCTCTCCCTCTCCATAGGGTGGCCGACCACCATTGTTGAGAAAGGAGAGAAGTTCTCGCCTTCACCTTCGACGACTCGAGGATCTTCTTCTTCTTCGTGGCTACTCGCTATAAAGGAAGACGACGGATTTCGCTTGACGAAATCAGGGGATCTATTGCTTGGATCTTCATCGAGGATTGCGGGAGGAACGCGACTCATCATCGTGCCCGCAAGTGCGTTCTTCGTGGATCGGACTTGAGACATGAGGATCTCTTGTTTGGGATCTCGCGATCACAACCACGCTTCAAAGGTATTCCTTATACTTTGTGGTTTGATGAAACGATCCGAGAAGTGTTCTCGTGATCATGTGGTTTCATCGTTTGATTTAAAATTTTTAAATTCCGCTGCACCTTGCGACTAGTATGACTAGTCGCCCCGATCGTATTCGATGCGATCGTCACGCTTCCGTGATGCGCTTGAGGATTCTCAATATCCTTCACATGCGTGGAGTTCCGGCGAGCGGCAGAGAAGGAAGCTCGGTCACTTGATCTGGGCGAGATCAAAGGTGATGGAGGGGTGGAGCGGAGCGACGGAGTTAAGGGAAAGAAGATGAGGGTGATCGCGGGGACTTTCAGTCACGGGTGAAGATGGAAGGTGGAGGCGGAGCTCAGCTCTGCCGTGGCTTTTGACCGGTGATTCACGAGGATCAACGCAAATAAAACCTAAACTGATACTAGGATAAATTACACTAAGCTAGAGCTACAAGAAAAAGGAAAGAGAAGGGGGTGAGGCTCACCGGCGTGGCTGCAGCAAGCTGCAGGCGACGCTCCGGCGAGGGGATTGGATACGCCTCGATTCAACTCCAAACTCTACGCGAAGGCGTCCTTGAGTTGCTGCTGTCACCAGGAACTCGGAGGAGGTCCTAAAGGTCGGGAATGATGGAGGAAGAGGGATCAAAAAGAGAAGGGAAGTCGGAGGGTTGTATTTGAAGGGTTGACAACCGAGGCTCCAAGATCGATGGTGGCAGCGTGGTGCAGCGACCCACAGCCCAAGGAGAGCTGAGGGCGTGAATCACCTTGAGTCAAGGAAGAAAAGTTGTGAAGAGACCAAGACGAGATGGTGCTTGGTGTGGCCTCCAAAAAATCGCAAAGTGGATCAAAATCCAAGGTTCTGACAAGTCCAAGGGAGGAGGTCAGACAGTTGACCGAGGTCAACTGTCAAACCAACCTGGTTGGTAAAATCCCCTAAAAAATATTTCAAAAATCTTTTAAAAATAGTAATTGAACTTATTAAAAGTTGGTTATAAAATAAAAAAATGTTTATTATTTCATGAATTATTTTATGGTGATTTTTATGAAGTGTATTTTTACAAGTTACTATTTATAGCCTATATAGGTAATTATCTATATATTTTACTCTTTTATTTTTATTTTGTGTATTTTAATTTATTTAATTTTGTTTATTATTTTATATATGTGGAAAATATTTTTATATACATAAATATATTTTTATTTTAATTTTCTGATGTAGTTTGTATATTTAATAAATTATAAGTATAGTTTATACATGTATGTATATAGGTATAATGCCTATGTATTCAATATACAAGTATTTTATTTAGAGTTGTATTTAGGTTTTTATTCTGATTTTAATGTACAAATATATTATAAATAATATTTACAAAATTATAAAAATATAAAAATACAAAAAGAATGGATAAATAATAAATTGAATATTTTAGTCTGTATAAGTATACAATGAGGGTCCAAAACTCAACTTTCAAACCGTAGCTCTGCCAAATACGAAACTACCACCATAAAATAGCTTATTTTATTCTATATATAATTAAAGGCGAGTTTGCTGCATTTGGAGTTTTCATTTGTGAGATACGGGTCTGGGAAGTTGGGATTCTGGATTTTTGTTCAGACCATAACTTTTAATCTGTACATTATTTTTGAATGAAATCAATTTTGTATTTTTCTTTATTTAATTATCTACAACTTTTATGTACAAAGTTTCTTTATTTGAGATATAAAAAGTGGAACCAAAAATAGGTCCCAAAATGAATAAAGAATGAACTAAAAAGTATAGGTATTTTGACTGTATTTGACTGTATCTCCCCTTACTTTATTCCCGGTCCACCTATTCATCAAGATGCCTAGATCTCGGGGTTTCGGGTCATAAAATATTTACAATATTTTATTCTTTTTTCTTATCTTTTATTTATTCTATAATTTTGGCTTTAAAAACCGCATTTTATACACTATTTACATGTACATGCATGAATGCTAATATGCTCTATTTAATGCTATTTACAGGCATTTGCTAGGGTTTTTGAGGTCAAAATGATAGAATAAAGATGATGAAATGTGGATTCATCATCCCCCTGTACTTTACCTTATGCAATAAGTGCAAAAAGAAAATGAAAGAAAAGAAAAAGAAGAACTTGGATTTCATTTGATCATCAAACTTGTCTTCACAAAATCAAAGTTTGGAGCTTAAGTCGGACCTTTGGAATTTTAGTACGAGCAGAACCTTAATGAGAACCGAATTTGAAATCCAACAGTCCTCGAGAATCCCAAAACTCTGCTCAAGTCTCCTCAATAACCAGGTCAGAAGTATCTCAATTCATACGCAAACTCTTACGACTATGAGTCTGACTCGTACAGTGTAAGTGATGGTGGCTCTCCCCAACTAGAATGACAAAGAAACTGACTTCTCCAGTACGACAACCCAATGATTCCCAAATCCAATAACTCCATCCTCGGGGAGCGGGGTATTCCCTTCTAAGTTCAAGTGGCAACCAGCTCAAGAGGAGGGGGTGAAGAGAAGAATGGACGGTAGCCAGTGTAGCTACCTATCCTGGGATGCAAGACCAGTGTAGTCAAGTCATCTTGCTGCAGGCTCACATATTTGACTTTGGAACTCAAGCTTGCTTATTGGCTTTACAACATTTGTACATACTTTGCAGGCTTTTTATTTTTGTACATGCCTGAACGTTCTCTTTTTTTTTTGAATACTATATACAACAACATTTACATAAGGAGTTTTTCCTCTTGAGCCAGTAGACTATCCCTCTTTTGAAGCTTTATCGCAACCTACAACCTCCTGTCTTTAGACTTCCTCATCACTGGACGGGTTGGGGTGCACTTCCCTCCCTAGAGGAGGACAAATGTTTCCACTTGTGTGCGTCTCATACCGGCAAATCCAATCCCCTCACCACTCCAACTGAGTTGAGCCATGTGAAAGGTGCATGTGTCCAAGTTAGGTCATTATCAACAAGAGTCGTGCATGTGCATCCGAAATACTCTACTTAGGCAGTCAAGAATCCATTGAACCAAGTCCCGTGATCCTCAAAGAATTAAGTCAACTAGACCTGAAGTACCTCAAACCCAATTCCTATAAGGTTCCCGTTATTAGGTAGATTTTAAGGTCCAATCAAGCTCCAATCTCCGGATTTTACTTAGACTTGTTCAACTATCAAACTCAATCCGAAAAATGCTCATGCCATGCAATGCAATGCAGAAAATATTTTTGTGATGCAATTTTCAAGAATTTTGAACTTTTTATGGATTTTTGCAAAGATGATGCTGATGCATATGCAGATGCATTTTTTTTCAAAACGATTTTTCAAATGTTTTTGGATTTTAGGTTTGCAAATGTTTTTGGGATTTTTGAAAATAAAAAGTTTTTGGCTAAAAGCTAGGTTAAAATATGTACACGGGAGTGCTTCTTATATTTACAAGACGTGGATTTTAAGAATTTACAGGGTAAGTGGTCAATTTTATAAGTATATATACAATGGATTTTGGGTAAGATGTGTATATTCCTCAAACTTAATTGACACAAACATTTCACACAATTTTTGAAAACCATAGTCCAAAATAGTTTTTACAAATATTTTACAAACATGTACACACATTTGAAAATCATTTTGCAAAGGTTTTCAAACAGTATAGATAGATTTTTCAAAACATTTTTGCAACCAATTTTCAAACCATTTGCAAATCTATTTTTAAACATTTTATTTCACACAAAGAAAATAAATTTTTTACAAATCACACATTTTTATAAAGGTTGAAAACATGTAACAAAATATTTTCAAAATAGTTTTCAATAGATGTTCACAAAGATTTTCAAACTATTTTTCAAACATTTTGCAAAAAACATTTTCACCTGATTTATTAATTAGTAGATACAAAAAGATTTTGAGGAACAAAACACCTTTTTATTAAGAATTTTTAATGAATTTTAAAGAATTATTAGCCATATTATTAAGAAAATACGAAAGTACGAGTTATGGCTAAAGTATATACTCAGTATATACGACCCCCCTATACTTAGCTTGAGCTATGTCCTCATAGACCGGAGAGAAAAGAGAAGACATAACTCGTACTAAGTAGAGGCAAGTCTAAAGAATAAAGAAATTAATGGACGAACAAATGAATGAGAAGTTGACAGTCCCCCCTATACTTAGGATCAAATAATCCTAAGTATAACAGACTGTACACAACTGATGAATCTCAGATTCACCACTCTAAGTCTCATTAATTAAGCTCAGATCCCTCAAAATCAACAGCATTTCGGCATTTATTTTGCATAATTGGCATTCATGCATGATTTCATAAGAATTGCATTTTAGCATTAATTTCTGCATAAAATAAGAAGCCAAAAATCCAAGCCAAAAATGACATGTAAATAGCATAACTTTCCCTATTTTAACTCCCTCATGCTAACTCTGAATGACACAAACCCACCTCCACTGTGTACACATCACTAACAAGAATATGAAAAATACAAAAAAATCACTAACCCAGTTAAGTGGACAAAAAACCCAAACCCTAGTTTCAGGATTTTCATACTAAAAGCCATATATCTTCCCAATCCAGTGCCCGATTTGATCCTACTCATTTTTGAACTAAAGTACATTCAATTACCTTCAAAACAAGACCAAGTTCAAGTGAATCGGAGCTCATATGTGAAAGTTGGGTTTTGGGCCTCTTTTGTACATTGTATATTTGCGCGGCTTTTCTGACCTATATTTTATGTATATATTTTCTTAATTAATAAAAATTCAAAAAAATTAGATCTAGATATCTTATATTTATCGTTGATTTTTCCATATTTTTTCGGATTTTTATCGTGTTTAAAAATGACAAAAAAATTGGAAAACCCAAAAATCTAGGTATTCTATGTACATGGGATACCCCAAAAATTCACTTTTTACAGTTGACCGATTTTGGCTTTGATGTCTTCATGAAACTTGTAGATCTCGTCGATACGAGCATTTTTCGTGAAGGAACATTTTCGATCCGAGGTCGTTTACTATTTCTTTTGATTTTACAAAACAATTATGTTACGTTTTTTCTGGAGCTAACACGTGGCAGTCCCAGAGACCTCCACGTGTCATCGATTTTTGGCCTTTTTAACTTTCGTTTTTTATAAAAAAACCGCCCGCACGTGCAGCGCACGTGCCACCCATCGCACACGCACTACACGTGCGCCCCGCTTCATCTCTCCTTAACTTCTTGCCCGCCACGTGGCCCATACCGGGTTGTTCGATCTCGGCCGATCGAACGGCCTGGAACCCATCATCTTCCCCAACGGATCCCCCCGACTTCTCCGCCTCCTTCCGCAACGGCCACCGCCCCTCCTCGAACGGTCGACCCGAGTCCTCCGCCCTTATCATCTAAACCTCCCTCACCGGCTGCCCGACCTCCCTTTCCTATTTAAAGCCTGCCACCCCCT
Source organism: Ottelia alismoides (assembly GCA_037367405.1). Classification (NCBI taxonomy): domain Eukaryota; kingdom Viridiplantae; phylum Streptophyta; class Magnoliopsida; order Alismatales; family Hydrocharitaceae; genus Ottelia; species Ottelia alismoides. Next base: position 79,537 of record JAZKJV010001560.1, on the reverse strand, counting down.
TCGTCATCTCCATATGCCGATTGCACGAGGAACGCGCGGCATGTGGCGGTGACAACACCGCTTTCCCACTTCCCTGGCGAGATCCGACCTTCCCTTTGGTTGTCGTGCCTTCGCGTGAGCTTCTGCTCCGGCTTCACGCCGTCGAGCCAACAAGAAGTCATCCTCCGCTAGCCGCCTCGCTCCGACCTTCGACATCTCCAGCTTCGTCCTCGACAGCGACAGCCTCATCGACCACCTGCGCTCCATGACAACACCGCTTCATCGACAACACTTCGTCTCCAGCTACTCCATCTTCAACGACAACTACTCCGACGACCTCCATCTCCAACCTCTCCGCCAACCGCTTCATCGATCTTCGTCAACACCACCGGACCGCCACCGACCGCTACAGGAGCAGCTCCAGCCATGCCCGCTCCTCCTACGCCTTGGGGGTACCGCCTGTACTCCCCCGCCTGGGCCAAGCAACCACCAGGGGCATCCGCCGGCACTCCGCCGCTCTTTCGCAACCGTCGAGGCCAAGTAGCCCTGCCCCGACACCGCCACCGGCCTCCAGGGCCGAGACCCCCCACGTGCGAGGCGCGTGCGGGGGGACGTCAGGCTGACATCATCCCAGGGGGGTCACGTGCTGCGCACGTGCCCCTTGGGTAAATTGCAACAGCACCCCGGAGGTCCCCCTTATTTACGCAACCACCCCGCCGCCCAAGGGTCACGTGCCCCGCACGTGTCCCCTTGGGAAATTTGCAAGAAGGGTCCCCAAGTTTCGGTAATTACCACTAGGTCCCCGTCTGCACTTTTCTTATTTATTTTATTTATTATATTTGCATTGATTCCCCTGTCTTCCCCTTTAATTTTAAACCTTCATATGACATCATTTTATTTATTTAAAAATAGCACTGTGTTCCTCATGTGATTCTCTACATTTTGATATACTGTGGGTATTTTTATGATTAATGGTTAATTAAGAATCAATTATTCTGTGGAAAATTGTGAAGTTTACCCAGTTTGTGCTCTAAATTTTGTATTTGATTAACCGGAGCTTAAAAAAATCCCTGAAAAATCATATATTGTAGAGATAATTTTGCTTGACATTGTGCCCAAAAATCTTTGCATTTGCATGCATCATTTTCCCTGTAAAAATCATTTTGCATATTTCAATGTTTGATTTTTAATAGGTATTAAACCCCACATTTTTGTGGTCTAGAATTTTTCTAAGATCCATTACCTAGTGATAGGTCTTAGATAATTTTATTTCTCGAAAATAAATAGGTTTAATATTCATTATAATTAAATATTGAAAATTATTTTGTTTGCATTTAAAAATTCATAAAAAAATTTATATTGCATCCAAAAATTCCAAAAACTTAGAGTGCATTCATTTCATCATCATTTACATAGTGGCCAAGTTTCGTATTTTTCGGACATCGTTTGAACTTATTTTACATTTTAGTCCCTAAAATAGGCCAAAAGTGCATCGTGCATCCCTTTATTGCATTAAAAATTCCAATAAAAGACCGCCTTGAAAACCGAACACCAAATTGGATAGACATATCTCTAGGTTGTTCCTTTGCCTCCTTGTGATCGACCTTGGGACTTGCTCAAGTAAAATAAACATAAAACCACTTGATTAAATTTGCTTAAAATTTTGTGGTTATTTTCTTGACTGTTTCCGATTGTCGCCTACAACGAACGAATTTAATTATTTTCACTCACGAACATAAAAACAACCTCTTTACACGCACGATTACAGACCCGTCAGATGGCGTCGTTGCCGGGGAGGCAAACGGCTTAGTTTTGTGTTTTGACGTTTTTTCGTTCGGTTTTTCCGCATTCGGGTAGTCTGACCCCCGAATTTTTCACTGTAAATCCCATTTTATTTTCTGCATTTATTTTTCAGCATTTTTTTACTTATTATATTTTTGATTATTTTCTGAGTCACTCTCTTACACATATCTCTCTTATTTTTCTTGCGAGGTACCCGGCGTACGTGGAGCGGTTTTTCAAGAAACCGACGCATCTTCACCGACATCCAAAGAGACCGCAATTAAATTAAGATCGAGTCGAGTCATGAGAGAGAGTAGAGTCTAGATTTTAATTTCTGCAAATTTCCATTTTTGCTCATTTATAGCGGTGTCCGTTGGGACTCTCGTGTGTGTAAAAAGACTCTGAACTCTATTTGTGGTGTGTCGTGGCCTGTTTCACTCTCCGGTGAGGGTGGGGCCTAACTTGAGTGGCGATTAGGATAGACCTGCACATACGGCTCTTATGGGAATTTTATTTTTTGATTGTACTTGTAGGATCTTAAGCCACACTTCACATTAATCAAGACGCACATAGATCGTTCAACTTAGCCAAATTTAATTCAATTCTTCCCCGCTAATAGAACTTTCTGCTTAGGTGCGGTTTTTCATCGGCTTGCATTCATTTAGAATAAATTTTAAATTCTGTCTAGCATCCCACATGGAGATTGCGAGGATTCACTGTAAGTCTTCTAACTGAGCATTCATCATAGTTTTCCGCGTGCATCGGCTTTTCCCGACTTTCTCCCTCTTGTTTTATCACATAAATCTAAAGGAAATTGGGACTGGACGGTAGACGTGTATTTGTGCTCATCTAAATTCTTCAGTGATCACCTAATTAAAATCGGGACTGCTAAATATAGCCGATTTCAAAATAACCCATAAAATCAAGAATTTCTACGGGAGAGCAACCCCGACCTTGGATGATTTTATTTTTCTGAGTGAGCGAGGGACGACACTTAAGGGTATAGCCCAAATCCGAAATCTCAGCTTGCTAAATTTTTGCCAATATTGATTTATCACCAACTAAAATCGAAAAGATAATAGCCGAACTCTTACGACTTCATTGTGTGAGTTGGTGAACCCGGGGTTTGAATTGTGTTTGCATTGGTGTGCGTGAACCGATTTCAAGATCAATAGCCGCACATTCGATAAAAATTCTCTTGACTATCCCGTGCAATCATCTCTTCCCTCTCTTGATTTGAACCTCATAATGGAACTCTTGTCCAAAAAATCTCGCAGATCCAACCCCCCATTCCTCTCAAAAATGACCGAACACCCATCAGAGCTATACTATGAAAATGAATTTGTTTCGCTTAGGCCCAAATCAACTAAATCCCCTTCTTTCAATAATCCTCCAACATTTCCGGGAGGCTTTCACCCGCAGATAAATTCGGCCTCCTCATTGAATTTCTATTCGAACCATCCAACCGCAAATGACCACCTACCATCTTGGACTGAACCGCCTTATTCTCAGTTTCTTGCCAATGAAACTTTTCAAGATCAAAATCCCTTCAAATCTCATGACTGGCAGAGAAACCAAACTCAGATGGAAAGACATGCACTGAATAATCATCGGCATTGGATTGACCATGATAGACCCCTCGTCAGACATGATACTCATACAGAGGACTGGACTGACCTCCTAGAAACACATAAACCCTATATGTTGACTCCACAATATCAAGGTCTGACCAATCAACTACACACGTCTGAACCATATGAGCAGCCTCCTTCCATTATTTTTTCAGAAAATAAGAATCATATTTCGGATATTCCAAGAAACTCTCCTCTCAGCACAAAGGGAAAAATGGAAGATGAAATTATCGAACATATGCCTACTATTAATTATGAACCGAATCTTAAAGAGGATATTTCGAGGATAAATAAGAAATTCAATTCAATAGAGGAGAGATTTCAAAAATTTACCGATCGATTCATCGCATTCTATGGTGGCTCGGACAGTAAAATGAATGAGGAAATAACTGGATCTGAGATTGAAAATTCTGAGGATATTCAGGGACCTAGGGACGATTCTGAAAATGACTATGTCGTTGACCCTCACCCTGAACTCCAGAGCCCATTTTCATCTGAAGAACACCCCACACCCCCACACCACCCAGAAAATACCAAAAAAATAGAAACATTTGAAAATCACAAAAAATTTGAAAATTCAGAAAATTTCATAAAAATTGAAACTGAAGACGATCTGAGGAATCTGGATCTGACTGTACGGGAAACACTGGAAAAACGTTTGATGTTTGAACTTCCCTTTATACAGGCCATTGAACACTTCCCCGACCTTAAAAGATTTATAACAGATAAATTAATGAACAAAATGTCGGGCAGGATTAGAACCAAGACCGAGAGACATATCTTGTCAATGGCCTCTTCCTTGGTGTTGAGGAGAAAAACCAAGAGCCGCATAATGAAGCGGTTGCCCAGAATTGACTGTGAAATCAAAGATACAATTTTCACCCACGCTCAGATTGATGATGATTCACCAATTAATATCCTCCCGACCTCTGTATTTCATGAACTCAAACTCGGACCGATTCGGAAGATACGAGAGATTGTACAATTAGCGGATCGATCGGTAAAGCCGCCGAGAGGAATTATTTCTATCATCATGAAATTCCAAGGTGCTCCGCTCAAAGTAGAATTCACGATCATTGATATTGAGCATCAAGGAGAATTCACCCAATCTCCAATCATTCTCGGAAAGCCATTCTTGGCATTGGCCAAGGCGAGTATTGATTGTGAGACTCGGGAAATCAAATACACAACATTGGAAGCACTTAGATCTGAACATAGCTTTGAGGAACCACGATTTTCTGAGGCAACCCACGAAGTCCCCGACAACTGTAACCATGAAACGGTAGAAGAGCCCTATCCCGCAGCCACACCTGAGATAGCGGTTGTTGATGAGATTATTGGTTTAGAAAATCTCCCCCCTGCTCCATTCCCAGCCGCTCTCACAATGGAGAATCATGTATATGAATCATATGATCCAGAGACTTATGCATGGGCACACCCTGGGTCAACCTACTCTGACTACATGGATTACATCAACTCGACACAAGAATGCGCTAACATCGAATCAATTGAGAAAGAACATGCAGAGACTCTCCCCGGTATTTCAATTCCCGCGGATCTCAAAATAGACAAATCTTTCTACTACGATCCTGAGACATATGCATGGTCACACCCTGGAGCAACATTCTCTGAATATCTTGACCAAATCATCCCAAATCGAGAGTGCTCAAACATTCGGGAGACTAAGAACAAGCACGCAGACCAAGCACCGACCAAGGAGAATTTCAATGGCTATTCATCTGGATACTCAAGTGAACCGACACCTTCACGACGAAATAAAAAGAGAGTCACCTTTGACCTTTCGGAAGAGAAATCAGTTGATGATCCCTCATCAGGTCCGGAAAAGATGGTCTACATGAGTGAAGTCTGTTCGGCAGCTCTAAAGCCATATCTTCGCAAGGATCCAAAATTCAATCCCCGCTGGACAACTCCCGTTCCTAACTACTACTCATCCAAAGCTGATGCTCTTGCACTCTTCAAGTACACTGGAATTATTTCGTATGAGCTTACTGAAACCAGTGCTTCTGAGTATTCATTCGAGGACAAACCGATTGACCCCAAGAAGGAACGAATATTGAGAAAACAATTGAAGAAACAAAAAGACCAGAATATTTGGAGTATGTCCATTTTCAAATATTACTCCTCTGAGGATAATTCCGATGATGGATATCTTTCATCTGACTCAAACACTTCATCTACTATCCATCATGATTTTTCTGAGGATGACACTGATCATAGATGGGAATCATATGCTTCATCTCCGTCTCATCATTACGATCCCCCACCACAGGCTCACAAGAAGATCAGCCGAAAACCGCCTTAATCATCGGCTACCCACCCTCCCTCCCGATCACATCGGTCTCCTTGTACAGCTTCTTCCTCTACTTAGGCCAAGGCCTAAGTATAGGGGGGACCGATGCCATCTATATATATCATTCGTCTCCTAACTCTCGATCACTCCATTTCCACCATTCTTCCATACTTAGGCTATCCATAGCCTAAGTATAGGGAGAACCGACATCCACCTGTATATACTCTCCTCATTTCCTGACTGCTTTTCTTTTCATTTTTTTCCACTCCCTTACGCTTAGCCCGAGCTATGTCTTTACGCTTCTTGTGCTCTGAGGACACAACACTCGCTAAGTATAGGGGGGTCTGTATATATACTTTGTATATATTTTACCCATATCTTGTACTTTCGCGTAAGTCTATTTGTATTTACGGGGTGGGTACTAACTTGAAAAAAAAACAACAAACAAGCACACAAAAAAAAGGTTTTTCTACTAACACTAATCGTGCCCAAAATCTTTCAAAAAAAAAAGAAGAAGAAGGCTTCTTATTCCATTTTCTGCATAAAAAATCCCTTGCATGAAATGTCAAAAAAATAAAACAAAAAAAATTAAAAAAAATGTGTCTGCATTGCACACACCTGCACTTCATCCAACATCACATGCATTTGCATCTGTGAAAAGTCATTGCGTTCTGAACCGAGTTATGAGTAGAAACCGAGAGTGGTCTGGACTTGACCTTAATCCACCTAATTTTCAGAGGAACTTCACCGAGAAATAGGATTTTAAGAGCTTCAGGTCTTTTCGACTTAATTCCTTAAGTTCCACATGACAATGTACAACGTTTGACTCTTAGTGTCTAACCTGGTCTCTTCATTCTGGGTACAACTCTGGAATAGGGAATTAATTCGCACTCTCGCACTATGCACTTAGCTCAACCCAGACGGGATGTTGGAAGACTGTGTGGGTTTCTTTTCTGGTAGCGTGGAAATCTAAAGACCGGAGTACGGGTTGAAATAAAGCTTCGAAAAAGGGATGGACGGCTGGGCACAATTTTTTCTAAGACCCCAAAAAATGTACGGAACAAAAAGATTCTATATCCGTAGGGGCACAACAAGATCCAAGCAGAACCACCAAAAATTCCAAATACAAAGAAGCATTTTACCAAATAAAATCCGACCAAAAAGGTCCAAGCTTCAAGAAACCTGCAGATCTTGGTGGAGACTCAGCTACACTGGCCATCTTCACAAGGAGAGGTGACTACACTGGCCACCCTCCAGTTCTTTTCTCTTTCTTCTAATCTTCACCCTCATTCGATTGTGAACACAGCACGACAAACCTTAGAAGGAAATACCTGACTCCCCGAGGACGAGTTACTGGAGAGGAGAGGAGCATGGCAGTCTGGCATTCTGAATGGGAAGAGTTAAATCCCTTCACACACATGAGTCGGTTATTCAATATTCATAGGGTATACTTTGGGAAGAGGATTGATCTAAGATGACTTATGAGCCGAAACTGTGACAATGATGTGTAGAACTTGAGGGCTGTTGATTTTAAAATTCTAAGTCTCACCGAAGTTCCGCCACACTATTAATCCAAAGGTCGAGTTTAGTCTCACTTTCACCTTCAGTTCACGGTCTTGGTATGGAACCCAGTCTCATGTCACTTCATGGCATTTCGTTTTGATGCTCACGGACGAGCATGGTTTAAGTATAGGGGGATGATGAATCTCGGATTCACCATTCTAAGTCTCATTAATTAAGCTTAGATCCCTCAAAATCAACAGCATTTCGACATTTATTTTGCATAATTGGCATTCATGCATGATTTCATAAGAATTGCATTTTAGCATTAATTTCTGCATAAAATAAGAAGCCAAAAATCCAAGCCAAAAATGACCTGTAAATAGCAAAACTTCCCCTATTTTTAACTACCTCATGCTAACTCTGAATGCCACAAACCTACCTCCACTGTGTACATATCACTAACAAGAATAAATGAAAAATACAAAAAAATCACTAACCCAGTTAAGTGGACCAAAAACCCAAACCCTAGTTTCAGGATTTTCGGACTAAAAGCCACATATCTTCCCCATCCAGTGTCCGATTTGATCCTACTTACTTTTGAACTAATGTACATTCAATTACCTTCAAAACAAGACCAAGTTCAAGTGAATCGGAGCTCGTATGTGAAAGTTGGGTTTTGGGCCTCTTTTGTACATTGTATATTTTCGCGGCTTTTCTGACCTATATTTTATGTATATATTTACTTAATTAATAAAAATCCAAATAAATAGATTTAGATGTCTTCTATTTATCGTTGATTTTTCCATATTTTTTTGGATTTTTATCGTATTTAAAAATGATAAAAAAATTGGAAAACCCAAAAATCTAGGTATTCTATGTACATGGGATACCCCAAAAATTCACTTTTTACAGTTGACCGATTTTGGCTTTGATGTCTTCATGAAACTTGTAGATCTCGTCGAGACGAGCATTTTTTGTGAAGGAACATTTTCGATCCGAGGTCGTTTACTATTTCTTTTTGATTTTAAAAAACAATTATTTAATGTTTTTCTGGAGCTGACACGTGGCAGTCCCAGAGGCCGCCAAGTGTCTTCGATTTTTGGCCTTTTTAACTTTCGTTTCTTATAAAAAAAACCGCCCGCACGTGCAGCGTACGTGCCACCCATCGCACGTGCACTGCACGTGCGCCCCGCTTCATCTCTCCTTAACCTCTTGCCCGCCACGTGGCCCATACCGGGATGTTCGATCTCGGCCGATCGAACGGCCTGGAACCCATCGTCTTCCCAAACGGATCCCCCCGACTTCTCCGCCTCCTTCCGCAACGGCCGCTGCCCCTCCTCCAACGGTCGACCCGAGTCCTCCGCCCTTATCCTCTCAACCTCCTTCACCGGCTGCCCGACCTCCCTTTCCTATTTAAAGCCTACCACCCCCTTCGTCACCGCCATCCGCCGATTGCACGAGGAACGCGCGGCACGCGGCGGTGACAGCACCGCTTGCGTACTTCCCCGGCGAGATCCGGCCTTCCCTTTGGCCGTCGTGCCTCCGCGTGCGCTTCTGCTCCGGCTTCACGCCGTCGAGCCAACAAAAAGTCATCCTCCGCCAGCCGCCTCGCTCCGACCTTCGACATCTCCAGCTTCGTCCTCGACATCGACAGCCTCATCGACCACCTGCGCTCCACGACAACACCGCTTCATCGACAACACTTCGTCTCCAGCTACTCCATCTTCAACGACAACTACTCCGACGACCTCCATCTCCAACCTCTCCGCCAGCCGCTTCATCGATCTTCGTCAACACCACCGACCCGCCACCGACCGCTACAGGAGCAGCTCCAGCCACGCCCGCTCCTCCTACGCCTTGGGGGTACCGCCTGTACTCCCCCGCCTGGGCCAAGCAACCACCAGGGGCGTCCGCCGACACTCCGCCGCTCTTTCGCAACCGCCGAGGCCAAGTAGCCCCGCCCCGACACCGCCACCGGCCTCCAGGGCCGAGACCCCCCACGTACAAGGCGCGTGCGGGGGGACGTCAGGCTGACATCATCCCAGCAACAGCACCCCGGAGGTCCCCCTTATTTACGCAACCACCCCGCCACCCAAGGGTCACATTCCCCACACGTGTCCCCTTGGGAAATTTGCAAGAAGGGCCCCTAAGTTTCGATAATTACCACTAGGTCCCTGTCTGCACTTTTCTTATTTATTTTATTTATTATATTTGCATTGATTCCCCTGTCTTCCCCTTTAATTTTAAACCTTCATATGACATCGTTTTATTTATTTAAAAATAGCACTGTGTTCCTCATGTGATTCTCTACATTTTGACAAATTGTGGGTATTTTTATGATTAATGGTTAATTAAGAATCAATTATTCTGTGGAAAATTGTGAAGTTTACCCAGTTTGTGCTCTAAATTTTGTATTTGATTAACTGGAGCTTAAAAAAATCCCTGAAAAATCATATATTGTAGAGATAATTTTGCTTGACATTGTGCCCAAAAATCTTTGCATTTGCATGCATCATTTGCCCTGTAAAAATCATTTTGCATATTTCAATGTTTGATTTTTAATAGGTATTAAACCCCACATTTTTGAGATCTAGGATTTTTCTAAGATCCATTACCTAGTGATAGGTCTTAGATAATTTTATTTCTCGAAAATAAATAGGTTTAATATTCATTATAATTAAATATTGAAAATTATTTTGTTTGCATTTAAAAATTCATAAAAAATTCATATTGCATCCAAAAATTCCAAAAAAATTAGAGTGCATTCATTTCATCATCATTTACATAGTAGCCAAGTTTCATATCTTTCGGACATCGTTTGAACTTATTTTACATTTTAGTCCCTAATATAGGCCGAAAGTGCATCGTGCATCCATTTATTGCATTAAAAATTCCAAAAAAAGACCGCCTTGAAAACCGAACACGAAATTGGATAGACATATCTCTAGGTTGTTCCTTTGCCTCCTTGTGATCGACCTTGGGACTTAACCAAGTAAAATAAACATAAAACCACTTGATTAAAATTGCTTAAAAATTTGTGGTTATTTTCTTGACTGTTTCCGATCGTCACCTACAACGAACGAATTTAATTATTTTCACTCACGAACATAAAAACAACCTCTTTACACGCGCGATTACGGACCCGTCAACAACGCAGGAGGGTCAAGGGTGGGAATAAACAGATCATACTCAGATTGTCTCCCCCTATACTTAGGGTAATATATCCCTAAGTATAGACAAGAAGAGGAGACAATGGAGAGGATCGAAAAGAATAGAAGAAACTCAGGGTGCACATCCCCCTATAATTAGGACAAAGTACGTCCTAAGTATAGAAGACTGTCTACAAGGAGGCGACACTTTTTGGATAGATACAGATGATAGAAAAGGAAAAGAAGAAAAGAAGAAAAGAAGAAAAGAGATGAAAGTGGATATGAACAACTCGGGATACGCATCCCCCTATACTTAGGATAAAGTACACCCTAAGTGTAGCAATGATGAAAGGGATGCCATCATGTCGGTAGAAGAGGATAAAAGAAATTGGAAAGAAGAAAAGAAGAAAAGAAGAAAAGAAGAAAAGTCATTCAAAAATGTTTTGTTGTGCTTGGCCTTCCCCTGCCTCTTTGGAGATATCCAGCTCATCCTTATAGATTACTTCAACTGAGTCAACGACAGCCATGAATGTATCATGTTCTAGGTATGGCTTCAGAAGCTGTCCATTGACTACAAATGGCTATGCGTCAGCTGACAGATTGGATATCAATACACTTCCGTTGTCACGCACCTGCCTAACCATAAACGGCCCAGTCCATTTACTCTTCAATTTACCTGGAAAGATCTTTAATTTCGCATCAAACAACCACACCCTCTGACCTGGATCGAAGGACTTGCGGCGGATATGCTTGTCATGCCATGTTTTGACCTTCTCCTTGTACATAAGGCTGTTGTCATATGCATAATCTCTGAATTCTAGTAATCTGTTCAGATCCAATTTTCTGTTCTTTCCTGCTTGCTTGGAGTCCAAATTACAGATGTTAATGGCCCATAAAGATTTGTGAATAAGTTCAACGGGCAGATGACATGGTTTGCCATACACAAGGCGGTAGGGAGACATTCCCAAGGGTGACTTGTACGCTGTTCTATAAGCCCAAAGAACGAAATCAAGCAGCTGAGACCAGTTCTTGCGATCCGGACGCACAAGCTTCTGTAAAATTGTCTTGATCTCCTTGTTTGAACATTCAGCTAAGCCATTGGACTGCGGGTGGTAGGGTGAAGCAACACGATGTTCAATGCAGAATTCTTGGGTCAGCTTCTTCACCTCTCTGTTTATGAAATGACTACCCCCGTCAAATATTAGAATCTTGGGAATCTCAAACCGTGCTATGATGTGATCTCTCGAGAATCAACAGACAGTCCTACTGTCGGCGGTTCGGGCAGGAATAGCCTCCACCCATCGACTTACATAATCGACAACAAGCAGAATATATTCATAACCCTGACTGTTGGGAAACGGGCCCATAAAGTCGATGCCCCATGCATCAAAGATGTCTGAGATCTGAATGTATTTCAGAGGCATCGTGTCTCTCATTCCTATGGTTCCACCCATCTTCTGGCAATAAGTGTAGCATTTGACATACTCATCTGCATCTTTGAATAATGAAGGCCACCAGAGGCCACTTTGAAGAAATTTTGCTGCCGTTCGTTTGCCTGAATGATGTCCTCCAGAATCTTGGTCGTGACATAAAGCGAGGACACTTGGAACTTCCTCCTGAGGAATGCACCTTCTCCAAATACAATCTGCTCCCTCATGAAACAAATACGGGTCTTCCCACTGGTAGAAATGGATTTTAGACAAGAATCTGTCTATTTTCAATTTAGGCCAGTCTTGTGGGATTTTCTTGGTCACCAGATAATTCACAATGTCTGCATACCAAGGAAGCGAGGTGACAGACAGAATTGCCTCGTCTGGAAAGGTCTCTGTGATCGGCTGCATGTTTAGCTCAGGAGATTCCGGCTCAGGAAGCCTTGACAGATGATCGGCCACCACATTCTTTACCCCAGGTTTATCTTTGATTTCCAAGTTAAATTCCTGGAGGAGAAGGATCCACCGAATGAGACGTGGTTTGGCGTCCTTCTTCTGTTGTAAATACCGAATGGCCGAATGATCAGTGTAAATGATTACTTTAGACCCAAGGAGGTAGGATCTGAACTTTTCCAAGGCAAAGACTACCGCTAGCAGCTCCTTTTCAGTGACAGTGTAGTTTCTCTGGGCTTCATCGAGCGTTCGGCTAGCGTAGTGAATCACAAATGGTACATTATCTTTCCTTTATCCCAGTACAGCTCCGATGGTATAATCTGACGCGTCGGTCATGATCTCGAAGGTTGAGTCCAAACCGGTGGCTGTAAGACAGGGGCCTGCGTGATGAGTTATTTCAACTGATGAAAGGCAAGGAGCACACGATCATCTACAATGAATCCTTGCCGAGCAACTCAGTCAATGGTCTGGCCAGTTTACTGAAATCTTTGATGAATCGTCGGTAAAAACCAACATGGCCCAAGAATGACCGGACTTGCTTGATGTTTGTAGGTGGCTCAAGTTTGGAAATCACGTCCACCTTGGCTGGGTCAACCTCCATACCACGTTTAGAAACCACGTGACCCAACACATTTCCTTCGATCACCATGAAGTTGCTCTTCTCCCACGAGAGCACAAGATTGACTTCGTAGCACCTCCGTAAGACTCGGTCTAAATAATCCAGACATTGGTCAAATGAATCTCCGTAGATCGAAAAATCGTCCATAAAGATCTCGAGAAAGTTGCCCACCATATCGGCAAAAACTGCAAGCATACACCTTTGAAATGTGGCTGGGGCATTGCAAAGCCCAAACGACATCCGTCTGAAGGCATATGTACCAAAAGGACAGGTGAACGTGGTCTTCTCTTGATCTTCAGGAGCAATAGCAACTTAATTGTATCCAGAGTAACCGTCCAAGAAGCAAAAATATTCCTTCGCGGCCAATCTTTCCAAGATCTGGTCGATGAAGGGTAAAGGAAAATGGTCCTTCTTGGTAGCGAGATTAAGTCTTCTGTAGTCCACGCACACTCGCCAAGAAGTAGGTACTCTGGTCGCGATCTCCTCTCCTTTGTCATTCTTCACAATGGTGATCCCTAATTTCTTGGGCACAACATGTATAGGGCTCACCCATTTACTGTCGGAGATGGGATAAATGAATCCTGCATCACACCATTTCTAAATCTCCTTCATAACAACTTCCTGCAGGTTCGGATTTAGTCTTCTTTGAAGTTCTCGAGAGGGTCTGCAATCTTCTTCCAGAAAAATGCGATGCGAGCATAGTGACGGATTGATCCCATGAAGATCGGAAGTTCGCCAGCCTATCGCCTTGCGGTTGCGTTCAAGAACCTCCATCAGATGAGATTCTTGGTCTTCGGTCAGATGTGCATTGATGATGACCGGGTACATGTTCGGTTCTCCTACAAGGAAGGCATATTTCATGTTGGAGGGCAAAAGTTTCAGCTCTGGCGGGGTCTGAGCTACTTCAGAAGTGATCTCAGCTATTAATGTAGGTGGTGATTCTTTCATCTGTTCTGCGTCCACCATAATCTGTTCTGCTTCTTCTCTCAAATCTTGACAGAATGTCTCGATGATTTCCCCCTCATCAAAAGATTCTTCAAACATCTGCTCTTGGTTTTGAAGGCACATCATCCCCACGACAGTCTCTTACAACACATCAACAAGTTCCTCATCCTGATTGATAAGGGGAAATTCGACTGTGGTCTCCACTTCCTCCTTGGGGCAGAGGAGTTCATGGATCTCATTGTCATCCAAAAATAAGTTGGTATCTTTAATTTCTGATAGAAAGTCGCAGTCGTCAGCATACTCAATCACCCTTGCACATGATGTAGATGTCTGTTCGGCTGGTGTTCCCTCAGACAGGGTCTCTACTCTGATTGTTTCATTGCCAGCGCCAAAAGTGATTTCTCCCGTCCCATAATTCACTACTGCGTTTGATGTCCGCAGAAATGGTCTTCCAAGTATGATTGGGGTAAGGAGCAATGGAGAGGGGACGTCCATATCTAAGACCACAAAATCGATCGGGAATGACTTTCCCTGAACCATGACTATCACGTCCTCCAACAGGCCCCTAGGCTGCTTGACTGACTTGTCTGCGAACTGCAGAATCATCTTTGTAAGCTTGAGCGGTCCTAGCCTAAATTCCGTAAGTAGTGAAGCTGGCATCTAGTTGACAGAAGACCCGCTGTCGAGAAGTGTTCGTTCAAACTCCTGATTCAACATCTGACAACGTACAAGAGGTGCTCCCATATCTGGCTTTTTATTCGGGAGGTTGCTGATGGCGTTAACGGTGGCCATTTTGAGGATATGCTTTTCGGACTTGCCACCCTTGCTCCTGGAGTTGTGGAGATGCGACCTGCGCTTGGTTGTGCATGCCTCTTTCAATCCTTTCTTTACAGTCAGCATGTAATCAAGAGCTTTCATTAATGGCATATTCAGCACCAAATTTTGGATGATTTCTATAATGGCAGGATCAGACAAAGCATTTTTCAAATTTTTCATTTTTTTGTGTTTTTCATTGCTTCAGATTAAGGAATATTTACAACATCTTCACCACTTTCATTCAAAAGAGTGTCCATATTATTGTGTACAGGTAGAAGGCAAAAAGGAATAGATTTATCTACAATCTGTGGATCAAAAATGGCAGGCTTGGCTTCAGGTGCTGGCGTTGGACTCGCTGAATGCTCCTCCTGTAAGGAACTAGCTGTGAGGCAGGTGTAGACGTCTCCAATGCTGGCTGATCTTCACCGAGGTTGCTGCTATCTTTTTGTGTTTTGCTATTTTCTTCATTTTTTGTGATTTTCTGTATGATGGTGCTGCTCCCAAAATACTGCTTGGCCCTGGTGTTGGCTGGACTGACGATTCCCCGTTAGATGCAAGATGCTTTCCCTTCACCGTCGCTGATGGCTGGAGTGTCCTACCGCTCCTGAGAGTAACAGCATTAGATAAAAAACAACTTAATTCACCTGATTCGGGTTGGACACTGCCGGCTACCTGCTCCTTGCATCGGAAGTTGTTCGGGTTGGCTTCGACCTGGGCTGGTATGATGGTCTTGGCTGCCGTCAGGTCGTCGATCTTCTGGGTCATCTCAGCCATGTTCTTCATTAATTGTTCTAAACAGGACAGGGCTGGATTAACCGGCACAATCTCAGAGGAATCCCCCTGATGGGGTATAGAATGCTGGTATGGCGGCTGAGATTGCGACGGGTAACCCTGAGAAAATTGGTGAGGAGGAGGGTTGGAGGAGTACTGTGAATTCTGTTGGTTGTATTGAGCATCCGGTTGTTGATGATATCCATGTCCACAATATCCGGACTGCTGAGGACCATGCCGGTAATTCTGCCTCCAGGTGTTACCGTGGGATGGAGGCTGGTACTGATAGGAAGGCTGGAAGGGTCTCCCACCCTGCTGCTGCTGGTGGTAGGGCATGTTGCCCATGTTCTGACCCTGAGAGTGTCCCTGAGGACGGGTCAGCTGCGCTTCATTGTTCCATACGCCATTGATCTCCTGAATCAGTGGCGGGGGTGGAGAGAACTGCTCAGAGTAGACTGGTTGGGACTCAGGTTGATATACAACCATCTGTGTCTGGGGCTGCGGGGGCTACTCCGGAACCTGCACGTAATACACGTGTTGGACAGGCTGGGACTGCGGTAGAGTCGGTTGAGGGTTCTGCTGCATTGTAGGGTCCTTCTTTTCAGCATTCAGCTCGGCAGAAGTAGACACAGCGTTGCACATGTTTGCATTCAATGCACGAATGAGTTGTTCCAGCTGTTGGGAAATCTGGTCGAGCTTTTCCAGACTCTGGGTCCTCTTCTCAATGACTGTCAATTTTTCGAGGTCATGTGACCTCTTCTCAATGATATCCACCTTGGACAAGTGGCTCTCAATGATGTTCAGGTTGGAGCTCTCATCCTTGTCCTCGGTGTGAGAAGCCATGTTCACTGGCTTGCTGATGGCGGTCGGTGTCTTCATATATGCTCTGGACGAGGATTGGGGGGCTTCTCCTTCAGCCATTTCCTCAAAGACGTTCCATACCACGTCCTCGTCCTTGTTGAAATGCGAACCGTCGTAAGCAGCATCGACAAGCTTTTGGCTCTCAAGTGATATCCCCCCGAAGAAATGTTGTATGAGACTAGTCTTTGGAATTTCATGGTTGGGGCACTTCTCCTGCAAATCCTTGAATCTTTCCCACGCTTCATGGACAGTCTCGTGGGGCTGCTGGCAGAAACTGGAGATACGGGCACGCATCTGGTTCAATCGCCCGACATGATAGAATTTATGGAGAAATGCAGACTTCAACTCTTCCCAGGTTGTAACGACCTTCCCAAGATGGTCGACCCAATATAGGGCCTTGTCTTGAAGGCTGAAGGGGAAGGCGATCATCTTGACTACCCCCAGAGGAATACCAGGGTAGTGAGCAGTGGCACAGATGCGGCCAAATAGTTCCTCAGTGGTGTTCCCGTGGAATGTATGAAGTAGCGACATAAATTGCGGCTTCAGCTCGAAGTGAGCATGCATACGTGGAACCTGAATCCACTCAGTGATGTGTCCTGCTCCTGGGTTGTATGTTTCCTTGAGTGTAGGCTTCGGCTACGGTGGATCTACTTCCGCTGCATCAAATTCTGGTCCCCCCATTGAGAACTCATCTCTGACTTCTTCAAAATTCAGCTCGTGGTTCTGATCATCCTCTTGTCGGCCATCTCTTGCATCGGACCTCCTCCTCAGATCGTTCAGCATATCTTGGAAGGCGGTTTGGGCCAGGGCTTGATTAGTCAACTGCTGCTGAATGGCTTGAATGGAAGCCAGCAGCTGACTGTTAACTTCATTCTGCGTGGTGTACTGCCCTTCCCCCAGATTGACTTCAGGTTCAGGTAGGGGCTGTGGTCCCTTTCCTCTTCCTCCTGCCATCTCAAAATGAACTTGAATTTCTGGCTCGTGATCGGGTTCTAAGTTTGCACATGGAAGAATGCCCCGATCAGTCTGAATTGCAGCACCCGATAAAGAGAAATGGTCTGTGTCAAGGTCAACATAGAATTTTGTTAAGGACGGTGATGTGTAAGGAGTGAAATCAATTGCCATCCAGAACGGACAGAGTTCGGGACGAGAGTGATCCCGGTTTATTGAAGAAGGCAGGGAGTCTAGAGATCGGTCCACGGAGTTTGAACCGGGTTCTCGGGAATCACCCTGAATTATTGAAGAGGGAGAACAAATGGAACTGATGTGGGTGCATATGGAGTCTCGACTAAACTGCCCATTCGTCGCCATCTCGAAGATCAAGAGGAAGATCGATGTGGATGAAAGATACGGGGGTCAACAAGAAATAAATGGAGTGTAAAACAGTAGAAGGCTCACAATGAGAAAGGGTCAACTGGAGGGAGAACAAAATTTGCGCAAAGGCACGATGTTTTTGATCTTGACCTAGATGTAACTAGCAATCAAACACAAAATAAGGGGATTCACCAACTCAACACGTGAAGCCGTGAAGGTTCGTCTTTTATCTTTGTAATTTTTAACTCGAATTCAGGAAGTTATCTTTTAATGAGTTCTTAGAGCGCTACGCCTATAGGAGCGAGAGTACTGCCGGAAAAGTATTCCCGTACTTGTCCTTCTCCTGTGTAACCTGTAGCCTGCGCTTTTTAAGGTCCTTGTAACCCTTCCTGGATCCCTACTCAGCCAAAGAAAAAGAGGGAGGAAGCCGATAGGCGAAACCGATACTTCAGATCTCACTCGCAACGGAATCACCTATGAGCGTACAAGATCCTACTTGGACGCAGATGGTGAGACAGACACACCCGTGAAGGCGTGGCCTATGCTCGGTACTTCAGACAAGGTCGATGCTCACACAATAGTGAGTCACCAATGACGACCAAGCCCTACTCGCCTACGTACGATAGTAGCACCAATACTTCGGAAATCCAGGCGATACACAAGGCAGTCACAAGCTATTATTAAAATTTGAATAATACACACTTTGAGATAATACCATATTTCAAGTAACAATAAAGAATGTTTGTTGGATATTAATTGGATCATTAATTTAATGTGATTAGATTGATTGGAATCTAATTAAAAATAAAACACTCTATTATGAATAGAGTTGTAATTTTCCTTGTAAGAATTAATTATATGAATGTAATTCATGATAATTAATTAGAATTTGAATATGATATGGATGATCACATAAGTGACATCCATGGTCTCCCGTCAAGACGAAGGGTTCCGTTGTCAGGGATAGTATGTAGGAGACGCCTGTTCGAAGTGACAACTCTTGTATACAAGCGCATCTGGATTGGGCTCTTTGCTTCTCGAAAGAGTAGGATCGTATGTGTAGTGCCCCCAATATTGGGTCATCATATTATTTGGGTGATATTGGATTGCACATAGCGAGTACAAATCCTGTTGACGGTTGGTTCAATTAATGATGGGTCAACATCACCTTAGGGGTGGTGGGTCAGGTGTTAAAGACCGAATTGGGAATGCAAGTTATACTTGCAAGTCGTAGTGTGTTCCTGCTTCTTTTTATCTGAGTTACATGTTCTCATATTATTGGGATGCGACAAAGATAAGGAAGGAGATCCCAGATCTGGCTGAGATATAATGGTAAGTAAATCTCTTACATTGAAATTGATTAAGGGAATGAACTTTCAGTGTTGTCAAGGGAAGACAACTTTGATAGAGAAATTCCTAAATCAAAGTAAAACATATATTTATAGATATTTATGCAAATTTCTTACTTCATATAATCCTTCTTTGATCCCACTCAGTACTATACTTAACAATAACCAGTAAATCATCGCAGATTGGATCCATGATCAAGATATTGTACTTGCAGTTGGACACATAATGTATGTGGTTGCAATGTACAAGCTCCCTCATAATAATGAGGAGTGACAATCAAATAGACAATAGGAATACAATCCTAGGGCTTGTATGTCTCTATAGTCTTGATCTCATCGAATGTACTTTGGAAGTGACATATCATTGATGATCGTAATTGTCAAATAATCCTTATAAAATCTAAGAAGATGTTTTGGCATACATATGTGCTCACCACATTTAATCATGAATAACATGATTCACTACATCATGTAGAATGGTAGCTCCATAAGAGATGATGTATTCAAAATATTTGAGTACCTACCTGAACCAATAATTTAAAAGTTAAGATGGATGTAGATATGATGAGTGTCATCATTCTACTATATATACTCAAGTCTTTCACGAAGCTTTATAATATTCATAGTGTATAAATTGAATGAAGCATGTATAAATGTTGAAATACTCTTACATTGAATTCTTTTGAATTCAATATAAGAGATCATTGTCTAAAGCAATGGTTATTTATAGATGAAGGGAGTGTAGTGGAAGCATGAGTCTGGACCAAAGAAGAAGGAAAGTCAAAGAGTTGACTGTACTTCTGTAACTTCCACATGACATCCAAAGAGTTGGATGAATGCCAATACTGCAACAAGCTGAAGCGTTGATAGTATGACTATCAAGTCTATCTAGAATCCGTGGAGAAGGACTCAGATAGTGCATCAAAATATTCTACGTCTACATATAATCATTGAATAAGACTTTCTTATTTTATAATATTAAAGTCTAATAATTGTATCTCAATCTTCTAATAACACTTGCAATTGGTTGCATATGTTTTAGAGGACTAGAAAATTTGATCCTAAGGTTTAATAGTCATCCACATGGATGTTGACGCAATTGTTGCAACAATCTCTATTGGATAGATAAACTTCATTTTTCAGTGGGAGAGCTCTCATTCGTAGAGAAGGTCTCTATGACCTAGATATTAGAACACACTCCCTGTTTATTTCTAAATGTTGGAAATAAACATGAATTCTGGAATAGACATGTCATAAAGAGTTATGATGGATATATTTCACATAGTAATCAGACATCTAGAGGACTCTACTTAATTAGAAAATTTATGAATGGTTCATTAACATTTCTAATACCAAAACATAAACCTTTAAAATATCAATAGGAGGATGAAGATCATTTGACAAATGATCTAGCATCAAGATTTGGACATATGACTGTTGATGGGATCAATACACTAATAAGTGATGAAACTTTAGAAATTTCAGATCTTACATACTTATGAATACTGTATTCAAAGTAAAATATCCAATACACCCTTCTCTGGGAATGGTGTAAGATGTCGTGGTATTCAAGATCTCATACATATCGATATATGTGGATCATCTATATCAGAATAAGCATTATGGATATGTGACGTCTATTGATGGTCATTTGTGACATGAAATTTCTTCCCTTCACCTTAGAAAACTTTGAAATATTCAAAGATTTCGCAATTTTGGTTAGAACCAAAGTTTGAAGGAAGATAAAATGAATTTGATATAACCTAGATAGCAAGTACCTATTAGATGAATTCAAGATATACCTTATGGAGGAAGGAATATCATTCCTATCTCACTCCTCATAATAAACCTAAGCTCAATAGAGCTATAGGGAGATAGATTGGATCATATATGACATAATTTTATCAATGATGAATCTTAGCATAATTACCTATTAGTTCCTAGGTATATATGTAGTATAAACTACAATATATCCTTAATCAAGTTCCATGAAAGTGAGCTGGAATTTAGCACATGAGAGCCACTTCATTAGGAATTAAAAGATGGTATTGGATACCTACTTTATGACCTTGAGATTCATAAAAGATTTCATCTACAAGGATATGATTTTTAGAGGATGACTCTCTTGAGAATCAAGATGAAAATGAAGTGAAGGAACTCATTTAATCTTAAGAAGATGATAAGGCTCCTGAAATCAGAAACTAAAAGGACAATTGAAAGATGAAACACTAACATCTCTTCAAATGAGTTTGAGGATGGATTCCATGTGTCAGTTAAGTCTTACAATCATGTGATGAAGCTCCCGATGATCATGACATGGAAAGATTACAAGTTTTGTATATGGACCCTTGAGGATCCACTTATGTGGGTAAGACCTGTTAAGGTGAAAAATGGATCTTCAAGAGAAAGAGCAAACCTGACGAGAAGGTAAATACCTTCAAAGCACGGCTCGTAGCCATGAGCTACAGACTGAAGCGAAGACATTACTTGTAATGATACTTGCTCTTCAGTAACCATACTTAAACTCATCAAAATATTGCTAACTATAGTTACACAATTTGACTTTGACATCTACAAGATAGAAGTCAATATTGCAATCCTATGTGAATACCTCTTCGAGGACATTCACATGAAGTAGCCCAAGGGCTTCATGATTGAGGAAAGAAAAGTGTGCAAGATAAAGAACTCCATCTGTGGACTCAAATAAGCTTACTGTAGTTAGAACACTTGATTTTATGAAATTATAAATGTTATGATTTCATATATAATTCTGATGAACCGTGTGAAGCTTAGTAGGAGTGCCATTGTATTCATCATGCTAAATGTAGATGATACAAGGATGATAATAAGTGTTTTGTAGTCCGGCTACTCCCATGCCTTGAGATATGATTTCAAGGATACCTCTTAGATCTTAGTTCTGAAGGTGTTCATAAGCAAAGAAAAGATGGTATTGGGACTGTCATATTAAGCAATACACCTCGGACATATTCGATTCTTGGAAAAACCCGAGGAAGGCTTCCTTCCCTTAATATATGGTACTGACCTATCTGAAGGGATAACACCTCAAAGAGTTGAGGAAGTAAATGCTAGAACTGCTTGCACTTGTGCATCAGTTACAAGAAGCCGAGTGTATACTAGACGTGTAAAAAAATCAGATGTCTGTCATGCAGTGGGAGTAGTACATTGTTACTAATCCTACTATGGGGATAAAACATAGTTGTAATAATAACAATATCTTCAAAGATGACTAGACTTTATAGACAGTGATCTCTAAGCCTTGTCTTCAAGAGATTAAGACTTTATAGATAGTGATCTAAAAGGCCTTAACTGCAGATACCTTAGGAGATAGAGATCTCCAGGAATAAGGGTATTCTGATAAGGATTATAGAAATACTAGTTATAGTAATTATCGAGCTGTAGTGTTAAGGACACTATGAGTGACAAGGGTGAGTATTGGTTGCATAAGATGCAACTTTCACATTGAATGCAAGCATTGTTATTGGGGATATGCAAGTGTCGTAAAAGGACTTGGGAACAGAGTGATTGTTTAGCTTACCTAGCTATTTTTCTAAATAACCCGTGATTGTCACTTGAGTGTGGGTCTAAAGATTAACCCATTAATGACTCTTTGGGCTAGTGGGAGATTGTTGGACATGCGAGCTCACGACGAGCCATTATGAAATAAATGTTATTGTAAATATCATTCCCTGATCTGAAATGAAGAATAACTAATTTGCATAATAGATCCCTTAGTACAATTAGGGTTATGTACTATGGCCATCTTAATGATCATACAACTGTTGATTCAATTATTGAATCATAGAGGTTGGCGCTTGGATGAATATCTATTAAGTTAGATTGAGGGCTCATCAAGCACCGTCAAATAATTGTTACGAGAGGATCTCCATCCTGAGAAGGAGATGGCAATCCTTTCTCTAAAGGTTGATACATGGTTGACCTCTTGATGCAGGTCCTCTGCATAGGAATAGAGATTCGGAGGTGTGAGATTAGTCAGGTCGAAGAGTTGACTTAACTAGATCAAGATAACCAAAGTCCTATGTCGTGTGCTGTCATGATATAGGCACGCATACTCTGACCGGAGACAGATGTGTTACTATATGTCTAAGTATGTACATTTGGCCGACCAATAGGTTGATGACCTAACCAAGGTCTATACACCGACGTGCTGGTGTGCATGCAAGATCATATGAGTAATACGATCTCTCAAAGGGATCATACATGTTCATTATTTAACTGGAAGACATAATCTCACTCATGAGATATTGGGAGAATCGAATTCCGTGCGCACGTCTCACTTTGGAAGCTTGACTGAATTTATAGGGTTTGATATATGCTTTTGGAAAGTATATGATCAGCACCTATGTATGATATATTCTTTTGTAAAGCATAGGATCGATACCGACTTCCAATGGTCGAATGAGAAACTTAATGATAAAACTTCGAAGTAGATAATGTAAAGAGATCTAATACTTCAGGTTTATTTTGGGTCTTCCAGTATGCATGATGTACATGTATTGGGAATACCCGAGGGTGATGTGATCATAAACGATTGTATAACCATGACACTTCCATTCCTAGGGAGTGATGAAACGGGTATGGATTTTAGTGATTCCTCTCAGTAGAGAAGTAATCTGATCTTGGTCCAAATGTTGGACAGTGATCTGAATATGATTCAAATGCAATGAGAAGATTAGATCTACGACCTTGAGTTAATCAAGCATCTAAGAGAGTTCCACAAGATATGGATTTGAGATGTGATCTCAATATCCAAAGTCACTATACGTGGAACAATACAATCACCCTATCCTTATATCGAAGTACCGACAGAGAAAGCGCATTATCCTTGAAAGAGTTTAAGGATAATTTCATCGTTGATATATGTATCCAATCATCAAGAAAAAAAATTGATAATTAAATGTGATTTAATTATCATGAATAATATTAATTTGATTTATATTACAAAGAGAGTTATCTTAGATAATTAAATGTGATTTAATTATCAAAGATGAGAGAATGTGATTCATATTATTTGGACACAAAAGAATAGAGTTCCAATATGACTAAATGTGATTTAATTATCATGGATATGAATAATGTGGATAGTACTATTCATATTAATCACATATATTATAAATGTGAGTTATAATATATAAGAGAGAGCTATTTGTAATTTACATTTACTAATTAAATGTTGATGTGAATTGGATTCACATTGGACAATTGATTGAAATGTAATTCACATTTTTTGGGGTTGTGAATGTGATTCACAATTTTCCAATGATGAGATTGTAATATTCACAAAAAAATTATGAATTATTTTTGTAGAATAATTTACGACGAGTGTTGTTGTAAATATTGGAGATTTCCATGGAATAATGTAATCGCATGAGATTACATAAAATTCCCACCAGCTCCCATTAGGAAAGGGTGAGGCAATCTCCATTTTATAATCTTCAATGCATGATTGATTTATTCTGAGATTAAATCTATATTAATTTATCAATATATATATTTAATCTTTATTAAATTTATTTTTGTTGTGTTTTTACAACAAAATGTTGTCCATTAAAAGAAACACAAATCAATGTGAGCCATTGGATTTATATTATCCATGGATTGAGATCCATGGATCCCAAAATACTATATAAGAAGAGGCACCCCTTGGTATTCAATATACACAAGTTGGAGACAAGAACATATGCTCTCTCTCTCCTTCTCTCTACACATCATCTCTCTCTCATCTCATCCATCACGGAGTCCTATAGAGAGTCGTCATCACCGCAGCGTCGCCGTTATGCTACCGGATTATTTGCTCATGGATCTCCATCTCCTTCGACGTGCCTCGCTCGTGAAGAAGACATCGGATCTTGTATGATGAGATCCGGAGATTCGCTGCTTGAATCATCAACATGGATTGCGAGGAGCACACGTTTCATCAACGCGTTCGCAAGCGTCTGATGAATCCTCATCTCATCACCTTTATTCTATCATTTTGGCCTTAAAAACCCCAGCAAATGCATGTAAATAGTCAATTTGTGCATAATAGCATTCACTATTTATTGCATTATTTGTGTACAAAATAAGTTTTTAATGCCAAAATTATAGAATAAAGAGAAGAAAAGAAAAAATAAAATATTGAAAATATTTTATGACCTTGACCCTGAGATCAAGTTCTGAATGGAGTTGGTCGACAAGGAATAAAGTAAGGGAGATAAGGGCCAAAATAGAATAAATACCTTATTTTTCCATTCTTTAATTATACATTTTTTGACACCTATCTTCTTCTACATTATTTATTCATCAAATAAAGAAACTTTAAATATAAAAGTTGTAGATAATAATGTAAATAAAAATACAAAATCGAATTTATATAAAAATAATACAAAGTGTGCATTTTATACACAGAATAAAAAGCTAGAAACCAAACTTCACATACTCTCTTCAATAAAAAAATAAAAACAAAGCAAAATCACTCTAATTATATATTACTTTTCACGAGCTATTTAATGGTGGTGACTTTATATTTTTTGGAGTTATTATGTAGAAGTTAGTTTTTGGACCCCTATTGTACATGATACCGATTAAAATATTCAATCTATTCATTATTTATAATTTTGAAAATTCAAATTTTTATAATTTTGTAAATATTATTCATAACATATTTGTATATTAAAATTAAAATAAAACAGAAAAATGGAAAATAAAATAAAACTATATCAAAACATAAATGAAATACCTATGTTATATATGTATATAAAAAAGGGGAAATATATTCTTTGATTCCTTATTCATTCATATTTTTATAATATTGTAAATAATAAACATATAATATTAAAAATATAAAACTAAAATAATACTCAATAAAATACATAAAAATAAAATTGTATATATAAAACATAGGTATAATACCTATAAATAGACCTACATAATACACATACTTATTTATTTAAGTGTACAAATAACATCACAAAAAGAAAATAAAAATATATTTATACTTAGAAAAATAAGTTATAAATATATAAAATAAAATAATAAAATAAAATAATAAAATAAAACATACAAAATAAAATTAAAATGTACAAAATATATGTAATTATCCCTAAATAAGCCATTACAAATAAACTTATAATAAAATATACCAAAAAATAAATAAAAATCATAATAAAATACTACATAAAATAATAAACATTTTTTTTACATAAAAATTAATAAAAACATTTACTATTTTAAATTAATTATTCTTTAATAAAATTACAGTTTTATCCTGTAGTGGTCTCAATTGGACCAATCAGCGTGCTCCGCTCGTTGACCCTTGGTCAACAGTCCCTCCCAGTTCTGGTATGACGCGGACATGTTTAATCCCCGATTTTCTTGCCATTTTCATGGCTATTCCATCCATTGGTCATGATCGATCCCTTCACAAGAATTACTCCGAGAATAATCATGATCCACGCCAGACCCAAAGATAGCTCGAATATCCGTTAGATTCTTTGCTAAAGGCAAGTCAATAAGGGTGCCCCTCAATGTATATAAATAAACGCCTCCTCCTCCTTTTCAAAATTATTCATTCCTAGAACCCTAAAGCTACTCCACTCCAGCCTAGCGTGCATCCTTGTGACAGGGGGAGGTCCCCTAGAGCTTGGAGCCAGCTGAAGGAGGAAGGGGATGCACCCACGACCGCCGCCCCGACGAGGCCCTGCTCCCTAGCGCCCAACCATGTATAAGAGATGTTTTTTCTTGCTTATTTAGCTAGGTTTTAATTAATGCACTATATTTCTGTAAGTAGTTTAGTGATTAACGTAGTTGATTAACTTAGTTTAATTAAATCGTAGTTCGCCGGAGCTCTGCTCCGGCGAACGATCTCATTGTGAACCATCCATGCTCCGATCCTCCTTCCACCCTCACTTCATTCCCTCTCGCGTTCTCCATCTCCCGACCATCTCAGATCAACCAGAACCTTAGTGGTTCTGGGAATCAAAGCTCACTCACCTCCCCTCGTCGGAGCTTCACCATCCATCCATTTTCGATGCATATGAGCTTCATCCCAGGTCGAGGTCGACCGCCTCGAGCCGCATGATCTTCCTATGCAGGTTAGATGCTCGATACAATGCCAGGAGTCAACTCCAAGCGATGCCGGACGTACATGGAACACTTCCCCTTCTCCGACCTCATGGAGACGCCCCTACGCACCTCTGTCTGACCCAATATCTCCAACAGATAGAGCCACCTTCCAGGAAGCCATAGGGACCCCTCGGAGCAGCAAATACTACCGGAGCAAGGAGATCTCGCAGAAAGAAACTCGCCCAAGCGAGTGTTTGATGAATCTCGGATTCATCACTCAAAGTCTCATTAATTAAGCTCAGATCCCTCAAAATCAACTGCATTTCTGCATTTATTTTGCATAATTAGCATTCACGCATGATTTCATACGAATTGCATTTTAGCATTAATTTCTGCATAAAATAAGAAGCCAAAAATCCAAGCCAAAAATGACCTGTAAATAGCCTAATTTCCCCTATTTTTAACTCCTCCATGCTAACTCCGAATGCCACAAAACGACATCCACTGTGTGCACGTCACTAACAAGAATAAATGAAAAATACAAAAAAATCACTAACCCTGTTAAGTGGACCAAAAACCCAAATCCTAGTTTCAGGATTTTCGGACTAAAAGCCACATATCTTCCCTATCCAGTGTCCGATTTGATCCTGCTCACTTTTGAACTAATGCACATTCAATTACCTTCAAAACAAGGCCAAGTTCAAGTGAATCGAAGCTCGTATGTGAAAGTTGGGTTTTAGGCCTCTTTGGACATTGTCTATTTTCGCGGTTTTTGACCTTGTATTTTATGTATATAATTTCTTAATTTATAAAAAATCCAAAAAAATTAGATTTAGGGTCTTCTATTCATCTTTGATTTCTCTATATTTTTTTCTGGATTTTTATCTTGTTTAAAAATGACAAAAAATAGAAAATCTAAAAATCAAGGTATTCTATGTACATGGGATACCCCAAAAATTCACTTTGTGCATTTGATCGATTTTGGTTTTGATGTCTTCATGAAAGTTGTAGATCTCGTCGATGCGAACATTTTTTGTAAAGGATCTTTTTCGATCCGAGGTCGTTTACTATTTCTTTTTTATTTTACAAATATTTTAATTTCAGATTTTTCTGGAGCTGACACGTGGCCGCCCCAGAGGCCACCACGTGTCACTCATTTTCAAGCTATTTATTTAAAAAAAATTATATAAAAAAATTTTAAAAAATTATATAAAAAAATTTAAAAAAATAATCAATAAAAAATAATAAATACCACACACGTGCAGCGTACGTGCCACCCCCGCACGCGCACTACACGTGCGCCCCACTCCCTCTCTCCTTAACCTCCCCAGCCACGTGGCCACCACGGGGCCGTTCGATCTCGGCTGATCGAACGGCTGTGGCCCATCGTCTTCCCCAACGGATCCCTCCGATTCCTCCGCCCTTGCCTGCACCGCTCACCCAACTCCTCCGCCTCCCCCTTCACAACCTGTCGTCGCTAACAACCACCTTTGACCTCCGTAACCTCTGCCTAATCCCTCGCCAACCACTTCCTGCTCGACTCGCGCCTCCCATCACCGGCCTCTCCCCTATTTAAACACCATCGCCAACCCTAAGCCCCCTTATCCGCTGATAAGCCACAAAGGGAGGAGCGGCGGTGACATCGCCATCTCCTCCTCTTCCTCGGCGAGGTCCGAGTCTAGCAGGACCCGTAACATCCCACGACGACATCCTCGCTGTTGCTGCTCCGCTCCGGGTTCATCCCCGTCGAGACGATGACTACCATCGACAACGCTACGTCTTCAACCTCCACCGAGCCATCTCCAGGTACTTGGGGCTCCTCCGCTTCCGAGCTACGATTCCGCCATAGCCGTACTTCTCCGCCAACAACAGCTTCATCGACAACACCGCCACGCCATCGTCTTCGACACGCCTTCGCCGTCCTTCCGCAGCACCGACTCCAGCTAGCTTGGTCGCAAGCTTCGCCTCCACCAACGCCATCGCTCCATTGGCTCGCCTACGACCTTCTTCTCCGACCAAGCATCGACGACAAGCCTCCGCCGAGCCCCCGCCACTCCGCTTTCTACCGCCAGGCATTGGGCCCAAGGTCCCCCGCACATGCTACGCACGTGCGTGGGGAAACTTCGTCAACACTCAACCCCAAGTCACGTGCCTTGCACGTGATGTTGGGTAAATTGCAGACAGCCCCCCCAAAGTTCTGTTATTTACGCATCAGACTCGCCAGCCGAGGTCACGTGCTTCGCACATGACCATCTGGCATAATTGCATATTCACCCTTCTTTTATTGGTAATTACTTTTAGGTCCCCTACTGTTTTTTATTTATTTTATTTTTATTGCATTGATACCCCTGTCTTCCCCTTTAATTTTAAACCTTTACATGACATCATTTTATTTATTTAAAAATAGCGATGTGTTTCACATGTAATTCTCTACATTTTGACATATTGTGGATATTTTTATGGTTCATGATTAATTAATAATCATATCTTCTGTGGAAAATTGTGAATTTTACCCATTTCTTGCTCTTTAATTTTTATCTGATTAACCGTGACTCTAAAAATCCCCGAAAAATCTCATATCGTAGAGATTATTTTGCTTAACATTGTGCCAAAAAAGATTTGCATTTGCATGCATATTTTGTCCTATAAAAATCATTTTGCATATTTCATTGTTTAGTGTTTAATAGGTATTAGATCCCACATTTTCGAGATTTAGGATTTTTCGGAGATCCATCACCTAGTGATAGATCTTAGATAATTTTAAGTCTTGAAAATAATTAGGTTTAATATTTATTATAATTAAATATTTAAAATCATTTTATTTGCATTTAAAAATTCATAAAAAAAATTCATATTGCATCCAAAAATTCCAAAAAAAATTACAGTGCATTCATTTCATCATCATTTACATAGTGACCAAGTTTCGTATTTTTCGGACACTGTTTGATCGAATTTTACATTTTAGTCCCTAAATAGGCCAAATTTGCATCGTGCATCCCTTTATTGCATTGAAAATTCTAAAAAAAGACCGCCTCTAAAACTGAACACGAAATTGGATAGACATAATTCTAGGTTGTTCCTTTGCCTCCTTGTGATCGACCTTGGGAATTGCTCAAGTAAAATATATATAAAAACCACTTGATTAAAATTGATTAAAAATTTGTGGTTATTTCTTGACCGTTTACGATCGTCGCCTACAACGAACGACACATTTATTTTCACACTCGAAGATAAAAACAACTCTTTAACGCTGCGATTTCCGGAATCGTCAGATGGCGCCGTTACCGGGGAGGCAAATGGCTTAGTTTTCTGTTTTGAAAATTTTTTCGGTTTTCCGCATTCGGGTAGTCTGACCCCCGAATTTTCCATTGTAAATCCCATAATTTTTTTCCAGCATATATTTTCTTATTTTATTTTTTTTGAGTCACTCTCTAACATTCTCTCTCTTATTTTTCTTGTGAGGTACCCGGCGTACGTGGAGCGGTTTTTCAAGAAACCGACGCATCTTCACCGACATCCGAAGAAACAACAATTAATTTAAGATCGAGTCGAGTTGTGAGAGAGCGTCGAGTCTAGGTTTTAAATTCCTGCAAATTTTAATTTCTGCTCATTTATAGCGGTGTCCGTTTGGACTATCGCGTGTGTAAAAAGACTTTGAACTCTAATTGTGATGTGTCGTGGCATGTTTCACTCTCCGGTGAAGGTGGGGCCCGACTTGAGTGGCGATTAGGATAGACCTGCACATACGGCTCTCAGAGCATTTTTATATTTTTGATTGTGCTCGTAGGATCTTATGCCACACTACACTTTAATCAAGATGCACATAGGTCGTTCAACTTAGCCAAATTTAACTCAATTCTTCCCGCTAATAGAACTTTCTGCTTAGGTGCGGTTTTTATCGGCTTGCATACATATAGAATAATTTTTCAATTCTGTCTAGCAACCCACATGAAGATTGCAAGGAGGCAATGTAAGTCTTCTAACTGATCATACATCATTATTTTTCGCGTGCATCGGCTTTTCCCGAACTCCTCCCTCTTGTTTTATCACATAATTTTAAAAGGAAATTGGGACTGGACGGTAGACATGTATTTGTGCTCATTTAAATTTTTCAGTGATCGCCTCATTAAAATTGGGACTGCTATATATAGCCGATCTTAAGAATTCATAAAATCAAGATTTTTTGTAGGAGAGCAACCCCGACCTTGGATGATTTTATTTTTTTGAGTGAGCGAGGGACGACACTTAAGGCTAGAGCCCAAATCCGAAATCTCAGCTCGCTAATTTTTTGCCAAGATTGATTTATCATCAATTAAAATTGAAAAGATAATAGCCGAAATCTTATGACTTCATTGTGTGAGTTGGTGAACCCAGGGTTTGATTTGTGTTTGCATTGGTCTGCGTGAACCGATACCGAAGATCAATAGCCGCACATTCGATAAAAATTCTCTTTACTATCCCGTGCAATCATCTCTTCCCTCTCTTGATTTAAAATTCACCATGGAATTCTTCTCCAATAACTCTTGCAGACCCAACCCTCATTCCTTTCAGCTCTTTCAAAAATAGTCGAACGTTTATCCGAGAATCCATCAGAGCTATACTATGAAAATGAATTCGTATCGGTTAGACCCAAAACACCTCCTCCTCAACCACCAAAAAATCCATCTCCCTCTGCTAATCCGATCTGTTTCATGAATGACAACCCTTTGTATTCAGAGCAGACAAACCTACAAATAATTGAGGGCTCTACTTCTTCATTTATCAATATCAATCCTCTTTACGTTGATCATACATATTCGGTAAATGTCAATCCATCATTCATGGGATATGGTAACCACATGATCGAATTGAACACTTCTTCACCTCTTCCATCGACCCTCCTCTTGAATACACATGAACAATCATCATATTGGATTGACCATCACAACCCCCTTTTCAGACATGACAATCATATAGAGGATTGGACTGATTACATAGAAACACAGGAACCCTTTATGCTGACTCCACAACATCAAGGTCCGACCACTCAAAGAATTGAACACCCTTTGGACCAACTCCACATACCTAGACCATATGAGCAGACACCTTCCATGATTATTGAGGAGATACTTTCAGAAAATGATGATCATATACCGAATATTTCAAGAGACTCCTCTCCTAGTACATACAGAAAAATGGAAGAAGACATTCAATTACAAAAACATAGCCCAACTGCTCCCATGCCTGGTCATGAAGAAATTCTGGAGAATATTTTGAATATGAATAAGAATTTTGATTTAATGGAGGATAGATTTCAAGAACTTGCTGATCGATTAATCTCTGGTAGATCGGATATAAAAATGGATGAGGAAACGATTGGATCTGAGATTGAAAATTTTGAGGATATTCAGGAACCTAGGGACGATTCTGACAATATCACTTCCGCATATTCTTCCCCTAGAGATGACTATGCCATTGACTATCACTCTGAACACCCGAACCCCTATTCATCTGAGGAACACACCACACCCCACACCACCCAGAAAATACCAAAAAAATGGAAACTTTTGAAAATCACAAAAAATTGAAAATTCAGAAAATTTCATAAAAATTGAAACTGAAGACGATATGAGGAATTTGGATCCGACTGTACGGGAAGCACTGGAAAAATGCTTGATGTTTGAACTTCCCTTTATACAGGCCATTGAACACTTCCCCGACCTTAAAAGATTTATAACACATAAATTAATGAACAAAAAGTCGGGTAGGATACGAACAAAGACTGAAAGACATATCTTGTCAATGGCCTCCTCCTTGGTGTTGAGGAGAAAAACCAAGAGCCGCATAGTGAAGCGGTTGCCC
The DNA here is from genome assembly GCA_037367405.1 of Ottelia alismoides. Taxonomy (NCBI): domain Eukaryota; kingdom Viridiplantae; phylum Streptophyta; class Magnoliopsida; order Alismatales; family Hydrocharitaceae; genus Ottelia; species Ottelia alismoides. Next base: position 46,701 of record JAZKJV010001560.1, on the reverse strand, counting down.
AGATTTGAATGTGTACTCAAAGACACGATTTTACCCATGCTCGGATTGATGACGATTCACCGATTAATATCCTCTCGACCTCTGTATTCCATAAACTCAAACTCATACCGATTTGAAAGATACGAGAGATTGTTCAATTAGCGGACCGATCTATAAAACGGCCGAGAGGAATCATTTCTGTCATCATGAAATTCCAAGGTGCTCCTCTCAAATTAGAATTCACGATCATTGATATTGAGCATCAAGGAGAATTCACCCAATCTCCAATCATTCTCGGAAATCCATTCTTGGCATTGGCCAAGGCGAGTATTGATTGTGAGACTCGGGAAATCAATTTCACAGCATTGGAAGCACTTAGATCTGACCCTATCTTTGAGGAACCACGATCTTCTGAGACAACCCACGAAGTCCCCGACAACCGTAACCATGAAGCGGTAGAAGAGCCCTACCCCACAACCACACCTGAGATAGCGGTTGTTGATGAGGCTATTGGTTTAGAAAATCTCCCCCCTGCTCCATTCCCAGCCGCTCTCAACATGGAGAATCATGTATATGAAGCATATGATCCGGAGACTTATGCATGGGCACACCATGGGTCAACCTACTCTGACTACATGGATTACATCAACTCGACACAGGAATGCACCAACATTGAATCAATTGAGAAAAAACATGCAGAGACTCTCCCCAGTATTTCAATTCCAGCGGATCTAAAAATAGACAAATCATTCTACTACGATCCTGAAACATATGCATGGTCACACCCTGGAGCAACATTCTCGGAATATCTTGACCAAATTATCCCAATTCGAGAGTGCTCAAACATTCGGGAGACTAAGAACAAACACGCAGACCAAACACCGACCAAGGAGAATTCTAATGGTTATTCATCTGGATATTCAAGTGAACTCATCTCCGACTCATCATTACGATCTCCCACCACATGCTCACAAAAAGATCAGCTGAAAACTGCCTTAATCATCGGCTACCTACCCTCCCTCCCGACCACATCGGTCTCCTTGTGCAGCTTCTTCCTTTACTTAGGCGAAGGCCTAAGTATAGGGGGGACCGATGCCATCTGTATATATCATTCCTCTCCTAACTTTCGATCGCTCAATTTCCACCATTCTTCCATACTTAGGCAGATCAGAGCCTAAGTATAGGGGGAACCAACACCCATCTGTATATACTCTCCTCATTTCCTGACCGCTTTTCTTTTCATTTTTTTCCACTCCCTTATGCTTAGCCCGAGCTATGTCTTCCGCTTCTTGTGCTCTGAGGACACAGCACTCGCTAAGTGTAGGGGGGTCTGTGTATATACTTTGTATATATTTTACCCATATCTCGTACTTTCGCGTAAGTCTATATGTATTTACAGGGTGGGTTACTAATCTGAAAAAAAAAACTAACAAGCAAAAAAAAGGTTTTTCTACTAACACTAACTTTGCCCAAATTTTTGAAAAAGGATTCTTATTCCATTTTCTACAAAAAAAATCCCTTGCATAAAATGTCAAAAATAAAAAAAACAAAAAAATAAAAAAAAGAGAGAAGTGTCTGCATTTCACACACCCGCACTTCATCCAACATCACATGCATTTGCATATGTGAAAAGTCATTGGATTCTGAATCGAGTTATGAGTAGAAACCGAGAGTGGTCTGGACTTGACCTTAATCCACCTAATTTTCAGAGGAACTTCACCGAGAAATAGGATTTTAAGAGCTTCAGGTCTTTTTGACTTAATTCCTTAAGTTCCACATAACAATGTACAGCGTTTGACTCTTAGTATCTAACCTGGTCTCTTCATTCTGAGTACAACTCTGGAATATGGAATTAATTTGTACTCTCGCACTATGCACTTAGCTCAACTCAAACGGATGTTGGAAGACTATGCGAGTCTCTTTTCTGGTAGCGTGGAAATCTAAAGACCGGAGTACTGGCTGAAATAAAGCTTCGGAAAAGGGATGGAAGGCTGGGCACAATTTTCTCTAAGACCCCAAAAAATGTACGGAACAAAAAGATTCTATATCCGTAGGGGCATAACAAGATCCAAGCAGAACCACCAAAAATTCCAAATACAAAGAAGCAACTACCAAATAAAATCCGACCAAAAAGGTCCAAGCTTCAAGAACCTGCAGATCTTGGTGGAGACTCGGCTACACTGGCCATCTTCACAAGGAGAGGTGACTGCACTGGCCATCCTCCAGTTCTTTTCTCTTTCTTCTATCTTCTCCCTCATTTCGATTGTGAACACAGCGCGACAGACCTTAGAAGGAAATACCTGACTCCCCGAGGACGAGTTACTGGAGAGGAGAGGAGCATGGTAGTCCGGCATTCTGAATGGGAAGAGCTAAAAACCTTCACACACATGAGTCGGCTGTTCAATGTTCATAGGGTATACTTTGGGAAGAGGATTGATCTAAGATGACTTCTGAGCCAAAACTGTGACAATGATGTGTAGAACTTGAGGGCTGTTAATTTTAAAATTCTATGTCTAACAGAAGTTCCGCCACACTATTAATCCAAAGGTCAAGTTTAGTTTCACTTTCACCTTCAGTTCATGGTCTTGGTATGGAATCCAATCTCATTTCACCTCATGGCATTTCTTTTTGATGCTCAGGGACGAGCATGGTTTAAGTATAGGGGGATGATGAATCTCGGATTCATCACTCTAAGTCTCATTAATTAAGCTTAGATCCCTCAAAATCAACTGCATTTATTTCGCATAATTAGCATTCATGCATGATTTAATACGATTTGCATTTTAGCATTAATTTCTGCATAAAATAAGAAGCCAAAAATCCAAGCCAAAAATGACCTGTAAATAGCCTAACTTCCCCTATTTTTAACTCCTCCATGCTAACTCCGAATGCCACAAAATCACATCCGCTGTGTGCATGTCACTAACAAGAATAATGAAAAATACAAAAAAATCACTAACCCTGTTAAGTGGACCAAAAACCAAACCCTAGTTTCAAGATTTTCGGACTAAAAGCCACATATCTTCCCCATCCAGTGTCCGATTTGATCCTACTCACTTTTGAACTAATGCACATTCAATTACCTTCAAAACACGACGAAGTTCAAATAAATCGGAGCTCGTATGTGAAAGTTGGGTTTTGGGCCTCTTTTGGACATTGTATATTTTCGCGGTTTTTGACCTTGTATTTTATGTATATATTTTCTTAATTTATAAAAAATCCAAAAAAAATAGATTTAGGTGTATTTTATTCATCTTTGATTTCTCTATATTTTTTCTGGATTTTTATCTTGTTTAAAAATGACAAAAAAATAGAAAATCTAAAAATCAAAGTATTCTATGTACATGGGATACCCCAAAAATTCACTTTGTGCATTTGATCGATTTTGGTTTTGATGTCTTCATGAAAGTTGTAGATCTCGTCGATACGAGTATTTTTCGTGAAGGAACTTTTTCGATCCGAGGTCGTTTACTATTTCTTTTTGATTTTACAAATCTTTTAATTTCGGATTTTTCTGGAGCTGACACGTGGTAGCCCCAGAGGCCGCCACGTGTCACTCATTTTCGGGCTATTTATTTAAAAAAATTATATAAAAAATTTAAAAAAAATAATTAATAAAAATAATAAAATAAATAAATACCACGCACGTGCAACGCACGTGCCACCCCCGCACGCGCACTGCACGTGCGCCCCGCTCCCTCTCTCCTTAACCTCCCCAGCCACGTGGCCATCACGGGGCCGTTCGATCTCGGCTGATCGAACGGCCGTGGCCCATCGTCTTCCCCAACGAATCCCTCAGATTCCTCCGCCCTTGCCCGCGCCGCTCGCCCGACTCCTCTGCCTCCCCCTTCGCAACCGACCGCCGCTAACAACCACCTTTGACCTCCGTAACCTCCGCCTAATCCCTCGCCAACCACTTCCCGCTCGACTCGCGCCTCCCATCATCGGCCTCTCCCCTATTTAAAAACCATCACCGACCCTAAGCCCCCTTATCCGCCGATAAGCCACAAAGGGAGGAGCGGCGGTGACAGCGCCATCTCCTCCTCTTCCTCGGCGAGGTCCGAGTCCAGCACGACCCGTAACAGCCCACGACGACATCCTCGCCGTTGCTGCTCCGCTCCGGGTTCATCCCCGTCGAGCCGTCGACTACCATCGACAACGCTACGTCTTCAACCTCCACCGAGCCTTCTCCAGGAGCTTGGGGCTCCTCCGCCTCCGAGCTACGATTCCGCCATAGCCGTACTTCTCCGCCAACAACAACTTCATCGACAACACTGCCACGCCATCGTCTTCGACACGCCTTCGCCGTCCTTCCGCAGCACCGACTCCAGCTAGCTTGGTCGCAAGCTTCGCCTCCACCAACGCCATCGCTCCATCGGCTCGCCCACGACCTTCTTCTCCGACCAAGCATCGACGGCAAGCCTCCGCCGGGCCCCCGCCACTCCACCTTCTACCGCCGGGCGTTGGGCCCGAGGTCCCCCGCACGTGCTCCGCACGTGCGTGGGGAAACTTCGTCAACACTCAACCCCAAGTCACGTGCCTTGCACATGACGTTGGGTAAATTGTGGACAGCCCCCCCCCCCCCCCCCGCAGTTCCGCTATTTACGCGTCAGACCCGCCAGCCGAGGTCACGTGCTTCGCACGTGACCATCTGGCATAATTGCAGATTCACCCTTCTTTTATTGGTAATTACTTTTAGGTCCACCAATGTTTATTTATTTATTTTATTTTTATTGCATTGATACCCCTGTCTTCCCCTTTAATTTTAAACCTTCACATGACATCATTTTATTTATTTAAAAATAGCGATGTGTTTCTCATGTAATTCTCTACATTTTGACATATTGTGGATATTTTTATGGTTCATGGTTAATTAATAATCAATTCTTCTATGGAAAATTGCGAATTTTACCCATTTCTTGCTCTTTAATTTTTATCTGATTAACCGTGACTCTAAAAATCCCCGAAAAATCACATATCGTAGAGATTATTTTGCTTAACATTGTGCCCAAAAAAGATTTGCATTTGCATACATATTTTGTCCTGTAAAAATCATTTTGCATATTTCATTGTTTAATGTTTAATAGGTATTAGATCCCACATTTTCGAGATTTAGATTTTTCAGAGATCCAACACCTAGTGATAGATCTTAGATAATTTTATATCTTGAAAATAAGTATGTTTAATAATTATTATAATTAAATATTGAAAATCATTTTGTTTGCATTTAAAAATTCATAAAAAAAATTCATATTACATCCAAAAATTCCAAAAAAAATTACAGTGCATTCATTTCATCATCATTTACATAGTGACCAAGTTTCGTATTTTTCGGACACTGTTTGATCGAATTTTACATTTTAGTCCCTAAAATAGGCCGAATTTGCAGCGTGCATCCCTTTATTAAATTGAAAATTCCAAAAAAAGACCACCTCGAAAACTGAACACGAAATTGGATAGACATAATTCTAGGTTGTTCCTTTGCCTCCTTGTGATCGACCTTGGGACTTGCCCAAGTAAAATAAACATAAAAAGCACTTGATTAAAATTGATTAAAAATTTGTGGTTATTTCTGGACCGTTTCCGATCGCCGCCTACAACGAACACACATTTATTTTCACATTCGAAGATAAAAACAACTCTTTAACGCTGCGATTTTTGGACTCATCAGTGTTTTTCCCTGTTCATCCAGCATCCTCCTCCGTCGTCCGATCGAGAAGGAGGTCCCAATTCTTAGCCATCGGATGCAGCCACGCGCCAACTGTCAGATTAGCCGGGTCGATCTAATCCTGGCCATTCAAAGGCGAATGTCATCTGTCATCCAGCATACCCCACATGGATAAGTGGTGCACATTGAACCGTTAATCCTCGCATGTTCAGGGGTAATTTGCACTTATATCCCCGTCCTTTTTGTATTTATTATTTAGTCTTGTAAATTAAATATAACACTTGAAAGAATGTGGAACTTTTGTAAAGAGAACCCTGAACTTCTTGTAATCGCAAATAGGTCCATTCCACGTCACCTCACGTGTTGTCCCAAGTGAGATAAAATTGCAGGGGTACCCTTACACTTTTGTGTATTTATAAATGGTCCAAGAAAATGAAATCTACGTATTATATGTTTGTGAAATTTGTAAGCAAGTCCTCGAACTTTTATATAATTGCATTTTGATCCTTGTCTGTGTGAATCACGTGTAGTCCTAGATGATGGGTTAATTGCACATATGCCCTGGCAGTTTTTGTAACTGTTATTTAGTCATTCAAAATTAAATAAACGTTCAATATTTCTAGTTTTTTTGCACAGATGCCCTTGAATTTTTTTTATTTGCAAAAATGCTCCTGCCATGACTTTTATTTTTGTAGCTTTTATCTAATTGTTAAAAATAGCTACAAGCTCCTAAAAATCCACAAAAATAGGATTAGATGTTCCATTCATCATACTTATAGGCCACATGTCCACTTTACATTTTTGTGTCTAATCTATTTATAAAAATTAAAAAGGAGCTTAAATAATCCTAGTTTACATATAAAAATTACAAAAAATAAAAACTTTTTGGAAATTTCCATAAATATATGTGGTATATTTTGACATTTATTGAGTCTAGAAAACAAAAAACCCATAAAAATAAGAAAAAGGAAAGTAAAAAAATCATAAAGCTCCAAAATCCAACAAAAAAATATAAAAATTCAACAAAAATCCAAAATTATGTTGTTCCTTTTTTATAATTATCTATATATTATTATTTGAATATCAAAATTAATTTGGGTAATTTTGGGACTCATTTAGTATTCTTAAAACCCAAATTAATTTCAGCCTAATTTTTAATCTCATATTTGGAATATTTTGATTTTAAAAATACATAAAATTAGCAAAATATTCTGGAAAATAATAAAAACATTAAAAAAATATTCAAAACCCCAAAACAAATTATTTTGTGATTTTTATTTAGAGGTAATAGCATCTACAAATATATTTCTATGTATTGTGTAAATAAAGCATTATATAGGCTATGTTATTTTTATAAAAGAAAATGAAAATATAAAAAGAAAAAAAAATACAAAATTAGAAAATTAAAAATCAAAATAAAAAAATATAAAAATCAAAAATAAAATTAAAAAATTAAAAATTAAAAAAACCCACAAAACAATAACATGAACAAGAAAAAATTGAATGATTTTGTGCACATATCTTTGCCCCCAACCGTTTGCTCCTCGTGTTCGACCTCTACTTGTGTTTACACCTATACACATTGCTTGTAGAGTTATATTAAATTTTAACTCCACATTTTTGAGATTTAATTATTCTATTTTGATTGTGGGTTAATTGTTGATTGGACACGAGATTTTTGTCGGTCAACGCAGCGACTGCGTTCCCGCCATGTGTAGAACGCACAACCGACGAATATTTCTGTGTTTATCAGCGTCTCCTCCGTCATATCGGACTTGAGACAGGAGGTCTCTTCGTTTAGAGACTCTATCGTAACCACACTTTAAGAGGTAACCCTAATACTTGCTTGTAGTTTAGACAAAACAATCCGAGAAGTGTTATTGGATTATGTGGTTTCGTCGCATGAAATTTTTTAATTTACGTTGCCTCGAGCAACTAGTGCGACTAGTTGCCCCCGATCGCATACGATGTGATCCTCATGATTCGGTGATGCGCTTAAGGATCTTACTATATCCTTCGGCCTCACCTCTCTTCCATTATCTTAGATTCCTGCACCTGACCAATAATATATATAGCCTCCATGTTCGATTTTGAGACTGGCTAGTATATGCCTTTCCTCTTGCTATGGACCTCTCTTTCCATAACCTTCCTAGAACTATACCAAATGACAGGGATTGCTCTCTGCGAGTACTCATCATAAGGTAGTACTTAGAAAAGAGAAGTGCTCTTCCCCACACAACTAGACTATTAATTTGAGCTTATAAATCAACTATTAGTTTCTTTATTGATTTTAGAGACCATGATAATTTATTATTAGTTGTTTTCTCTCTAAAATATATTCCATGTAAATTCTAACAGATTTCTCTCTTATATATTCACACGTATTCTCTTGATTTCACAGCTCAACATACTTTCATATATATATATATATATATATATATATATATATATATATATATATGAAAAAATGGGGCTATCCCTGCCCTATTTTTCGTCAAATTTTTTATTTTTTTTGAAAAATATCACCATATATATTCATCAGTATATCCCTCCTCTATGCCATTCGAATTTCCGCAGAAACAGAGACTCCTACGGCCTCCATCGAGATGATGTCGATTTAAAAAATTCTGTTACCGTTAAAAAATGACTGTCTGGATGGAGGCCGTAGGAGTCTTTGTTTCTGATGAAATTCGAATGGTATATAAGAGGGATATAGGGATGAATATACATGGTGATATTTTTCAAAAAAATAAAAAATACCAAAATAAGGTGGGGGCAGCCACATATGACCCACATATATTATATATATATATATATATATATATAGAGAGAGAGAGAGAGAGAGAGAGAGAGAGGCAAGGGAGCCTACTTTGTGAAGTAGGTAACCTTACCTACTTTACATCCAATTTTTACATATTTTTGAAAAATGCCACTGTGGATTTTCATAATTATATCTCTCTAATATGTCATTCAAATTTCGTCAGAAACAGAGACTCCTACAGCCTTCATCCAGAACATGTAAAATACAGCAAATCTATGACCGTTAAAAAATGACTGTCTGGATGGAGGCCGTAGGAGTCTCTGTTTCTGACGAAATTTGAATGACATAATAGAGGGATATAATTATGAAAATCCACGGTGGCATTTTTCAAAAAAAAAATTTTGCAAAAATGAGATGTGAAGTAGGTAATGTTACCTACTTCACAAAGTAGGCTCCCTTTCCTTATATATATATATATATATATATATAGAGAGAGAGAGAGAGAGAGAGAGGGCAGGGAGCCTGCACACAGTGGTGTAGGAAACTCCCTGCACCCACCCTATTTTCGCATTATTTTTTTACTTTTTTGAATTAAAAGTTGGGGAATTTACTTAATATGTTGAGGGAAATAAGTGTTTCAAATTTTATGTAAAATAAACATTCCTGACATGTTCATCTAAAAGGGATCATTTTCAGCAATTCTGAGACCGTTAAAATTTGGTAGTCTTGATGGAGATGATAGAAGTGTCGAATTAAGTTGAATTTGGAATGACAATATGATGATACATGGTGATCTAAATTCCAGAAGGTTTCATTTCAAAAAAATCCAAAAACAATGAAAAATTAGGCCGGGTGTAGGGAATTTCCTGCACCCGCCGGTGTAGGGTCCTTTTTCCCATACATATATTAACCTCAAAATTATATCAAAGTTTGAATAATATTATGTTGCTTTTCATAATACTATAGTCAGTTAAAGAAATGATACATTAAAGAACATCTCGCGCACATCCTCGATCTGGTTCTCTACAGCTGAAGTAGGACGGAAGTACTGCCCAACTAGGTGTATTGATGCTTGGGGGAAAGGGCCTTCTAAACAACTCCTCAGAAGGTCAATGAAAGTTACAATTTTCCATGATTGATCTTCCTCCAACTACAAGGAATCGACTAAGGGAAGCAGACCTCTCAGTTGAAAATGAAATATAAAAACCCATAGAAAGATCAAAACCATATATAATGCGAGTCTCAATGGGGCATATCAGTATCCAATTTAATGTGTGTCCACACGAGTTGTGATAATCTGGGATCTCTATCATGCAACTGGGAGGATAGATTGTCGGAAATGGATAGTGGTGAGGGGCACTGGAAGCTAGCACTCTGTAGGCTGAGTATGAGGATGGGGATCAAGGACTATAATAAATGCAAAAGAAATGGTATACTGATAGAGCATGGTGAGGATGTGATCTCCTTCAGAAGGTCAGAGAGATGCTTGGCACAAAAGCATGCCCCCTCCAAAACTAATTACCGGAGAAGGATTTGTTACACGTGATATGCTGACGATTCACTATCGGGGATCATGGGTGCTTCTCCTTGCCTCAAATATGACTCATCGAATATCTATGATTAACCACATCATAAATGGTACCATGTATAAATAAATATGGGGGGAGTCACAATAGAACAAAGGCACTTGGACCTTTGATGTTTAGCGAAGATCGGCTTGATTAGATCATGTTAACGATGGCTTGGTTCAATATCCAATACCCATGATCGAATCTTGATGAATCTATGATTCTCATTCTTTATTCTTTTATTTTAGCCATTCTTTTTAGCAAAAATACATGTAAATACAATAACTTAGCATTCTATATGACTTCTGTTAATAGTACATACTTAATACCAAATTTGTGTAAAATAAAAGAATAGAGATAAAAGAAAAAGAGTGATGTATTTAGAATAAATGCAGGGTGACTCAAATCCCGAGAGAAGGTCAAGCCTTGACCTGATCGCAAAATAAAAGAAATAGATAGAGATAGGGGTTCACTATATATCACCTATACTTGTACATAATATTTATCAATTTTTTGACAAAATAAAATTATATTATTCTTTTAAACCCTAGCAATAGAAATAATATAAAAAATAAAATAAAAATCAAGAAAAAAAAATAAAATCATCACCCCTTTGTACAAAATACACAAATACATACCACATCCACTATTTATTCTACACCTTCAAATAATTTATAAAAAATAAAATAAAATTTAATTTTTACTCCTAAAATCATATTAGAAATTAATAAAATATAAAATAGAAGCATTTTTGTAAAAATAAAATAATAAAAATACTTGTACATAATACAAAGGTATATTATACCTATATATAACACTCTATAGTGTATAGATATTATTTTATTTTTCATGAAAATAATTTAAAATCACAAAAATAGTTTATAAAATAATAAATATTTTCACTTTATGCACTTTTTATTTTAAATTCATTAGCTATTTTTATCCTATTTCTTTGATTTTTGTAAATTCTAAATTCCGATTGGTCCACATCAGACCGTTGACCCTGATCAACGGTCTCCTTCAGATCGAATTCTTCTCACCGAAGCTTTTTCTCATACTTTTCACACCCGAACCAGACCACCTCTCCTCTTGGTTATTGCGCCCGATTGCAGCCCGGACTTCCATGATCTTTGCGGATCCCTAGGCACAATGGGATTTGCCTAGGGTTAGATTTCATTCATGGGAGTTATAGACAAACTATACACATCAAGAATGCAATACACAGGATGATACATAATGGGTCCAACTATAAGTTAGTATGATTGATGATCAGAAGATGAACATCGAAGAATGTGTCTTCTGAAGCATTTCTTGTGGACTAGAGGGCCCCGTCTCATCGTACTCTCCCTTCGTAATGTGCTGATTTTGGGGGAAAATGACTTTCGCAAGTATTGCACCACCCATCCATGCTGAATTCTTCAATAGATTCTCCGGCAAGTATTCCGGAGGCTGAAAGAAAGAACAACGGATGAATGTAGATTCCGGACTATTTTCCAACATGAACTAAAGTGATGTGTACCTTTACAAGCGAGGGACGTATGGATGATGAACACAAGTTAGCTTCTCTCTGGAATCTTTCCTCGAAACCTGGGAAGATAAGATGCAATAACAAAGATAAAAAGATGCACGAGTTTACTACAAAAATCATAACAAGTAGCATGAAATTGAAATGCTGGAAAGCAGTTAAGTGCGGAAACTCTATAACAAGAAATATAAATATCTTGGATAATAAGTTAAAGTGGTGCCAATAGCTTTCTTTGTTGATGGGCAACAGAGAACCCAAATGCATGACTGCAACTGCACGGGAGCAGGGATTTTATGTAAAAAGTTCTGCATAAAGTAAAATTCTGGAATGTTAAAGTTGTCACTTTAGTTTAAATATGCATATCTCCAATCGTGCATTTACTTGTGCAATTTGTAATTAATTACATTGTTTTGTTGGAATGTTAAAGTTGTCACTTTAATTCAATTTGACACCAATCGTGCATTTACTTGTGCAATTTGTAATTAATTACATTGTTTGTTATCTACATGCTTGCAATTTTTTTGCCCATATATTGATTTTCGTAACGGTTCCATATCTTGAGTCAAGATTGCCCTTTTCATAATTTGCACAAATCTCATGTTGGTTTTAATTGCAAGGTAAGTGGAGTACTTGAAGCGTGTCAATGGGGTCCAAGAATAAGCATGTTCACCCCTTGCATAATGCAACCTAGTTAACTCTTTTCCTGATAGATTTAAAAAAATTCGGAATGCACATTCCCATTGCCATTGGAGAAAGATGCAGGCAATGAAGGGCCACCATTTTAAAAGTATATAGATATTTCTCTGCCACCATACTATCTACAACTGTGATATGAATCTTAATTAAAAGGAATCTATAGAAATCTCCTCTGACAAATCCATCAAGGGCCATGCTTGTGTAGATGATGGCTTGTTTACAACTTTCCAAGTAGCGCGGTGTTGAGGGCAATAAGAGAATGAAAGAGGATGATTTATTCTAGAGGTCTATGAGTCCTTGTATAGGACAAAACCCTAGAGAGCTCGAAAAAGGAAAAATACATAAATGCCCCTAGTGGAGTTACAATGATAAAATAAATAACAATTACTGACAATTACTAACACCCCCCCTCAAATTGGAGCATATTTATCGATCATGCCTAACTTGGAAACTATCCATTGAAGGCGCTTCTTGGGTAAGGCTTTAGTGAAAACGTCTGCAAGCTGAAGATCTGTGGTAATGTGAGGAGTACTAATCTTCCCAGTTCTGACAACATCCCGAACAAAATGGCAGTCAACTTCTATATGCTTGGTTCTTTCATGGAACAGAGGATTCGTGGCAATGTAAGTAGCGGATTTGTTGTCACGGTGTAGTGGGATAGGCGTGGTGACCTTAATGTCAAGTTCTTATAGAAAAGTTAATGGCCACGTGATTTCACAAATTGCTTGAGCTGTTGCCCTGTATTCTGCTTCTGCACTAGATCTGGATACAACAATTTGTTTCTTGCTTCTACAAGTGACAAGATTTCCTCCAACTATCATAGCATCTCCTGTGGTGGAGTGTTGATCCTCTGGTGAACTTGCATAATCAGTAGGGTTGGGCATCGGGCCGAGTTGGGTCGGGTTTGAGTTGGCCCGGCCCAAGCCCATTTAAGTATATGGGCTAATGGGTCGAGCCTAGGTCCATTTTATTTTCAAAAATTAGGCCCAAGCCCAAACCCGACCCAAGCCCAAACCCGACCCAAACAAAATAGGTCGGGTTCAGGTCAGGCCGGCCCAATTTAACACCTATGTATACCAATATCATGTCTTCCATTCTTCTTGCATTTGTGTGGTTGTTTCTTATGCATGTGTGCATGTTTAAAACTATAAGCATGCTAACTAATTTGTGATTTTAACATTAGTTGTATGTTGGGAAAAAAATGTGGTAAAAATATGGCGACTTAAACCACCATTCAATTCACCATTACATATTTTATTGTAGATGCGAGCACTATGACCCAATACAGATTGGTTACTTACAGTTGTACATGCTCTAACACTTGAGGACACAGATTCCATTCTTGCATATTAATGTAATAATCTTGTATATTAATGGAATAATATCCTCAATCCACGTTGATGGATATGATTATTAATGTGTCTAAGCATTTATTCTACACTCGAATAAGGATATTAAAATTAGAACATGGTATTGAAAATGAACATGAATATAATTGATATAATTATACCGTACTAGATATGAATAAACTTGCTTTAGAATGGGTCAGGCTATCGGGCTAACGGGTTTGGGCCTTCTCAGGCCCAAACCCGGCCTGATAATCAATATGGGCTCATTTTAGGGCCCACGATCCGCCCACTAAATTTCGAGTTTGGGTTTGGGTCGGGTTTTGGGCCAGGTCGGGCCGACCCAGCCCAATGCCCAACCCTAATAATCAACATCAACATATGCAATAACGTCAACGTATCCGTTTTCCATGTAAAAAAGGCCACATCCTGGAAATTCCTTCAAGTATCGTAGTATCCGGAGAATGTCTTGCCAATGGCTATAACAAGGTTTCTCCATGTGTTGGCTGGCTCTGCTCACTGCATAAGAGATATCTGGCCTGGTAACAATGAGGTAGAGAAGCCTGCCAACTAGGCTCCTATAATGAGTGACATCTTCGAAGATAGGATCAGAGGATGTGGATTGTTTCTTCAAGTCTGTCGGGATGCTTGAAGGCTTGCATCCTAGTAGCCCAGCTTCCGTAAGAATGTCCAGGCAATATTTTCTTTGAAAGAGATGAAGACCTTATGTAGTGCATAGTACCTCTATGACTAAGAAATAGCGTAATGGACCAAGGTCCTTAGTGACAAACACTTTCCGGAGAAAGGTCTTGGTCTCTAGAATCCTTTTATCATCATCACATGTGACAACCATATCATCTATGTAGACAGCCAGTATAACTGTACCGCTAGTTTATCTTCTGACAAACACTGAATAGTCGGAGGTTGTTTGATTTGGCCAAATTTCTGCGGTCTTAAGTTCCACACAAAGCGAGAACTCAGTCGAAGTGTTGACCACTCAGAAATCCAACTAAAATCAACAATGAACCCACAATCAAATATCAAATAATGATAAACAAATGTGGAGTCAAATTTATTTTTAACTCTACATAAAAGATGTATAGGTGCAAGTATGTAGAGAGTTCGAACACAGGGAGCAAGGCAAGATAGATCAACAATTATGCAAAAATGATGTGATTGTATGTCTACAAAATGCAATGCAAATGTTTTTGTGGGTTTTTAATTTTAATTTTTTATTTAGTTTTTAATTTTGCATTTTGATTTTTAATTTTCTGATTTTATATTTTCTTTTTATATTTTATATTTTTTTTTATTTTTATAAATAGAATATATAGAATAATATAAGAAAAGGGGTGATAAAATATTTATAAAAATAAGGGAAAATACTCAAAAATTGGGAAATAAAATATTTTTGATCTTTCTATAATTTTATACTATTTTGTGATTTTTGGGTATTTTTCAAAATATTTTTGGTATTTTTAAAAGGCAAAATAAAGAAAACAGTGAATTAAGATTCTGGCTGAAATTAAAATGGGAATGAAAAATACAAACAGTATCAAAATTTTCCAAAATTAATTTTAAAACAAAGATAATAAAATAGGGAATCTACAGAACCTGGGTTTGTATTTTTTTGATTTTTCTAGAATTTTTAGATTTTTTTGAAGTTTTTAGGTATTTTCTAATTTTTAAGGTTTTGGTTTTGAAATTTTTAGTGATTTTTGGACTGACACTAATACACAATAGGTAATTTTTTTGGAATTTTTCAAGGTGTTTTGCTAATTTTTATGGATTTTCTAAGATAGACAGTACTGAAAATGCATGTTTTTGATTTTTAATAAATATTAAAATGCAACAAAAATGAAATGCAACAATATGGCGTGAAAGTGTGATGCAACAGTAACTTAATGTGATTTTTGTGGAATTTTTTGAGCTTTAATGATGCATGAAATAAATAAGATAAGCACACAAAAATAACTAAGCCTGACAAGGGTATATATGCAAATATCAAAACATCCAGGGGTACAGCTGCAATTTTCCAATAAAATATAATACTAATCAACAAAGTTCTTGGACCAATTACAAATTTCCAAAGTCACAAGGTTATGCCTGTAAAATACCCACCATGGTGCATTATTGGCACGCGCCTGGGAGGGACCTGCTTGTAATATCAAAAATATCCGAGGGCTGAGTTGCATTTTTTCCAAAATTTTTACACTTAATACAAAAATCCCTGGACTAAAGTCAAATACATAAACCCTAGAGGGGTCCTGTGCAAAATTCCCTCACCTCACGTGTACTGGTCACGTGAGGTGACGTGGCCAGGACCAATATGCAATACTTGAAAGTTTAGGGGCCTGGATTTAATTTTTACAAAACTTTTTAAACTACCTATGAAATTTTATGGACTAAATGTTAAATACAAAAATGCGAGGGGTGAGTAATGTAAAATACCCCTCGCGCGCGATCCAACGTTGTGGCATGAACCACTTATCCATGTGGCGGCTCCTGGTCGCACGATGACGCTTCGGCGATGGACGGCGAGGATTAGATCTCCCTCGGATGATCTGACGGTTGATGCATGAGGAGATCGGACGGTGGCTGTGCAACCTGGAGACGCGACTCGATCCTATGGCTAGGAGAAGCAGAGGACGAACGGGGAAGAACGCCGGCGAGGCGAACTTCCCCAAGGCCGATCTCCAAGCTCCGGTGGCTTCTGGGCTTCAAAATGGAGATGCGGCCTCCTGGCGGCGTCCTCGAGATGCTGGTGGGCCCAAAAAAGACTCGGCGGTGGCCGAGGTTCACTGGAGAGGCTGGCGGAGCTGGAAGAGATCAAGCGACTCCGGCAAAGGCCAAAATGGCCCCCAGGCGTGCGATACAGTCCAAGCACTTGCAAAACAAAGTGAGAGGACCCAGGGCAAAATGCCTGGATCCTGCGGTGGCAAGAAGGTGGCGCGAAGCGGCGGTAGGGATCTCGACCGGAGGAGCGCTCCGGCGAGGTTGATGTGGATGGCGATTTGATGGATGGATGTTGAAATTTATAGAGGGCTTTTGATCCTAAAGCTACGACGAACCTAATGCAACAAAAATAAAGGGGGTTAGTGGCTACCTCGACGGTGGAGACCGGAGGGAAGGAGTGCCTTGATGCGGGCAAAGGCGGAGGTGATGGAAGCGTCTCCAGTGTCGCTCGACCCTCCTGAAGACCTCAACACGAAGCGGTCACCTTCCTGGAGGTTCAAGGATCGAAAGGGGAGCTAATCCTATGGGGGGAGACGTTCGAATTTCAAATCGAAGTTGGGTTCTCATTATATGTGGTTTAACCTGACGACTTGGGTGCTCCAAAGACGAAGGTGTATCGAGCACCACAGTGATCCGATCCTCGAGGAAAACGCTGGGCGGTTTTGAGAGATGGACGAGGAATAAGTTTGCAGAAGGAATCTTCTCAAATGGGTGAAAGATTTGCCCACGAAAAAAATCGAGAAAACGAGTCAAAGGCTAGTCTGACAAAGTCTACAGGGGTGGAGGACGCCTAGTTGACCGAGGTCAACTAGGGTTTGCACCTGGTTGGTCCACGTGGACCAACCAGGAAAAACCCTGGAAAATGGTTTTATTAATTCAATTAAAAATAGAAAATAAACGAATTAATTTTGGTTATTAAATAAAAAATGTTTATTATTTTATAAAGTGTTTTATGGTGATTTTTAAATATTTTTTTGAGGTATATTTTTACAAGATACCTATTATGCCCCTTTATATATATAATATCTGTATATTTTATTCTTTTATTTATATTTTGTGTTTTTAATTTATTTATTTTTATTTATTATTTTAGAAAATTATAAAAATACTTTTATACACTTATTTTTATTTTTATTTTAATTTTATGATGTAGTTAGTATATTTAATAAAATATAAGTATAATTTATACAGGTATAAGTATAGGTATTATACCTATGTGTAATATATACAAGTATTTTATTATGTATTTCTTTTATGTTTTTATTCTGATTTTAATATACATATGTATTATAAAAAATATTTACAAAATTATAAAAATATAAAATTATAAAAATAAAGAATAAATAATAAATTGAATATTTTAATCTGTACAAGTATACAAAGGGGGTCCAAAACTCAACTTTCAAATCGTAGCTCCACCAAATGCGAAACCACCGCCATTAAATAGCTTATTTTTAACTATATACAATTAAAGGTGAGTTTGATGCATTTGGAGTTTTCATTTGTGAGATACGGGTCTGGGAAGTTGGGATTCTGGATTTTTATTCAGACCATAACTTTTTATCTGTACATTATTTTTGAATGAAATAAATTTTGTACTTTTTTATATAAAATTATCTACAACTTTCATGTACAAAGTTTCTTTATTTGATGTATAAAAAGTGGAACCAAAAATAGGTCCCACCATGAATAAAGAATGGATGCAAACATTGTATTCTGGCCCTTATCTCCCCCTACTTTATTCCTGGTCGACCTATTCATCAAGATGCCTATGTCTCAGGGTTTCGGGTCATAAAATATTTACAATATTTTATTCTTTTTATTTTCATTTATTTATTCTATAATTTTGGATTTAATTACAACAATTTATACACTATTTACATGCACATGCATGGATGCTAGGATGCAGGAATTAATGGTATTTACACGCATTTACTAGGGTTTTTGAGGCCAAAATGATAGAATAAAGATGATGAAATGTGGATTCATCATCCCCCTATACTTTACCTTTGCTAGTCCCTAGAAAACACTTACGCAATAAGTGCAAAAAGAAAAACAAAGAAAAGAAAAAGAAGAAGGTGGATTAAGTGTAATTATCAAACTTGTCTTCACAAAATAAAAGTTTGGAGCTCAAGTCGGACCTTTGGAATTTTAGTACGGGCGGAACCTTATTGAGAACTGGATTTGAAATCCAATAGTCCTTGAGACTCCCAAAACTCTGCCCAAGTCTCCTCAATAGCCAAGTCAGAAATACTTCAGCTCATACGTAAACTCTTACAACTATGAATCTGACTCGTACAGTGTAAGTGATAGTGGCTCTCCCCAACTGGAATGATAAAGAACATGACTTCTCCAGTACGACAATCCAATGATTCCCCAATCCAATAACTCCATCCTCGAGGAGCGGGGTATTCCCTTCTAAGTTCAAGTGGCAACCAGCTCAAGAGGAGGGGGTGAAGAGAAGAATGGATGGTAGCCAGTGTAGCTACCTATCCTGGGATGCAAGACCAGTGTAGTCAAGTCATCCAGCTGCAGGCTCACATATTTGACTTTGGAACTCAAGCTTGCTTATTGACTTTACAACATATGTACATACTTTGCAGGCATTTATTTTTGTACAGGCCTGGCCACTTCTTTTTTTTGAAATACTATTCACAGCAGCATTTACATAAGGAGTTTTTCCTCTTGAGCCAGTAGACTATCCCTCTTTTGAAGCTTTATTGCACCCCCTACTCTCCTGTCTTTAGACTTCCTCATCACTGGACGGGTTGGGGTGCACTTCCCTCCCTAGAGGATGACAAATGTTTCCACTTGTGTGCGTCTCATACTGGCAAATCCAATCCCCTCACCACTCCAACTGAGTTGAGCCATGTGAAAGGTGTAGGTGTCCAAGTTAGGTCATTATCAACAAGAGTCGTGCGTGTGCTCTGAAATACTCTACTTAGGCAGTCAAGAACCCATTGAACCAAGTCCTGTGATCCTCAAAGAATTAAGTCAACTAGATCTGAAGTACCTCAAACCCAGTTCCTATAAGGTTCCTGTTATTAGGTAGATTTTAAGGTCCAATCAAGCTCCAATCTCCGAATTTTATTTAGACTCGTTCAACTATCAAACTCAATCCAAAAAATGCTCATGCTATGCAAATGCAGAATGCAGAAAATATTTTTGTGATGCAATTTTCCAAGATTTTGAACTTTTTATGGATTTTTGAAAAGATGATGATGCACATGAAGATGCATTTTTTTGTCTTTTTAAAAAGGTTTTTCAAATGTTTTTGGATTTTAATTTTGCAAATGTTTTTGGGATTTTTGAAAACAAAAAGATTTTGGATAAAAACTAGGCGAAAACTACGTACACTGGAGTGCTTCTTATAATTACAAGAAGTGGATTTTAAGAATTTACAAGGGTAAGTGATCCATTTTATACATATATATAGTGGATTTTGGTGCGATGTATATAATCCTCAAACTTATTTGACACAAGTTTTTCAAACAATCTTTGAAAACTATAATCCAGCATAATTTTTACAAACAGTTTTACAAACATGTACACACATTTGAAAATCATTTTGCAAAGGTTTTCGAACAGTATATATAGGTTTTTCAAATATTTTTGCAACCATTTTTCAAATCATTTGCAAATCATTTTCAAACGTTTTATTTCACGCAAAGAAAATAAATTTTACAAACCACACATTTTCCACAGGTTGAAAACATGTAACAAAACATTTTCAAAATAGTTTTCAATAAATGTTCACAATGATTTTCAAACTATTTTTCAAACATTTTGCAAAAAAATATTTTCACCTGATTTATTAATCAGTATATACAAAAAGAATTTAAGGAATAACAACTTCTTTTTATTAGGGGTTTTAATGAATTTTAAAGAATTAATAGCCATATTATTAAGAAAATACGAAAGTACGAGTTATGGCTAAAGTATATACGCAGTATATACGACCCCCCTATACTTAGCTTGAGCTATGTCCTCATAGATCGGAGAGAAAAGAGAAGACATAACTCGTACTAAGTATAGGCAAGTCTAAAGAATAAATAAATAAATCAATGAGAAGTTGATCGTCCCCCCTATACTTAGGATCAAATAATCCTAAGTATAGCAGACCGTACACAACGCAGGGAGGGTCAAGGGTGGGAATGAACAGATCGTACTCAGATTGTCTCCCCCTATACTTAGGGTAAGATATCCCTAAGTATAGACGAGAAGAGGAGACAATGGAGAGGATCGAAAAGAATAGAAGAAACTCGGGGTGCACACTCCCTATACTTAGGACAAAGTACGTCCTAAGTACAGAAAACTGTCTACAATGGCGGCACCTTTTTGATAGATAAAGAAGATAAACAAGGAAAAGAAGAAAAGAAGAAAAGAAATCAACAGATGAAAGAGTGATATGGACAGATGAATCTGTACAACGGAAGATGGAATTGATCACCATGTATGAGATGCAGATGATATGAGTCAAAGAACACATCTCAAACCAGAAGAATAAGGGCAACATCAATTGTCGGCGGATCATGATCTAGATATAGTTTCAGGCGCTGACCATTGACACGAAAGGTAGAGGAAGATGACGGTTCGGATATGTCAATACTACCATTGTCATGTACCTTCCTGACCACATAGGGACCTTTCCATTTTCTCTGTAATTTCCCTGGGAATAATTTCAGCCTGGAATCAAACAACCATACTCGCTGATCTGGCTCAAACTGTTTATGGCTGATGTGAGAATCGTGCCATGTCCTCACTTTTTCCTTGTACTATAGGCTGCTAGAAAATGTTGTATCTCTCAGTTCCTCCAGGGCTACCAACTCTGCTCTTCTCTGATCTCCTATACTCTCGGGATCCAATAATAACTCAGTTACTGCCCAAAGTGACTTATGCTTGATTTCCATAGGAAGATGGCACGACTTGCCATAGACGAGTCGAAAAGGAGATGTCCCTAATGGATTCTTGAAAGAAGTACGATAGGCCCACAAGATCGAATCCAACAGTTGTGACCAATCCTTTCGGTCTGGGCGGACAACCTTCTGTAGGATAGTCTTTATCTCCCGGTTCGATACTTCAGCAAGACCATTAGTCTGAGGGTGATACGGTGTGGCAACACGATGGTCAATGCCGAACTCGTCTGCAAGGGCCCTAACCTTGTCATTGATGAAATGAGACCCCCCGTCTGAAATCAAGACTCTCGGTACCCCAAACCGTGAAATGATATTTTTCCTCAAAAATTTACACACGGTTTTAGCATCTGCGGCTCAGGCGGGGATGGCCTCAACCCATCGGCTGACATAATCTACAGCAAGCAAAATGTGCTCGAACCCCTGACTCTTAGGAAATGGGCCCATGAAATCAATCTCCCATGCATCAAAAACCTCACAAAAGTGAATGGGTTCCATAGTCATCATGTCTCTCTGTCCGCAGGTTCCCATCTTCTGACAGTCAGTACATCTCTTCACGAACTCATCTGAATCCTTGAAGAGAGTAGGCCACCAAAGGCCGGATTGAAGCACCTTCTATGTTGTCCTTTTCCCAGAATGATGTCCTCCTACCTCAAGCTTGTGGCAGTATGTGAGGACGCTATGCTGCTCTTCTTGAGGAATGCACCTTCTCCAGATGTTTGTACCCTCCTTCATGATAAAGGACGGGATCCTCCCAATGGTAAAGCTTGGACTTCGCCAGGAAGGTCTCGAGCTTCTTCCTGGGCCAACCTTGTGGGACCGTCTTGGCAACAAGATAGTTCATAATGTCGGCATACCACGGGAGCGAGGTGATAGCCAAGATCGCCTCATCTGGAAACGTCTCCGTGATAGGTGCGTTGGTCTCAGATTCCTCAAGGTTCTCCAAGCGGGAAAGATGATCCGCCACCACATTCTTGACTCCAGGCTTATCCTTAATCTCAATATCAAATTCCTGGAGCAGAAGGATCCATCTGGTAAGGCGTACTTTGGCATCCTTCTTGGCCATTAAGTACCGGATGGCGGTGTGATCTGTATAAATTGTCACTCTAGATCTGAGAATATAAGATCTGTACTTATCCAAAGCAAAGACTACGGCCAGCATCTCTTTCTCAGTCATAGTATAATTCCGTTTCGCAGCATCCAATGTCCGGCTGGTGTAGTGAATGGCAAACGGCAATCCATCCCTCCTCTGTCCAAGCACAGCCCCAACGGCAAAATTGGAAGCGTCCGTCACGATCTCGAATGGGAGAGACCAATCGGGTGGCTGAAGGACAGGAGCCAAAACAACCATACTCTTGAGAGTCTCAAAAGACGCAAGACACTTATCATTGACAATGAACTCGGTGTCTTTCGTCAGCAGATCAGTAAGCGGTCAGGCAATCCGACTGAAGTCCTGAATAAACCGTCGGTAGAAACCGACATGCCCAAGAAAAGACCGCAATTGACGTAGATTGGACGGTGGATTGAGTTTTCTAAGATATCCACCTTGGCCGGATCGACCTCCATGCCCCTGTTGGAGATGATATGACCAAGGACCGTCCCTTGAGTCACCATGAAGTGACTCTTCTCCCAAAACAAGACAAGATTGACCTCAGTGCAGCACTAAAGCACACGGTCTAGGCAGTCAATACAAGCATCGAACCCGTCGCCATAGACCGAGAAGTCATCCATGAAGACCTCTAAACAGTCACCTACCATGTCCGAGAAAATGGACAACATGCACCTTTGGAATGTCGCCGGAGCGTTACATAAACCAAAGGGCATCCGTCTGAAAGCATAAATCCCAAACGGACAGGTGAATGTCATTTTCTCCTGGTCTTTGGGCGTAATAGCCACTTGATTATATCCGGAGTACCCGTCAAGGAAACAATAATGACTCTTCCCAGCTAGCCTCTCGATAATTTGATCAATGAATGGTAGTGGGAAATGATCCTTCTTGGTGGCCTCATTCAATCGTCTGTAGTCCACTGATGAATCTCGGATTCGTCACTCTAAGTCTCATTAATTAAGCTCAAGTCCCTAAAAATCAACTGCATTTCTGCATTTATTTGCATAATTAGCATTCAGGCATGATTTCATAAGAATTGCATTTTAGCGTTAATTTCTGCATATTTTAAGAAGCCAAAAATCCAAACCCAAATTGACCTATAAATAGCCTAACTTCCCCTATTTTTAACTCCTCCATGCTAACACCGCATGCCACAAAACCACCTCCACTGTGTACACATCACTAACAATAATAAATAAAAAAATACAAAAAAATAATTGACCCAGGTAAGTGGACCAAAAACCCAACCCTAGTTACAGGATTTTCGGACTAAAAGCCCCATATCTTCTCCATCCAGTGTCTGATTTGATCCTACTCACTTTTGAACTAATATACATTCAATTAACTTCAAAAAAAACCAAGTTCAAATGAATCAGAGCTCGTATGTGAAATTTGGGTTTTGGGCCTCTTTTGTACATTGTATATTTTCGCGGCTTTTCTGACCTATAATTTATGTAAATATTTTCTTTATCATTAAAAATCCAAAATAAATTAGATTAAGGTGTCTTTTATTCATCTTTGATTTTCCCATATTTTTCCGGATTTTTATCTTGTTTAAAAATGATAAAAAATAGAAAACTCAAAAATCAAGGTATTCTATTTACATGGGATACCCCAAAAATTCACTTTTCACATTTGACCGATTTTGATTTTGATGTCTTCATGAAAGTTGTAGATCTCGTCGAGACGAGCATTTTTCGTGAAGAAACTTTTTTGATCTGAGGTCATTTGATATTTCTTTTAGATTTTACAAAAGATTTTTTCTTTGAATTTTCTGGTGCTGACACGTGGCAGCCCCAGAGGCCGCCACGTGTCATTGATTTTTGGCCTGTTTAAATTTCGCTTTTCTAAAAAAAATTAAAAAAACCACGCACGTGCGTCGTACGTGCCTCCCAGGCACGTGCTCCGCACGTGCGCCCTTCTTCTTTGCCCTCATTGCGCCATGTGGCGCATTCTTAGCCGACTGATCTCGGCCGATCGGGCGGCTGAGACGCGTCGTCTTCAACCTCCCAACGGCCTGCCCCGAGTCCTTCACCGCCCCGATATCTCCCAATGTCCCTCTGCAACCGCCGTGCCCCCTTCCCCGTTATCATCGACACCGACTCACCGACCGTGCCGGGACTCGCAACAGCCCCCCGCACCGGCCCAACGCCCTCCGCCATCTCCCTTATCTCCCTCTCTCCTATTTAAACGCCACCGCCGCCCCCTACTCGACCCATCCATCGATCCTCGTCGAGTGCCCTTCTCCGGTGGTGACAGCCCGTGAGCAACCACATCTCGCCGGCGTGATCCGAGGGGCTACCGCCCTCGACGCAGCATTCCCTCGCCGTCGCTGCTCGCTCCGGCCACTCCCAACGCCGTCGAGCCCTCCTCAGGTTATCTCTCTCTCTCTCTCCTCTCTCTCTCTCTATCTCTCCGCCTGGAGCTTCGCTCCTTCCTCCACGCCTCCGCGCGAGGCTCCGACTTGAGCTTCTCCGCCCCAATCACCGTAATTCGCCTTCTTCGACTTCGCAAACCAAATCCGTCGCGCCGCCCGCGCGAGGCGTACGCCCCTCTGCCCTTTGCCGCGTCATCTTCTTCTCCGACTCAGCCACGCTCCCAACAACCACCTCCGCCGACGATCCTCTGCTCCAACGTCCGCCGGCCGTGTGTCGGCCCTTGGATCATCTTCGTCAACAACCGCTGCCATCAACTTCGCCTCCGGCTTCACCGCCGCACCGTCTGCTCCGCGCTACGTGCCGTCGAGCCACCCGGCACGCCATCGTCGACCTTCTTCATCGAGCATCGCCTTCAGCGCCGCTTCACCGACTTCGCCTTCATCAACCGCCCGGAGACCGATGCCATAGCCACCTCCTGGCCGGAGCCAGGAGCCTCCTTCAGTCATCGACGCCGCGCTGCCCGCGCGAGGCGTGCACCCCTCCGCCCTCTGCCTCCACACAGCCACGCCAGGCCGGGCTCCAGGCCCGAGGTCCCCCTCACGTGCGTGGGAAACTTCATCGGCAAGCCAGCCTTGGGGTCACGTGTTGCGCACGTGCCCCTTGGGCAAATTGCAAGTATCCCCCAGCCCTCCTTCCATATTATGATCCAGTCCACCTACTAGAGGGCACGTGCTACACACGTGCCCCTCTGGAAGAATCGCAGAATCACCCCCTCCACTTCTGGTAATTAATTTTAGGTCTCCCATGCATTGTTTTTATTTATTTATTCAGTTTGCATCTGTACCCCTGTCTTTGTCATCCATTATAGACCTCTACATTGCATCATTTTATTTATTTAAATATAGCATTTTGTTCATATTTTAATTCTCTACATTTTGACATGTCATGGACATTTTTGTGATGATCGGTTGATTAATAATTAATTATTCTGTGGAAATTACCATATTTTTCCCAGTCTATGCTCTTCAAATTTTATTTAATTAACCGCGACTCTAAAAATTCCCCAAAAATCAAATATCGTAGAGATTACTTTGATTAACATTTTGCCCAAAAATCTTTGCATCTGCATGCATATTTTGCTATGTAAAAATCATTTTGCATATTTCATTGTTTAATTTTTAATAGGTATTAGACCCCACATTTTCGAGATTTAGGATTTTCTGAGATCCATCACCTAGTGATAGATCTTAAATAATTTTATTTCTTGAGAATAAGTAGGTTTAATATTTATTATAATTAAATATTGAAAATCATTCTGTTTGCATTTAAAAATCCATAAAAAATTCATATTGCATCCAAAAATTCCAAAAATATTACAGTGCACTTATTTCATCACTTTTTACATCCCGACCAAGTTTCGTATTTTTCGGACATCATTTGAATGTAATTTACATTTTAGTCCATAAAGTAGGCCGGATTTGCATGTTGCACCCTCTATTGCATTGAAAAATTCCAAAAAAAGACCGCCTAGAAAACCGAACTCAGAATTGGATAGACACAACTCTAGGTTGTTCCTTTGCATCCTTGTGATCGACCTTGGGACTTGTCCAAGTAAAATAAACATAAAAACCACTTGATTAAATTTGATTAAAAATTGTGGTTTTTTCTTGACTGTTTCCGATCGCCGCCTACAACGAACGACTTTCATTCTTTTCACGAACGAACATTAAAAACAACTCCTTAACGCGGCTTTTCCGGACTCGTCAGATGGCGTCGTTGCCGGGGAGGCAAACGGCTTAGTTTTTTGTTTTGAAAATTTTTTGTTCGGTTTTCTGAATTCGGGTAGTCTGACCCCCGAATTTTTCACTGTAAATCCCATTTTATTTCTTGTATTTATTTTTCAGCATTTATTTCATTTATTTTATTTTTTATTTTCTAAGTCACTCTCTTACATTCTCTCTCTTATTTTTCTTGCGAGGTACCCGGCGCACGTGGAGCGGTTTTTCAAGGAACCAACGCATCTTCACCGACACCCGAAGAAACCGCAATTAAATTAAGATCGAGTCGAGTCGTGAGAGAGAGTAGAGTCCAGGTTTTTAATATCTGCACTTTTAATTTCTGCTCATTTATAGTGGTGTCCGTTTGGGCACTCGCATGTGTAAAAAGACCTTGAACTTTATTTGTGGTGTGTCGTGGCCTGTTTCACTCTCCGGAGAGGGTGGGGCCCGACTTGAGTGGCGATTAGGATAGACCTGCACATACGGCTCTCAGAGCAATTTTATTTTTTTGATTGTGCTCGTAGGATCTTAAGCCACACTTCACTTTAATCAAGACGCACATTAGATCGTTCAACCTAGCCAAACTTAACTCAATTCTTCCCGCTAATAGAACTTTCTGCTTAGGTGCGGTTTTCATCGGCTTGCACGCATTTAGTATAAATTTTTCAATTCTGTATTGCATCCCACATGGAGATTGCGAGGAGGCACTGTAGGTCTTCTAACTGAGCATTCATCATAGTTTTCCGCGTGCATCAGCTTTTCCCGAAATCCTCTCTCTTGTTTTATCACATAAATCTAAAGGAAATTGGGACTGGACGGTAGACATGTATTTGTGTTCATCTAAATTCTTCAGTGATCGCCTCATTAAAATTGGGACTGCTAAATATAGCCGATTTCAAAATAACCCATAAAATCAAGAATTTTTGCGGGAGAGCAACCCCGACATTATTTGATTTTATCTTGCAGCGAGGAGAGAGACGCACACTAGGATAGAGCCCTGCTCCAAACCTAAACAGCTCGTTTAAATGGCTTGCAAGATTGAATTTATCACCAACTAAAATTGAAAAGATAATTGGCCGGACTCTTATGGTCTTCACTTTGAGTTGAGTTGGTGAAACAACCCTTGTATTGTGTTTGGTTTGTGCGTAGAAAGTAAGACATCAACGAATACTGCACATTTGTGCCTACATCATAAACCGCAAACCTCTTGTGACCTCAAGAATGGACGATTGTGGTAATACTTGTTCAGATTCTACGCTTCCTTCTTCCTCTACCACAAACTCCCCAGTCTCAAAAGTCCAGAGAGACTCTTACTCTGGACCTGCTTGGCCTCCGGGAAACCCTTCCCAAGAACCCTATTCCTACGATTCCTTCTTCTTCCTAGAAGGAGGACAGACTCACACTGTCTCTTTCTCACCAGAAAAGATTAAGGATAACTGCTACATCAATTCTTTCCAATTGATTAACTCAAACCCTTTATATTCTGAAGGTGAAGAAAAGGAGATGCCACCCAAGATGTCTTCCAAGAAAGACCCTGAAGATGAACATAATGAAGATCCAATGAAGATGATTCTCGCAAGACTGGCTGCATCTGAGCAGCAACAGCAGTTACTGAGGGAGCAGCTCGAACAAATGAACGATGGGGGAGAAGTACCAATGGAAGCCACATACAACCCTGGACAGTACAGAGTGTGGAACTATTTGCAGCCACCACAGCCAGAAATCCACTATGAACTAAAGCCACATTTTGTCAGTCAATTACCTCAATTCCATGGTAATACGACTGAGGAGCCATATGAATTCTTGAGGGACCTGGAGCTGATATGTTCTAATCTGAGGCACCCACAAGTCAGCTAAGACTACATTCGTCTCACTGCACTACCTTTCGCCTTGAAAGGGAAAGCAGACTACTGGGTGAAAAACTTGGGGGTGACTGTGACGACTTATGAGAGGTTCAAAAACCTCTTTCGGAAGAAATTCTACCCCTTGAGCCGGACCAATCAAATGAGGACCCGCATCACCAGTTTCTCTCAGATGCCCAATGAACCACTCTGTGAGGCATGGGATAGGTTTAAGGACCTGCTACAAAAATGTCCTTGCCATGGTCTGGACAACAACATCCTAGTCTAATCACTCTACTCTGGCCTCAACCACAAAACTCAAGGGTTAGTTAGTGCTGCCTGCGGAGGTAATTACACATCACGTGGAGCTGAGACCGTCTGGAAAATACTGGAGCAGATGGCAGAAACAAGCCGGTCTCAAATTGCCAGTAGAGCATACACTGATTCCCTGAACACCCTTCAAGCCAAAGGAGGGAAGCAGACGGTTGCAGAAATAGCTGAGGACTTAATTCCAAACATGCACTTTATTTCTGATAAATTGACAATAGTGGACAAGAGAATGAACGATATCGACAGTAGGATTTCCCAATTTCCTAAGCAAATGGAGGAGCTCACCGAGAAGGTGTCCAAGATGGGGATGCCTAGTGCACCTATTGTCCCGATCTATCATTTGCATCATGTCCAGGAGCAGCCAGGAGCAGAGCAACAGCAAACATGGGCTCAGGATCAATCCTATGCCTACTTTTCCCAACAACCGCCCCCACCGACTGAGACAGTCAAGGAAGCCCCGCCTCTGACATTTGAAGTGAATGGCATCTGGTACACCCAGGACACTACCCGACAGGATAATATGGGAGATCGTCAGACTTATCCAGCGTCCACCCACCTTCTATAATGTCGCATTTCCTCCACAGCACACTACATCGTTCCAGCAGCCGAAGCAGCAGCAACCCTACAATCGCCAGAACCAACCTCAGCAATACCATCAGCAATCTCAAAGCCCCCAGACAATCAGCTCAGTCGTCCAAACCTCTAGAAGAACCGATCGACATTCAGAAACAAATACTTGAAGAGTTTCGCCACTTCCGAAATGAGCTGCAAGATCTACGGGTTGATGTCAACCGCTTATCCCGTTGGAAGGATGAGCAGACAGCTCCAGCCACAACCATTCCCGCCCAGGTTCAAGCTAACCCCAATAGCTTGAACAAATTCCACTCATCTCAACACAATAACCAGGTATACTATTCAGACTTTTCCACATCTGAACATGAGATCCTTTCATTTGACAAAATCAATGCCATGTCACTCAAGAGCGGAAGGACCGTGGACGTACCTGACCGGACAAGGGAATCAGACCATGAAGACTCGGAAGATCAACCGGAGGATGTTTCCGAGGAGGAAGATAAAGGACGCCTGAAGATCCCAGCAGTAGATAAAGGGAAAGCATCTATGGAGTCTGCAGAGGACCTTGAACCTCTAGTTGCTGCAAAAATACCTTTGTCACCTTTTCAGCACCTGATTTTGATTATTATGATTGTAATAAAAACTCCAAATCGAATAAAGATGCTCTTATTTTCTATTCTGACCCTTTATCTCCTGTCTCAAATGCTTCCATTCCTTTCCCCCATGCCCTAAAGAAAGGAAAACAAAAGAAAAACATCAAAGATGACCCAGTCATGGAAAAATTCTGTCAACAAAACATCACAGTCAAAGTACCCTTTGATCAGTACATGGCAGGTAATCCAGCCTTTCAGAAATACTTGAAGGCAAAATGCACCCCCACCAGGACTCGTACAAAGAGAACAAGTCAATTTGTGGAGACTCATATCTTGACAGTTGCCACCACCAAATGCGTCAAAAACCAGCATCTGCCAAGAAAGAAAAGGGATCTGGGCGCCCATTATGTGGAGAGTCGCATTGGCTGCATAGCATTCACACGCACACTTCTTGACAATGGATCTTCCATAAATCTTCTACGCTTAGCCTTCTATTATCGATTGGAGTTGGGCCCTCTAAAGAAATCATCATCTTTACTCCAATTTGCTGATAAATCCACTAAAAGACCTAAGGGAGAAGTGAAGAATGTCATCATCATTATCGAGGGTACAGAATACAAAGTGGACTTCACTGTCCTGAACATGGAAACCCCGAACCATTGGAAGGAATCGCAAATCATTCTCGGAAGACCTTTCTTAAGAACCGCTAAGGCTGTATTCGACTACGGAACTGGCATGATGAAATTCCGTTCTCCAGGCAGAGAAGTGGACTGGAGATGAAACAAATAAAGTGGCAAAGGCCAGACTCCGAATCCACAACTGAAGATGCCGAAACATCAGAATGCTATCTCCCTCAGAACCACTGGGCCATGGGACCAACTGCCAGACATACAGATAGACGGCACATCCTCGGAAGAAGAAATAATACACAATACAGTCTCTGAGATTTCCTAGACCCACCGATTATTACACCCTTGATGACACAGAAATCCTCTCGGATTCGTCAGTCCCATCACCTTTGGGACAGTCCAGAAATATCAATGACGAGTCGGACGTGGCTCTGGGCGAATTACCATTCTACTCTAGCGATCCGACTCACTCTTCTTCGGAATTGGTAGCCAACATTCTCACACAGTGATTCACCACCAACCGATACTGAGCCAGAAGCAAAAGTCATTCAGCCAGACTTGATCGACGATTCAGAATTGCCAGAGCTGAAACCACTACCTCCCACGCTGAAGTATGCATTCCTCAATGGACCCAAAGAAAAATTCCCCTGTGATCATTAGCTCATCATTAACCGTGGACCAAGAATCCAGACTACTCGAAGTCCTTGAGCGAAATAGAAAAGCCATAGGTTGGACTGTGTCGGATCTCGTATGAATAAACCCCGTGCTCTGCTCGCACCAAATTTATGTTGAGGATAATGCAAGGCCTTCCCCGTGAATTTCAGAGAAGATTAAACCCCAATCTTCGGGAAGTAGTGAAGAAAGAAATAGAGAAATGGTGCAAAGCAGGATTTATTTACCCCATTTCTGACTCCAAGTGGGTAGCCCCCCTTCATGTTGTCCCGAAGAAGTCGGGAATCCAGATGGTTACCAACGAGGAGGGGGTAGAGATCGGACCCGAGTACCCACGTCATGGCGCGTCTGTATCGATTACAGGCGCCTGAATGCTGCGACCAAGAAAGACTACTTTTCACTGCCATTCATTGATCAAATATTGGAGAGACTTACAGGGAAAGAATTCTTCTGTTTTCTTGATGGGTACTCCGGCTACAATCAAGTAGCTATCGCTCCCGAAGATCAGGAAAAGACCACATTCACATGTCCCTTCGGTACTTACGCATTCAAGCGCATGCCATTCGGGCTTTGCAATGCCCCAGGAACATTTCAGCGGTGCATGATTGCCGTATTTGCCGAAATGGTTGGTGATTTCCTGGAAGTCTTCATGGATGACTTCTCAGTTCATGGTGATTCATTTGATACATGCTTAGCACACTTGGACCGAGTCCTTCAGAGATGCAGGGAGGTTAATTTGGTACTATCCTGGGAGAAGAGTCACTTTATGGTGACTGAGGGTATCGTGTTGGGGCACGTCATCTCCAAAAAGGGAATAGAGGTGGACCCTGCCAAGGTGGGTGTGATCAAGAAACTTGAGCCACCAACCAACGTCAAGTCAGTAAGGTCGTTCTTAAGGCATGTTGGATTTTATCGACGGTTCATTCCAGAGTTTTCAAAGATCGCCCGCCCACTGACTGAGCTCTTAGGAAAAGATACCGAGTTTATTGTGAATCACAGATGTCTAGAGGCCTTCGAGCTCCTGAAAAAGAAAATATGTGAATCGCCGATATTACAAGCTCCCGACTGGTCTCTTCCCTTCGAGATCATGACTGATGCATCGGATTTTGCTGTCGGAGCGGTACTCGGACAAAGAAGAGATGGAATTCCTTATGTGATCTCACTACGCGAGCAAAGTGTTGGATCCTGCACAGAGAAATTATACAGTGACTGAAAAGGAACTGCCCGCGGTTGTTTGGGCCCTGGAAAAATTCAGATCATACATATTGGGCTCCAAGGTGATAATTTTCACAGATCACACAGCAATCAGATATCTCATGGATAAGAAGGATGCCAAGGTACGACTTTTGAAATGGATCTTATTAATCCAGGAGTTTAATTTGGAGATTAAGGATAAACCCTGGAATAAAGAATGTTGTTGCTGATCACCTTTCCCGAATCGAGCAAAACGATCATCCTGATATCGGACCAATTAAGGAGACTTTTCCAGACGAATCGGTTTGCGTCATTGATTCAACCCCATGGTATTCCGACATAGTGAACTATCTTGTCTCCAAAGAAGGTTCCTTATGGTTGGACCAAAAAAATGATTGATCGATTAAAGTCAGATTCGAGAAAATACCATTGGGACGATCCTTTCCTTTTCTATGAAGGACCGGATTGTGTCTGGAGAAGATGTATTCCTCAGGAGGAATATCAGAGTGTCCTCACACACTGTCATTCTCTCGAGGCTGGAGGACACCATTCGGGAAAGAGAATCGCGCACAAGGTACTCCAATGTGGATTTTACTGGCGGACCTTAGTTCAGGATGCTAATGAATTTGTACGGTCATGCCCGATTTGTCAAAGAATGGGAGGGACTATGGATATAGAGATGAAATGCCCATGCAACCAATGATTTTCTATGATGTTTTTGATGCATGGGGGATTGATTTTATGGGTCCCTTTCCCAACATCAATGGATTTGAGTACATCTTGTTAGCGTGGATTATTTATCAAGATGGGTAGAGGCTATTCCAACCCGAACCGCAGATAGCAAAATCGTCTGTAAGTTTATCAAAGATAACATCATTGCGAGGTTCGGGATACAAAAAGTATTGATTTCTGATGGAGGTAGCCACTTCGTGAACATGGAGATGAGATCTTTGGCTAAGGAGTACAAATTTGAGAATAGAATAGCCAACCCATATCATCTACAATCTAGTGGCATGGCAGAGGTTTCTAATAGAGAGGTGAAGAGCATTCTCCAGAAGTTGGTTCGTCCCGATAGGAAGAATTGGTCGAAACTGTTGGACCAAGTTCTATGGGCCTATAGGACAGCCTATAAGACTCCACTCGGTACTTCACCTTTTAGGATGATCTATGGCAAGCCATGTCATCTTCCTGCAGAATTGATTCACAAATCTGAATGGGCGATCAAAAGATGAATTGGAGTTGTCATCTTGGGAAACTATGTCGAGACTTAAATCTGAATGTGCTAATTGAAATCCGAAATCGGGCATATGACAACAGTGTGATTTATAAGGACAAGGTCAAGAGATGGCATGATAGACACATTCGAGAGAAGACCTTTGTCCTTGGACAGAAAGTGTGGTTGTTTAATGCTCGGTTGAAGATTTTTCATGGGAAACTCAAATCAAAATGGACGGGTCCCTACATTGTCATCGATGTGCATACCAATGGAAGCGTAGATATTGCCGAACTCAAAGATAATGCACAACCGTTCTCAGTAAATGGACAAATGCTGAAGCCATATATTGAATCACCCAAAGAACAGACAGTTCAAGTCGAGGTCATCTATTTCACGCAGAGCGAGGACATTGAAAATCTATCTGATCATTCCCACCCTCCCTCCCGACCACATCGGCCTCCTTGTACAGCTTCTTCCTTTACTTAGGCTAAGGCCTAAGTATAGGGGGGGACCGATGCCATCTGTATATATCATTTCCCCGGATCACACTCTACCTCCCGATCTCTCCACTTCCATACTTAGGCTGATCAGAGCCTAAGTATAGGGGGGACCGATCCCATCTGTATATACTCTCCTCATTTCCTGACCGCTTTTCTTTCGTTTTTTCCCCTCCCCTTACGCTTAGCCCGAGCTATGTCTTCCGCTTCTTGTGCTCTGAGGACACAACACTCGCTAAGTATAGGGGGTCTATATATATACTTTGTATATATTTTACCCATATCCCGTACTTTCGCGTAAGTCTATATGTATTTACGGGGTGGGTACTAACTTAAAAAAAACAAAAACAAACAAACAAGCACATAAAAAAAAGGTTTTTCTACTAACACTAACCATGCCCAAATTTTTTTTGAAAAAAAAGAAGAAGGCTTCTTATTCCATTTTCTGCATAAAAAAATCTCTTGCATAAAATATCAAAAAAAAAGAAAAACAACAAAAAAAATGTGTGTCAGCATTTCACACCTGCACTTCATCCAATATGCATTTGCATCCGTGAAAAGTCACTGGGTTCTAAACCAAGTTATGAGCCGAAACCGAGAGTGGTCCGGACTTGACCTTAATCCACCTAATTTTCAGAGGAACTTCACCGAGAAATAGGATTTTAAGAGCTTGAGGTCTTTTAGACTTAATTCCTTAAGTTCCACATGACAATGTACAACGTTTGACTCTTAGTGTCTAACCTGGTCTCTTCATTCTGGGTACAACTCTGGAATAGGGAATTAATTTGTACTCTCGCACTATGCACTTAGCTCAACCCAGACGGGATGTTGGAAGACTGTGTGAGTCTCTTTTCTGGTAGCGTGGAAATCTAAAGACCGGAGTACGGGTTGAAATAAAGCTTCGGAAAAGGGATGGACGGCTGGGCACAATTTTTTCTAAGACCCCAAAAAATGTACGGAACAAAAAGATTCTATATCCGTAGGGGCATAACAAGATCCAAGCAGAACCACCAAAAATTCCAAATACAAAGAAGCATTCTACCAAATAAAAATCCGACCAAAAAAGGTCCAAGCTTCAAAAACCTGCAGATCTTGGTGGAGACTCGGCTACACTGGCCATCTTCACAAGGAGAGGTGACTACACTGGCCACCCTCCAGTTCTTTTCCCTTTCTTCTATCTTCTCCCTCATTCGATTGTGAACACAGCGCGACAGACCTTAGAAGGAAATACCTGACTCCCCGAGGACGAGTTACTGGAGAGGAGAGGATCAAGGTAGTCCGGCATTCTGGATGGGAAGAGCTAAAAACCTTCACACACATGAGTCGATTGTTCAATATTCATAGGGTATACTTTGGGAAGAGGATTGATCTAAGATGACTTATGAGCCGAAACTGTGTCAATGATGTGTAGAACTTGAGGACTGTTGATTTTAAAATTCTAAGTCTCACAGAAGTTCCGCCACATTATTAATCCAAAGGTCGAGTTTAGTTTCACTTTCACCTTCAGTTCATGGTCTTGGTATGGAACCCAATCTCATTTCACTTCATTTCTTTTTGATGCTCAGGGACGAGCATGGTTTAAGTATATGGGGATGATGAATCTAGGATTCATCACTCTAAGTCTCATTAATTAAGCTCAAGTCCCTAAAAATCAACTGCATTTCTGCATTTATTTCGCATAATTAGTATTCAGGCATGATTTCATAAGAATTGCATTTTAGCGTTAATTTCTGCATATTTTAAGAAGCCAAAAATCCAAACCCAAATTGACCTATAAATAGCCTAACTTCCCCTATTTTTAACTCCTCCATGCTAACACCGCATGCCACAAAACCACCTCCACTGTGTACACATCACTAACAAGAATAAATAAAAAAATACAATAAAATAATTGACCCAGGTAAGTGGACCAAAAACCCAACCCTAGTTACAGGATTTTCGGACTAAAAGCCCCATATCTTCTCCATCCAATGTCCGATTTGATCCTACTCACTTTTGAACTAATATACATTCAATTACCTTCAAAACAAGACCAACTTCAAATGAATCGGAGCTCGTATGTGAAAGTTGGGTTTTGGGCCTCTTTTGTACATTGTATATTTTCGCGGCTTTTCTGACCTATAATTTATGTAAATATTTTCTTTATCATTAAAAATCCAAAAAAATTAGATTAAGGTGTCTTTTATTCATCTTTGATTTTCCCATATTTTCCGGATTTTTATCTTTTTTAAAAATGAAAAAAAATAGAAAACCCAAAAATCAAGGTATTCTATGTACATGGGATACCCCAAAAATTCACTTTTCACATTTGACCGATTTTGATTTTGATGTCTTCATAAAAGTTGTAGATCTCGTCGAGACGAGCATTTTTCGTGAATAAACTTTTTTGATCCGAGGTCATTTGTTATTTCTTTTCGATTTTACAAAAGATTTTTTCTCTGAATTTTCTGCCGCCACGTGTCATTGATTTTTGGCCTTTTTAAATTTTGCTTTTATAAAAATAAAATAAAAAAAACCACGCACGTGCGTCGCACGTGCCTCCCAGGCACGTGCTCCGCACGTGCGCCCTTCTTCTTTGCCCTCATTGCACCATGTGGCGCATTCTCAGCCGACCGATCTCGGCCGTTCGGGCGGCTGAGACGCGTCGTCTTCAACCTCCCAACGGCCTGCCCCGAGTCCTTCGCCGCCCCGATATCTCCCAACGTCCCCTCCGCAACCGTCGTGCCCCCTTCCCCGTTATCATCGACACCGACTCACCGACCGCGCCGGACTCGCAACAGCCCCCTGCACCGGCCCAACGCCCTCCGCCATCTCCCTTATCTCCCTCTCTCCTATTTAAACGCCACCGCCGCCCCTACTCGACCCATCCGCCGATCCTCGTCGAGTGCCCTTCTCCTGTGGTGACAGCCCGTGAGCAACCACATCCCGCCGGTGTGATCCGAGGGGCTACCGCCCTCGACGCAGCATTCCCTCGCCGTCGCTGCTCGCTCCGGCCACTCCCAACGTCGTCGAGCCCTCCTCAGGTTATCTCTCTCTCTCCTCTCTCTCTCTCTATCTCTCCGCCCGGAGCTTCGCTCCTTCCTCCACGCCTCCACGCGAGGCTCCGACTTGAGATTCTCCGCCCAATCACCGTAATTCGCCTTCTTCGACTTCGCAAACCAAATCCGCCGCGCCGCTCGCGCGAGGCGTGCGCCCTCCGCCCTCTGCCGCGTCATCTTCTTCTCCGACTCCGCCACGCTCCCAGCAACCACCTCCGCCGACGATCCTCTGCTCCAACGTCCACCGGCCGTGTGTCGGCCCTTGGATCATCTTCGTCAACAACCGCTGCCATCGACTTCACCTCCAGCTTCACCGTCGCACCGTCTGCTCCGCGCTACGCACCGTCGAGCCACCCGACACGCCATCGTCGACCTTCTTCATCGAGCATCGCCTTCAGCACTGCTTCACCGACTTCACCTTCATCAACCGTCCGGAGACCGACGCCATAGCCACCCTCCTGGCCGGAGCCAGGAGCCTCCTTCAGTCATCGACGTCGCGCCGCCCGCGCGAGGCGTGCGCCCCTCCGCCCTCTGCCTCCACACAGCCACGCCAGGCCGGGCTCCTGGCCCGAGGTCCCCCGCACGTGCTCCGTACGTGCGTGGGAAACTTCATCGGCAAGCCATCCTTGGGGTCACGTGCTGTGCACGTGCCCCTTGGGCAAATTGCAAGTGTCCCCCGGCCCTCCTTCCATATTACGAGCCAGTCCACCTACTAGAGCACGTGCCCCTCTGGAAGAATTTGCAGAATCGCCCCCTCCACTTCTGGTAATTAATTTTAGGCCCCCCCTGCATTATTTTTATTTATTTATTCAGTTTGCATCTGTACCCCTGTCTTTGTCATCCATTATAGACCTCTACATTGCATCATTTATTTATTTAAATATAGCATTTTGTTCATCTTTTAATTCTCTACATTTTGACATATCATGGACATTTTTGTGATGACCGGTTGATTAATAATTATTTATTCTGTGGAAATTACCATATTTTTCCCAGTCTGTGCTCTTCAAATTTTATTTAATTAACCGTGACTCTAAAAATTCCCCAAAAATCAAATATCGTAGAGATTACATTGATTAACATTGTGCCCAAAAATCTTTGCATTTGCATGCATATTTTGCTCTGTAAAAATCACTTTGCATATTTCATTGTTTAATTTTTAATAGGTATTAGACCCCACATTTTCGAGATTTAGGATTTTTCTGAGATCCATCACCTAGTGATAGATCTTAAATAATTTTATTTCTTGAGAATAAGTAGGTTTAATATTTATTATAATTAAATATTGAAAATCATTCTGTTTGCATTTAAAAATCCATAAAAAAATTCATATTGCATCCAAAAATTCCAAAAAAATTACAGTGCACTTATTTCATCACTTTTTACATCCCGGCCAAGTTTCGTATTTTTTGGACATCATTTTAACGTAATTTACATTTTAGTCCATAAAGTAGGCCGGATTTGCATGTTGCACCCTCTATTGCATTGAAAAATTCCAAAAAAAGACCGCCTAGAAAACCGAACTCAGAATTGGATAGACACAACTCTAGGTTGTTCCTTTGCCTCCTTGTGATCGACCTTGGGACTTACCCAAGTAAAAATAAATATAAAAACCACTTGATTAAATTTGATTAAAAATTGTGGTTGTTTCTTGATTGTTTCCGATCGCCGCCTACAACGAACGACTTTCATTATTTTCACGAACGAACATTAAAAACAACTCCTTAACGCGGCTTTTCCGGACTCGTCATCCACACAGACCCTCTAGGAAGTGGGTACTCGGGTAGCGATCTCCTCTCCAGACTCACTCATAATTGTAGTGATACCCGTCTTCTTAGGGTACCACATGTAATGGACTAACCCACTTGGAGTCAGAGATGGGGTAGATAAAATCGGCGCTCCACCACTTCGATATTTCTTTCATGACCACGTCTCGAAGATTCGGGTTCAGTCGTCGCTGGAACTCACGCGACGGCCTAGCATCATCCTCAAGATAAATGTGATGGGAGCACAGAGTCGGACTAATCCCCTGGAGATCAGCTATACTCCTTCCTATCGCCTTGCGGTTTCTTTCAAGAACCTCCATCAGACGAGATTCTTGTTCTCCAGTCAAACCTGCTGAGATAATGACTGGGCGCAGATATGGCTCACCCGCAAGGAATCTATACTTCAGCGACTGCAGCAAAGGCTTCAGTTCTGGGCAACTGAGAGCAAGGTTCAGAAATGCGGTTCATGCGGCCGCATATGCGGCCGCATATGCGTATGCGTTGGCCTATCCGAAGCGCATACTCAATATGCGGTCATATGCGGTCCAGCCGCATATGCGGGCCGCCTAAACCGCATATGCGGCCGCTTATGCGGTTGATATGCGGTCTAATTTCGAATCCGGTTTAGGATCCAAATAAAAAAACCCGATATTATTCACTTCTCTCGTTCCAGCTCAGCCCTCCATCGTTTTCTCCCGCACCCTAACCTCCATCGCGCCTCCACGCCTCCACCCTCGCCGCCTCAGCCCTCGAAGACTCGTCGCCTCCACCCTCGCCGCCTCAGCCCTCGAAGCCTCGCCGCCTTCACGCTCCAGCACCTCCGCCCTCGACGCCTCGCCGCCAACACGCTCCAGCGCCTCCACCTTCGCCGCCTCGCCGCCTCCAGCGCCTCCACCTTCGCCGCCCCTTCTCTCCCCCGAGCGCTCGAGCAGCAGCTTCCCGACCCTCTTCTCCACCGTTGTTCGACTCAACGCACGTCTGGTGGTGACAACACCAAAGAGTAGTCAAGATCCCTCCGGCATCAGCCATCGGAGCGAAGGTCAGCCGCTCGCAGCTCCATCACTGACCACAAGGGGGGAGGGTCAGAGTTGTTTGCTGATATTTCCGACTACCCCTTCCCATTTATTTTATGTTTGGTTAATTTCGTTTCTGGTTGTTTTTCAGCTTGGTCCATAGTTTCTTGATTGCAGTTCACACACGCAAGTTGGTGAAGCTTGCCATTCATTGTTCCACACGTAAGATATTTTGCAACTATTTCTAAAGGTATTTATTACTGTAAGCTAGCAGTACCTCATACCTTATGCACTCATTATCATCAAATAAATCACTAAAAAGTTTATATACTGCCATAAAAATCCAAAGAAATAGTCGTTGTGTTCCTTTTATTTGTCTCCTCATTTGCATGACCCGTTAGTAAATAATTGAGCATGATTACATATTGCGGAAACATTCAAAATACCAAAAAGAATTGGTTTACCTGCTTCTATGGAGAAACCGCATAAAAATTAGGAAAATTTCAACAACTTGCAATGAACACATTATAAATTAGATTGTGCTTTATAATTTATTTTGTAAATTGATCGTGTAATTCAAGATGCCGTGTCCTTGTGGTTCGACACCTTTGGTTTAAAGTTTGGATACATCTTTACCATTAGAGCCCGTTTCTTTTTGGGTTGTTCCATTATCATAGTATTTTGCCATATAAACGGCATTGAAACTGCACTGATCGTGGTATAAACGACATCTTTACCATTAGATGTGTTTTATTATAGTTTGAAGAAGTTATATAAGTTATTAGTTATGTGTGGTCCAACTCTCTTTATAAATTATGTAGTTTCATTTTAATTTTTATATATGTATAATGTAATCATGTTACAATGATACGCCATTTTTTGGATAACCGATTTGCAATTTGCACTTCTTATTTTCAATGACACATCATTTTTGTACCATGTTTAGGTCGGTCATTATGGCTACCCCTTCCACGCCTACAACGGCAGAATCCACATTCTATGTTCCACCCGGTTCTACCGATCCAGGGTGGAAATATGCATACCTCATTGAGAGGACCGATTCGAACACGGTTGGGTGTCGCTTGTGCAGCAAGGTCATAAAAGGAGGCATCAATAGGATGAAGCAACATCTCGCACACATCAAGGGAAATACAAGGGCATGTCCAAAGGCTGATGGAGATGTGCAAAAGGAAATCATAGATTATGTGGAGGATATTATGAAGAAGAAGAATGAAAAAGTTGTTAGCATGAGAGAACTGCGGCAGGAAGTAACAATCAAGGCATCTGATGGATCTTCTAACCATCCATCAGAAGGAGGTGCTAGTACAAAAAGACCTCGTGTATCTGAAGATGATGTGTCCTTTGGGCACAACAATGCGGCAGACAGTGATAAAAGATGCTTTAGCCAAAGAGGAGCGTGCACGTGTCAACAAATTCGTGGCCAAATTCTTTTATGATGCTGACATTCCCTTCAATGTGGTCACTAAAAATTCCTTTATCCGAATATGCGAGGCAATTGGACAATATGGAAGCGGATACAAGCCACCTTCATACTATGAAATTACAGAAACTTTGTTGAAGGAGGAAGTGGATGAAACAAAGGAATATTTAAAGAGTCATAATGAATCGTGGAAAAACAATGGTTGTTCAATAATGACCGATGCATGGACTGACATGAGGGGAAGGAGCATTATGAACTTGTGTGTTAATTGTGACTTGGGCACAACTTTCTTGAAGTCCGTTGACGCATCCGTAGATTCTCACACGGTTGAATATATCTCTTCTCTCGTAGAGGATTGTATCAAGGATGTTGGAGAAGAAAATGCTGTACAAGTTGTTACAGACAATGCTTCTGCAAATATGGCAGCCGGACGACTTCTTAAGACTAAATATCCAAGGATATTTTGGTCTTCATGTGCGGCCCATTGCATTGATCTTGTTCTTGAGGAGATTGGAAAGGAATCAAAGATAAAAAATTGCATCATTAAGGCTAGAACTCTCACTCTTTTTATCTACAGTCATGCAAAGACTTTGAGCTTGATGAGACAGTTCACCCAGAAGGGTGAAATTGTTCGGCCAGGGCAAACAAGATTTGCCACCACTTTCCTTACACTACAAAGCGTGATGGACAAGAAGGAAAAATTACGGTTGATGTTCTCTTCTGATGAGTGGAGAGAGTGCAAGTGGTCAAAGACCAGAAAAGGTGAGGTGGTTGCATCCATTGTCCTCAGTTCATCATTTTGGAGCCAAGTGTCTTTGACGTTGAAGATCTTCTCTCCACTGGTCTACCTCTTGCGTGTGTTTGATGGAGAAAGGAAGCCCTCAATGGGCTTTGTATATGGAGGATTGGAGGATGCAAAAAATGAAATAAAGGCTATTTTTAAAAATGTTGAACATTCATACAAGCCCTTTGTAGATGCCATTACCTTGAAGACGAAAGGAAGATTGGATAGCCCCCTCCATCTTGCAGCTTTCTATCTCAATCCCTATTATTTTTATAGGGATAGAGATGCAATTTCTAAAGATAGCTTCGTCGTTGATGGTTTGATGGAATGTGTAGAGATTTTTTATCCTGAGTTGGAGATTCAGGATGCCATCACGAAGAAAGAGATTCATATTTACCGAAGAGGAGAAGGAGCATTTGGAAAGCCAATGGCTGTCAGACAAAGATCCACCAATGATGATGATTTCAATCCTAGTAATATATCTTAAACTTATTATCGACGTAAAGCTCTTAAGTTAGATTTATTATTTACAAGTCATTAATTGTGCAATCTCTTGTAGCTCATTGGTGGATGCTATATGGTTCTCAAACGCCTTATTTGAAAGAAATGGCTTTGAGAATTCTGAAGTTGACATCCTCTTCTTCAGCCTGTGAGAGGAATTGGAGCTCATTTGCAGCCGTATAACTATCACTATTTGGATGTACAATTATATGTATTCAATGAATAATTGAGTCATTATAATTTATAATTCATCAATTTTATAAATCTTAATGCAGATTCACACCAAAAAAGGAACAAACTAGAAACCAAGAGATTGAATGATTTGGTTTTTGTGAAATTCAATTCAAAGCTGAAGGAGCGTCGATCACTAACTGGGAGAGATCCATTTGTTTCAAAGGATAGAACACATGTTATGGATTGGATTGGTGCCAGTGATCACTCTCTTCCTCTCTTCTCTCTCAATAATACGTGTTAGCATACAAGTACTTACACTCTATAATATATATATCATGCTTGCACTAGCATGTGAGCTACATTAATATACAACACAATAAAGCCTTTTGCCCGCAATTAAGTAGGGTTGGTTAAATGAATTTTTTGTCTCCATTCAGATATGTTTTGAGTCATTCTTGGGCATGAATCCCATAAAAAAATCCCTTTTGATAGTCTCATTCCAACACTTTTTGATCCTTCCTCGCCTTATCTTAACCGGCTCAACATCCAAAATCTCACATCTTCTGACTGGTGCATCAAGTGACCTCCATTGCAATGT
Source organism: Ottelia alismoides (assembly GCA_037367405.1). Classification (NCBI taxonomy): domain Eukaryota; kingdom Viridiplantae; phylum Streptophyta; class Magnoliopsida; order Alismatales; family Hydrocharitaceae; genus Ottelia; species Ottelia alismoides. The sequence goes on along the minus strand of JAZKJV010001560.1, from coordinate 3,385 downwards.
GAGCCACATTAGTATTCTTCTAAATTTACAAGGATTTTTTATTTATTGAAAAAAAAAGCTTCAAAACGAACACCATTAGTTCCAAGCAATGATCAATAATAAACACCACTCACTATATATAACTATGTTATGAACAAAAGAGAAAATGTGAAGGAGACCTAGCATGGAGCATGTCAAGCATTAAACAAACATTGCAACTCAAGGATGGCAAAAAATCACAAAAAAAGGAAAATAATACAAAAAGCCTATAGCTTAGCCAATTTCATAATTAATTAGATGATAAATCCTACAAAATATATCAATTAACACATGGTAAAATCTTCAATTTTCATAGTAAACATTGGGTCACCAACTGGTATCTTTCTTTCTCAAGTTAGCCTTCCCGAGTAGGGATGCAAACGGTCGGATACGGATACGGATATAGGTATTACCATATCCTTATCCGTTTTTTAATACGAATACGGATGCGGATACGAATATTGACGGATATTAAAACTATCTTACAATATCCTTAAAAAACGGATACGGATGTAAAACGGATATTGATCGCACACGAGTAATGTCAGAAATACTCTATAGAATCGACTTAAATATATAAGAATTGGATGGAAAACACATGATATTAATTTACTAAACGTGTTTGTATCATAAAAAGTATATAAATATGATAAAAGAAGGTAGAGAATTATTTTATATATGGTTAAAAATAAATCTACGACTATATTTATATACTAAAACGGATATACGGATACAGATGTTTGCGGATATCAAAATGATATCCATATCCGTATCTATTTTAAAACGGATACGGATACGGATGTCAAAATCTGTATAAAACGGATACGGTGACGGATCGGATACGGATATATCCGTATCCGTTTGCATCCCTACTTCCGACACAAATATGAAATGCGGTAAATAGATGCCACCTATGGAAAAAAATAAATCGAGGGAAGGGACAGGTATTTAAAAAACTCAAAAAAAAAAAGAACAAGGATAAAAAATAGGCGATTTTCGCCATAAAATATACTACATGTGAACGAATACAAAGCATATTCCATGAAGAACATGGAAAGGTGAAACTTGGTAATATCCAAAGCATTCTTCTTTGGTCTCTTCAGTCATATGATGTTGGTCGTCTTCTCCAACATCACTTGTGAAGAACATTATTTGAGAGACGGAGTTGTATACTTGGCTTTACCTTTGCATCCATCTCATGCTTCTCATCGACCATCGATGCATGCATCGTCTTCTTTCCACTAATGCCTTCTCAACACCTTAATGGACTACAATCAACTCCATCTTGACCTTTCATAGGTTGAAGTTTATGCATCGGTTCCTCGAATGTGGTTGACATGCAACCGGATTGTGTGGATAACCTCAACATGTATCAGATACACAGAGAGCATCCAAGAAGAAGAATCCCCTTCAATGTCTGTCGGTAGTGCAGTGTGCCGACCACCTTAAGGACCAAGGTTCAAATCTTCGGACAGCACCTGTGTGTATTTCCCCCTCTTGTCACACAAAAAAAAAGGATCTCAGAAGACATTCCGCTCTGATACCAATTTGTACAACAAATGAATCCCCATGACAAGCAATAAGCAATCCACAATGAGCTCGAATAAAGGAGAGTTTAGAGCTCCATCGTCGAATCGATGATTTCGGGGATTAAGAAGAGAGCCGGACTGCAGTTCATGTGAGTGTACCAACTGCTCTGAATCTTGATAATTACATATCTCTTCATTTAAATATAGTTGCAGATTTATTTATAGTTTCTATGTATCAAAACTTTCTGGTCAAGTTATATACAAAGTAATTCTGATTCGATCATCTGGACTCTACTATGTTGACATGTTCGCTTGCTCTTTCTTAGATGTGTGCATCCCAAGCAATACACACATAGGTTTTAAGATTCGATTTGATTATTTTTTGCTATGTGTTCCTCCACCTCTCACATGGCACCCTTGTAGTTGGGCCCCTACATAATGTGGGAAATATATCAAGTTGAGAGCATCACCTACTGGTCAATGGCTGAGACAGATGAGATTATATATAAATCTCAAAGGACAGTTCAATTTAGATAATTTATCAAAATTATTTGAAAACTTATTAGATCGGACCCTATTGGACATGTTGGCAACAACTCAAAATGCTTACTCCTAAATTGTCAAGTAGTATTCTTCCGTTCGTACATCCCACTCTTGCACTTCATGTTTGCGATGAAAATCATCATCTCCATGTCAAAGATAGTGCAGTAAGACGTAATCACGCATTTTTTAGGATAAGCTTATTCAGGTATAAGTATGTTTCTCGTCATTGTCGCTACTCTTCTGTCTATCCCTCTTCCAAGCAGTGCCATGTATCCTCGTTCTTGCCACACTATCTCATAATAACCAACCAACTATATATTGTACCACTCTAAGATGAGGGTTTGGAAATGATCCCGACAGTTGGATCATATGATCGGACGACTCCTACGGCCACATCACCGCATGAGAGTGTACTATATGTATAACCAAACGCAGGGTAGACTTTGCAATAGCAAAAGGTTGTATCTCCCATTGTTAAGGAGAGTAAAGGAACTTTGCATCCGTTACCTCGACAAATTCTAGTACCAGGTAATTCTGTATTGTTTCGTTTCCTTCCACTAGTTACTGTTTGTACTGCCCTGCACTTAAGTCAGTAACAGTTTATTACTAAAAAATCTAGATTGATGAGTGCTCGTGGTATTTTTTACCTTGAACGCAAATCTGGTCTGCAGATCTTGAATGTTTGCAGTTCTTACCACACAAAAAGCCCTGAATTTTGCACAAGAAAAAATTGTAAGCAGGCTTCTTTAATCAGGTTGCCAAGATCAAGTTAGAATGTGTCAGATCACAAACAGGTCGTGGGCATTCAAAGAATCATCATCAACAGTACCTTATGGGCATTTGTAATTCTTGGAGCATATGGATTGTGCTTGCATTCTGATCATATGCTTGATGGATCCATTTCTGCTCTAGATTTATCTGTGCCCATTCTGACTGCATCATTAATTGCAAATCATCTTACATGCTGCTTCTTTCACGAGTAGGACGGTGAACAAGTAGCTCTCAAGGATAAAATCAGTTTGCGCTACTAGCTGTGTTGTGGTGTTCTAGGAGCAACTATTCCCTCTTTCCAAGTTGAGCACTCATACCATCATAAAAGTCTTCAAACCTAAATACCAAGGCTCACGTTAGCAAAATCTTAAACTCGATTCATGCAACTCATTTAATCCTGATCTCAATTAAAGCAGTTTACTTGGTCTTAGTTTTGTTGTGATATGGTATAGAAATGTCCGTGCTTAAAGATGTTGACAATTTTGTAATTAGCTAGATGGGTAAGTAAATATCTCCAAGATCCA
>JAZKJV010001559.1:1096238-1284501 GCA_037367405.1 Ottelia alismoides | reverse complement strand
TAATCTCGTTAATGGTGGCCAACACTTCAGGTTCAGTCAACATTTTTTTTTGAATTTTTGGACCTCCTCCATACAAGGGAGAAGGTCGGAATCAGCATTTACACGAGGATTGCCAAGAGTAGTCTGTATAATGGAATCCTCGGGGTCAAGGTTGGGATATGATGTGAATATATGTGTGGGTAAATGATCGGGCATTTTGGTCCTCTCCTCACAAAATGAATCAATAATGTGTCTCCCAGAATCTTTTTGGATTTTTAAAATTTTCTCATTTTTTTTGTATTTTGGGTGATTGCAAGCTCTCATGATTATCCTCAAGTAAATCCATATCCTCAAATAGTGGAGCAGTGTTCTGGCTCGTATTTATGTTAGATAGATTGCTAATCCTCGAATTCATATGCTCCATCATCTGGTTCAGTGTCTCAAGTGTGGAAATCATGAAAGGTGACTCCAAAATCCCAAGATCGGGTGGGTTCAATGAGGGTGGGTTAAAATCAATGTCCTACGATTCCATAAATAATGGGTTAGGCAGATATGCACAAAAATTCAGGAGGAAAGTCCTCCTGGAAAAGGGAAGGTGGATCATCTGGAGAGTACGAGGTATCTGCGAAGATTGGATTGAAGTAACTCCAGTCGGCCATCTCCGAAACAAAAGACGGGATTGGGAGAGCACGAGTGGTCAAGTCAAAAAATATGGAGAAAAAGGCACAAATGCACGGAAGGATCGAGTATGCACACAAGCAATCAAACACAATACAAATCCCCCAGTTCACTACCTCAACTCAAAGTTAAGACCGTGAAGGTTCGGTCAATTATTCTTGTCAATTTTAGAGTTTGGTGACAATACAATCTATCAGAGCGGTTAAAGCGAGCTGTTAGGAACCCAATGCTCTCAGGAGACTTGCCTAATCCCAAAGTTAGATCTTTCCCAGCTAGTATGAATTGCGGACCATTTACCAGCTACCAGATCATTTCAATCTGTTAAGGACGTCATGGGCCACTTTACCAGCTATCGGAGAGATCCTCACTGGAGAACGACTAACCCAAGATAATAATCTGAAAAGAGTTCGAGCGTGGCTCTATCCTAGTGTGCGGGTCGCTCTCTCACTCAAGCAAACCAAATAATGAGGGGGTTACTCTCCCCAAAACAATATTTTTCCTTGTATTTTTTAGGGTCGAGTTTTCTTTAGCAGTCCCAGTTTTAGCAGTTTTCACTTGGTTTAAAATATTTTCAAAGAATTGAGTGAAAATAAGGAAGGAGATCGGAAATGCTAATGCGCGACTAAAAACAATGATGCATGCAGAGGTTAGAGATGTGTACCTTGTCGCCAACACTCTAATGCAAGTGATCCGCGCAGAATTTAAATAAACTATCCTATATGATGCAAGTGAACCGTCCTAGATGATAGCTTCTATTAACGAGCAAGAACAAGTAAATTTGACTAAGTCCAATTTACGCTCTACTCTATAGGCACAAAATTTTCTTGTTTAGGGTATTTGGACCTAATTAATTACCTAGCTCAAGCAAATTAATTAAAGCAATCAATAGGTAGCTCATGAAATCCGTGGGAAACAAAAAATAAAGGCGATGAAAACAAAACCGGTGAGGTCCCCCAAGTCCACCGGCACTTGTGGAAACAGACCTCGCAACAAATGAATGTCCGTTTACAAGAGTTCAAATGGTAGAAAAGAAAAACACACACACTCTCTCTTTTCGTCCCCTTCACTTCTTCTTCTCCTCTTCTCACGCTATCCTACGGCTTGGTGAAGAATCAAGCTGCCTCCACGTCGCATGGGTGCTTCGGCTCTCCTAGGATCGCCTCCTTCGCTATGCGAGCCCTCGCAAGAAAAAGAAAAGAGGATGTGTAAGAAATACAATTATCAAATATGAGAGAAAAATGAAAAAAAATGCAGTGGATATGAACAATGAATAATGTGGCAAATTATAAACACATATTTACAACCAAGAATAGCTGGTCAAAAGAGAAACCTAACTACCCTCGCCGTACCTCCCCGGTAACGGCGCCATTTTGTTGGCACAAGATTTCTCGATGGTCGGATAATTATTGATAAGTAAGTCGTTGCTATCCCCAAAAATCTCGTGACAAACATTTTTTTATTTTTGTTAATTATTAACCTGTATAGCGGACAAGGTCGAACTCAGGGAGGCTACAAATCCCGAGGGTTATTCAATTAGTCAAAAATCAATTAAGAGAAAAATAAGAATCTCAAAAGATATCTATCCTTGGTTTTTGTGATTTTTATTTTTTTATTTTTTATTTCTATTTTTTTTGTATTTTCTGATTTTTAAATTATTGTGATTTTGATTTTGCAATTTTTTATTTTAAAAAACAATACGGAGCAATATTCACAAGATCAAGAAATATGCACACCAACTTTTTTTTGTAATTTTCAATTATACCAAAAATGCTTAGAAAAATCCAAAGAACATATTTTTGGGTTTTAAAAGTTATAAAATATTTTCGAAAATTTTTGTGGAATTTTTAGATGTTTTTATATTTTTCTAAAAATCAAACAGTGAGAAAATGCAAAATTATGCATAGCCTGGAGTAATTTGCAACTTAAAAATATTTTAATGCCCAAAACTCCTGACAATTATTTTTAAGACAAAATATATGCATGTATCTACAACGAAGAACTAAAATCACAATTTTTTTATTTTTGTAGAATTTTCTATGATTTTTAAAAGATTTATTTGTATTTTTCATTTTTTTTGGGTTTTATAAAGAATTAATGCGTGAAATTTGCATACAAATTAAAAGACAATGAAATAATACTGCCCTATCTTTTTTTGGAATTTTCAGAGTTATTTTCGAATTTTTATGAATTTTTAAATTTCAAAAAGCTAAAAATGATATTTTTTTATTTTTTTAATAATAATAAATGAATATAAAATGAAAAGCAATTTTTATAAAATGAAGATGCACATTATAGTAGTCTAAGTTTTTTTTGGAATTTTTAGACTAATAAAAACATTTATTTCAATAGAATAATCATGCAAATTTGATTCTGAATAACAGGGACTGAAATACAAAGATTCAATGTTTCTGCAATAAATAAATAACAAAAATAAAATGTGAAGAGGTAAACACAATTTACCCATGAAATGTGTTCAAAGCACGTGACTTGAGGAGGCGGGGACGTTTTTGCAAATCTGAAAATGTCTAGGGGCTCAGATGTAATTTGCCCAAGTTGCACATGGGTCACACGTGCTAAGCTCTAAGTGCAGGGACGTGTTTGTACTTTTAGAAACCTTCAGGTGCTTGATTATAATTTCACCCAGAATTATTTTTTAATTGATGCTAGGGCTCTATTTCTCTATTCTTCGTTCAAAAGCAAACAAAAGGCATAGATGACGCTGGAGCAGGATGTTTCGCGCCGATGCGACGCCGGGTGGAGCGGCGCGTCGGCGCTGGGCGGTTGGCCGTGCGTGGGAGGTTGGCGGAGGGCGGTGTACAGATCTGAAAGGGCGACACGCGGGGCTGCGGGGCAGTGTTGCCACCTAGCTGGAGGTGCGGTCGTCATGAGGGCTGGTCTCGGCGGCGAGGGAGGAGGTGCGGGGTGCTGGATCGTGGGCGGTTCGCATCGGCGACGGAGGTGGCTTCAGGAGGCAGTGCCGCATCCTTGCGGTGGTGAAGATCGGTGCGGCCGCCTCAAGGAACTCCAGGCGGAGATGGTGATGCGATGGGGCAGCATGTGTCACCGCTGGCTGAGGATGGCGGTGCACCGCCCCAAGCGGCGGAGAAGGAGGGGGCGGCGCATGGAGGGCGTGCCCCTTTTTTGTTTTATATTTTTTTAAAAAATTATTGTAAACAGTGAACGAAAACGGTAATCAAAGAGAAAATTTTTTTATTTCATTTTAAATCCAAAAAATAGAAATTAAAAATAGGATATTGAAATTCTTTTTTTAATTTTTTATTTTTTTAGTTGTCTTTTTAAATGACACTACAAAATAAATGTTAGAGAAAAAGAAACAAATAATTTTTTATTTTTTTTATTTATTTACATATCAAAAAATGAACGAGGATCTGGCAAAAATGAAAGGATCGAATCCGATTCTTCCACCACCGTGCGTGGTCGGAGTTGATAGACCGTGGAAAATAGAAATAGAATACGGAGAGATCAAGAACGAGAGATGAAAAATCGAGTCGAAGCGGATTAAATCGTGATGGAAATATTTTTTATAATATCTAGAGAAACAAAATGACGATGAAATTAAAAATGCGACAAATGAAACTAAGATTAACCTAAGATAAAAAATAATAAAAATGTGGATCTCACCTTGGGAGCGGAAATGGACCGTGATCGACTCGACAAGGCCGACTCGCTGTCACCAAACAGCTCGGAGGCTAGGCACTTTTCTCGACGAATTTTTCTCTCGGATATCAGGCTCCTCTCTCTAAAGATTGATCAAGTTGGAATAAGGGAGAATGTGCCATATAAATAGAAATAATAAAGATGAATTTTGAATTATTTGGTGGAAGAGATAAGAGAGATGAAAATTGAAATGAGATAAAGATAAAAAGAGATAAAACTATTTACAAAATTATTTAATTTTTTTGAATTTTTGTCACTTTATTTATTTGAATTAAAAAATGTTATTTTTTTATATTTTTATGGTGTTTAATTAAAAATAGCAACTATATACATATACTATATACATATATGACATTATATACAAGGGTAATTAAGGAAATTATTTTTTTTAAGAATTTTAATTCTTTTATTTTTTTATTTTTTAAATAAATATTAATAATAATTTACAAATATATATAAAATACAATATTTACAGCATACATGGAAAAATTGCACAAACCACCCCGGAAAACCAACTTTTTACTCGTAACTCCAAAAATTATGAAATCACAACCATTTTAAAGATAATTTAATTTAGAATCCAATGGAAGTGAAATTGGTTCGATTTGAGTTCATATGGAGCCGGAATTGGTCTTTCAATTAGTGCTTAGTGGCTTTTTTCCAAGTGTGATTACTATTATTCTATACATGATTTAATTGTGCAATTATTTTTATTAATTTAAACACATTTTTATTTACAACTTTGGTTTTGAAAGTTATTTGATTTGAGGTAAATTAATGCACCAATAAATTAGTGTCAGTTTTATACAGATATACACAAAACACATTTTTTTGGATTTTCTAATTGAGGACCCTATCTCCCCCTACTTTATTCCTGGTCGATCAGGTCAAGTCTTGACCTTCTCTCAGGGTTTGGGTCAGCCTGTATACAATCTTCCTTTATTTATTTATTTTTTCTTTCTTTCTTTATTTTTTTATTTAGGTTAAAATTAGTAAGGAGTGTACAATATTTACACATAGATGCAAGTTAGTAAGAATATGGAGTTAGTGTTATATGCAGGTGTTTTATAAGGGATTTTAAGCTAAAATAAATGAATAAAGATGACGAATCACAGATTCATCACCTGCATCTCTGGTGGACTCGGTCCAAGTACGCTAAACATGTATCAAATGAATCACCATGGACCGAGAAGTCATCCATGAATACTTCTAGGAAATCACCAACCATTTCGGCAAATACCGCAATCATGCACCGTTGAAATGTGCCTGGAGCATTACAAAGCCTGAATAGCATGCGCTTGAATGCGTAAGTGCCGAAAGAGCATGTAAATGTGGTCTTTTCCTGATCCTCGGGAGCGATGGCTACTTTATTGTAGCCATAGTACCCATCAACAAAACAGAAGAATGCTTTTCCTGCAAATCTCTCCAAGATTTGATCAATAAATGGCAGTGGAAAGTAATATTTCTTGGTCGCAGCATTCAGGCGCATGTAATCGACACATACGTGCAACGACGTGGGTACTCGGGTCGCGATCTCCATCCCCTCATCATTATTGACCATTTGGATTCTCGACTTCTTCGGGATGACATGAAGGGGGGCCACCCACTTGGAGTCAGAAATGGGGTATATAAGTCCTTTTCACCATTTCTCTATCTCTTTCTTAACTACTTCTCGAAGATTGGGATTTAATATTCTCTGAAATTCATGGGAAGGCCTTGCGTTATCCTTAGCATAAATTTGGTGTGAACAAAGAGCGGGATTGATTCCTACGAAATCCGACACAGTCCAACCGATGGCTTTTCGATTTTGCTCAAGGACTTCAAGTAATCTAGATTCCTGATCCATGGTCAATGATGAGCTAATGATCACAGGAAATTTCTCTTTGGATCCAGTAAGAAATGCATACTTGAGTGTGGGAGGAAGTGGTTTCAGCTCTGGCAAATCTGAATCATCAATTAAGTCTGGCTAAATGACTTCTGAATATGGCTATGTGTTGGTTGGCGGTGAATCACTCTATGATGTGCTAGCTACCAATTCCGAAGAAAGGTGAGTCGGATCGCAAAAATAGTGCGGTAATTCGGCCAAAGCCGTGTCTGACTCATCATCGATATGTCTTGACTGTCCCGAAGAAGATGGGACTGAAAAAACAGAAAGGATTTCTATGTCGTCAAGGTTATAGGTATCTGGGTGTCTAGATAGGTTTGGAAACATCTCGCAAACTGCACTGTGCATTGTTTCTTCTTCTGATGAGGTGATTTCACTCTGAATGTCCAGAAGTTGATCCCAGGGCCAAGTAATGCTGGTGAGATTACATTCTGATGCTTTTGAGTATTTAGTGGTGGATTTAGAGTCTTGTATTTGCCACTTTGCTTGCTTCATCTCCAAATCGACCTCTCCGCCTGGAGAGCGGAATTTCATCATTCCTGTACCGTAATCGAAAACGGCTTTAGAAGTTCGTAGAAATGGTCTTCCAAGAATGATTTGGGATTCCTTCCAATGGTTCGGGGTCTCCATGTCAAGGACAGTGAAGTCCACTTTGTATTATGTACCCTCGATCAAGATGACTACATTTTTTACTTCTCCCTTAGGTCTCTTAGTAGATTTATCAACAAATTGGAGTAGAGATAATGATTTCTTGAGAGGACCTAACTCTAATATGTAATATAAGGCTAAGGGGAGAAGATTGATAGAAGAACCATTATCGAGAAGTGTGCATGCGAACGCAATACTGCCAATGTGACTCTACATAATGAGCACCCAGATCCCTTTTCTTTCTTGGTAAATGTTGACTTCTGACACATTTGGTAGTGGCAACTGTTAAGATATGAGTCTTCACAAATTGACTTGGTTTCTTTATACGAGTCCTGGTGGGAGTGCATTTCACTTTCAAGTAGTTCTGAAATGCTTGATTACTGGCCACATATTGATCAAAGGGTACTTTGACAGTGATATTCTCCTGGAAGAACCATTGCATTTCTGGGTCATCATGAATGTTTTTCTTTGGTTTTCCTTTCTTAAGAGCATGAGGGAAAGGAATGGAAGCATTTGAGACAGGAGATAGAGAACCGGAATTATAAATAAGAGCATCCTTATTAGAAATGGAGTTCTTATTACACGCATTGGTTTTCTGATAATAATCAAAATCAGGTTGTTGAAAAGGTGACAAAGGTATTTTTGCAGCAACTAGAGATGCAAGATCCTCTATAGACTCCATAGATGCTTTTCCATTCTTATGTGCTGAGATTTTCATAGGCTCTGAGTTCAGGTGTTCTTCTTCTTCATTCTCAAAAGCATCCTTCGGTTGATCTTTCGAGTCTTCATGATCCGATTCCCGTGCCAGGTCATGTATGTCCACGATCCTTCCGCTCCTAAGTGACATAGCATTGATATTGTCAAATGAAAGGATTTCATGTTCAGATGTGGCAAAATCTGAATAGTATACCTGGCCATTGTGTTGGGAAGATTGAGATTTGTTCAAGCTATTAGGGTTAGCCCGAACTTTGGTAAGAATGGTTGTAGCAGGGGTTGTCTGTTCATCTCTCCAATAAGATAGACGATTAACATCAACCCGTAGATCATGTAGTTCATTCCGGAAGTTGTGAATTTCTTCGAGCATCTGTCTCTAGATATCTATGGGTTCTTCTTGAGAGTTGGATGGTTGAGATGATTGTTTGTGATGTGACTTGGTAGAGCTTGATATTGTTGACGATATTGCTAAGGCTGGTTCTGGCAGTTGTATGGTTGTTGCTGCTGCTTCGAATGCTGGGATGATGTAGTGTTCTGAGTGTGCTGCGGAGCTGGTGGGAATGCAGCATTATAGAAAGTGGGAGGACGTTGGAAAGGCTGATGATCCCCCATATTACCCTGTCGGGTAGTGTCCTGAGTGTACCAAATGTCGTTCACTTCGAATGTCATAGCGGGGCTTCTTCAACAGTCTCGGTTGGTGGAGGTGACTGCTGGGAAGGTTGGGCATAGGATTGGTCCTTAACCCATGGTTGTTGTTGTCCTGATCCTGGCTACTCCTGGACATGATGTACACGATATATTGGGACCGTAGATGCAGTGGGTATCCCCATCTTGGATACCTTCTCAGTTAGCTCCTCCATTTGCTTCAGAAAATGGGAAATCCTGTTATTGATGTCGTTCATCCTCTTATGAATTTGATCCACAACTGTCAATTTATAAGCGATGATGTTCATGTTCAGAATCAAATCCTCTTCTATCTCTGCAATAGTTTGCTTTCCACCTTTGGCTTGAAATATATTCAGGGAATCAGTATATGCTCTACTGGCGATCTGTGAGCGACTTGTCTCAGCCATCTGCTCCAGTACTTTCTAGACGGTTTCAGCTCCTCGCGATGTGTAGTTGCCTCTGCATGCAGTGCTTACTAACCCTTGAGTCTTGTAGTTGAGGCCAGAGTAGAGTGACTAAACTAAGATGTCGTTATTCAGTTCATGGCAGGAACATTTCTGTACCAGATCTTTAAATCTATCCTAAGCATCACATAGTGGTTCATTAGGCATCTGAGAGAAACTGGTGATGCGGGTTCTCATCTAGTTGGTTCGACTCAATGGGTAGAATTTCTTAAAGAATAGGTTTTTGAACCTATCATAGGTGGTCACAGTCACTCCTAAATTCTTCAACCAGTAATCTGGCTTCTCTTTCAAGGCGAAAGGTAGTGCAGTGAGACGAATGTAGTCCTGGCTGACTTGTGGGTGCCTCGGATTAGAACATATCAGCTCCAAGTCTCACAAAAATTCATATGGTTCTTCAGTTGCATTACCATGGAATAGTGGTAATTGACTCAAATTGTGTGGCTTCAGTTCATAGTTGATCTCTGGTTGAGGTGGCTGCAAATAATTTCTCACTCTGTACTGCCCAGGATTGATGCCGCTTCCATTGGTGGTTCTCCCCCATCATTCAACTGCTCTAGTTGCTCTCTCAGTAAAAGTTGTTGCTGCTCGGATGCAGTTAATCTCGCAAAAATCATCTGCATTGGATCTTCATTGGGTTCATCTTCGTGATCTTTCTTGGAGGACATCTTGGGAGGCATCGTTTGTGAGTTCTTCTCTTCTTCTTCACCTTCATAATATAATTGATTCAAGTTAATAGAGTGGAAAGAATTTGAACAATCATCATCGAGGTAGGATATTTCCTTAATGTGTTTTGGCGAGAGAGAAAGAGTGTGGGTTTGTCCTCCCTCCAGAAAGAAGAAGGAATTGTAGGAATAAGTTTCATGGGAAAGGTGTCCCCAAGACGAAGGAGGTCCATAGAAAGAGTGTCTCCAAACTTTTGAGATTGGAAGGTTTGTGGCGGTCAGATAAGGGTTCGCGGAGTCCGAACGAGAATTACCACAATCTTCGATTCTCGATTTCAAAAGATCAACAAGAGGTTTACAATTCATGATCTTGGCACAAGTGTGCGGTATTCGACGATTATCTAGTTTCTACGCATAATTTAAACACGATACCAAGTTTTGTTTCATCAACTCACTCAGTGAAGGCCGTGAGGTTCGGCCAGTTATCTTGTCAGTTTTTATTGGTGAGAATTCAAATCTTGCAAATCGTTTAAATGAGATGTTAGGTGCATGTATTTCCCTACCGACTATCCCGAATTCTTACGACTAGTTGCACCAACTTTCAGCCAGTATGGGAGTAAGTACGAACCGTAGAACAGCTACCCGTTACTTAAGGATGGAGCCTTATGTAGTGTCCTCTAAACCACCCACTCTGCTAAGGAAATCCGGACCGTTTATCGGTTACCCGTTAGTTCCTCACTGAGAAGTAGCTAATCGTTTTTGGTAGAATCAGTAGTCAATATGAAAATCCTTGCTTGGCTCTATCCTAGTGTGTGTCTCTCTCCTCGCTGCCAGATAAAAGCATACAATGTTGGGGTTGCTCTCCCGCAAGAATTCTCGATTTTATGGGTTATTAAGATCGGCTATATTTAGAAGTCCCAAATTTAATTAGGCAATCACTAAAGAAATAAATGAGCACAAATGCACGTCTATCGTCCAGTCCCAATTTCCTTCAAAATTATGTGACAAAACAAGAGGGAGAAGATTGGAAAAAGCCGATGCATACAAAAAACTATGATGTATGCTCAGTTAGAAGACTTATAGTGAATCCTCACAATCTCCATGTGGGACGCAATACAGAATTGAAAGATTAATCTAAATTAATGCACGCTGATGAAAAACCGCACCTAGCAGATAGTTCTATTAGCAGGAAAGAATTGAGTTGAATTTGGATAAATTGAACGATCTAATGTGCATCTTAATTAAAGTGCAGTGTGGCCTTAGATCCTACGAGCACAATCAAAAATTTAAAATGCTTTAAGAGCCGTAAGTGCAGGTCTATCCTAAGCGCCACTCAAGTCAGGCCCCACCCTCACCGGAGAGTGAAACATACCATGACACACCACAGAAAAAAGTTCAAGGTCTTCTTTACACATGCGAGAGTCCAAACGGACACCGCTATAAATGAGAAATTAATTACAAAAAATAAAATCTTAGACTCTACGCTCTCTCACGACTCGACTTGATCTTAAATTAATTGCGGTTTTTTCGGAAGTCGATGAAGATGCGTCGGTTCTTGAAAAACCGCTCCACGTACGTCGGGTACCTCGCTAAAAAAATAAGAGAGAGAGAGAATGTAAGAGAGCGACTCAAAAATAAATCAAATAAGAAAAATAAATACTGAAAAAAAATAAAATAAATGCAGGAAAAATGGAATTTACAGTGAAAATTCAGGGGTCAGACTACCCGAATGCAGAAAACCAAACAAAATTTTTAGACAAAAAAACTAAGTTGTTTGCCTCCCCGGCAATGATGCCATCTGACGTTTCCTGGATTGCACTATCCTGAAAATACTAAGTCGTGGATTGATCATTCGCTTAGAAATATGATTTGTCGTTTCATTGTAGGCGGCAATTGGAATCGGTCAAGAAATAACCACAAAAATATTTGTCAATTTTAATTAATGTATTTTTATGTTTATTTTAGTTGGGCATGTCCCAAGGTCAAACACAAGGAGGCAAAGGAACAACCTAGAATTATGTCTATCAAAGTTCGTATGTGGTTTTCGAGGCGGGTTTTTTTTGTAATTTTTAATGCAATAAAGGATGCAAAATGCAATTTCGGCCTATTTTAGGGACTAAAATTTAAATAGCAATCAAACAATGTCTGAAAAATAAGAAACATGGCCAAGATGTTAATTATGATGAAATGAATGCACTCTGATTTTTTTGGAGTTTTTAGATGAAAGATGAATTTTTTATGAATTTTTAAATGCAAACAAGTGAATTTCAATATTTAATTATAATAAATATTAAACCTAGTTATTTTCAAGGGACAAACTTGTCTAAGTTCTATCACTAGGTGATGGATCTCAGAAAAATCCTAAACCTCGAAAATACCAGTTTCAATACCTATTAAAAATCAAACATTAAAATATGCAAAATGATTATTATATGGAACACTATGCATGCAACTACAATTCTTTTTGGGCACAATGATAATCACAATTAATTCTACAATCCATGATTTTTCGAAAATTTTTAGAACAACGGTTAATCAATTATAAAATCAGAGCATAAAATGGGTAAAATATGCAATTTTTCACAAAAAATAATTATTAATTAACCAATGATCACGAAAATATCCGCAATATGTCAAGATGTAGAGAATTAAGTGAGAAACAAGATGTTAATTTTTTATGAATAAAATATGCAACGTAGAAGTTTAAAATAACAGGGGAACACAGGGGTATTTCTGTAATATATAAATATAAAATAAAATGCAAAAGGGGGCCTATGATTACCAAGAAGGTCGGGGGGTCTGCTACAATTTTTTACAGAGGGGCACGTGCGTGGCACGTGCCCTCTGGCCGGTGGGTTGTTCTGTAAATAGGAGGACCTCCGGGGGGTCTTCTGCAAAGTTTCCGCAGCCCACGTGATGTGCACGTGTGGTGGCAAGCTCAGAGAAGGAGTGGGCATGGGCCTCCATGTGGCACGTTCGCATGCTTCGGAATCTCCCGAAGCTCCTGGCGTGGAAGTTGGCTCGGATTGAGGCTCGGGGTAAATCTGAACCGTTGATGAAGTTTGGATCTAATGGCTGGGGCTCGCGGATGCTTCAATGACTCTGATGACTGGTGGCGTGATGATCGAACGACTGATATGGGCCGACACACGGTCGACGGATGTCAGTGGAGAGGCGGAGTCTGGTGAGGTATGGCGACGTGGCGTCGTGGCTCGTTAGTCGATGCATATTGGGGCGTAAGCAGCTCGTGTGGACGAAGCAACCAGCGGAGGGGCGAAGCTCTGATGATGAACACCTGCTTGAAATTGACGGCGATGGTTGAAGGCAGAGCACGGTGGGGCAAAGGTACTTGGTGGCGGAGGTTGCTGAGCTCCCAAGCGAGCGGAGGTGCCATGTATCGACAGACTAGACCGTAGTCGGAGGTAGACGATGAAGAACGACGCGGTGGCGTAGGTGAAGAACGTTGAAGACGGAGGTCCGGTGAAGTAGCTTGATGTCGGAGACGATGGGTGATCGTTTATGGAGAAGATGGCGAGAAGGATGATGATCGGGAGAGCAGGAGGTGACGATCGATGATGAAAGGCAAAGCGGAGGAGGAGGGGTACCTGGAGCTCGACAACAAACGCCGGAGCGAAGCAGCGGCCTGAGGCATTGCTGCGGCGAGGCTGAAGGCCCCGGATCACGTCGTGGAAGGGATCTGTCGGTCTGTCACTGAGGAGCGAAGCTTGGCGTCAAATGCCGGATGAGGAAGGCGTGGGGCGAGGCGACATTTAAATAGGGCTTTGGGGTGGCCGGCGATGGAAGGAGATCTAGAGTACGGTACATCACGTGAATCAGGGGATCGGGGGGTGATTGGGATTGGAGATTGATTGAAGATGGAAGCGCACGAGATCGGCTGGTCGGGATTCGAATGGGGTCAATCGGAGATGGCAGAAATCATGACAAAGTTTGTGGGGCGGCAGAGCAATACGCGGGGGAGAGGGGGAAGATGACAGAGGAGGGAGGAGGTCCCTGGGTCGTCCGATCCGCCGAAGATCGGATGGCCCAGATGGGGCCACGTGGTGGCAGGAGGTGAAGGCGGTAGGGCATGTGCGACGCACATGCAGGGTTTAATGTTTTTAAAAATGAATAATAAAAATACGAAAAGTAGCTGACACGTGGCAGCTCCAGGAGTTGCCACGTGTCAATACCACAAAATTTGGAAAATAAAACCTTTGAAAAATCCAAAATAAATAGCAAACGACCTCGGATCGAAAAAGTTACTTCACAAAAATTGCTCGAATCGATGAGATCTACAACTTTCATGAAGACGTCAAAACCAAAATCAATCATTTGCACAAAGTGATATTTTTGGGGTATCCCATGTACATTAAATACCTTGATTTTAGGGTTTTATAATTTTTTGTCATTTTTAAACCAGATAAAAATCCAAAAAAAATGATAAAATCAAAGGTAATTATTTAAACATTAATCTATTTTTTTATTAATTAAGAAAAAGAAGAGATAAAATAAAACACGGAAAAGACCAATTTTGTACAAACAGTTAGTGAAGACTTGGACTCAATTTATTTCTTTGATTTCAAGCTCAATTTGGATTTGAATTTTTTGCGCATTTTAATAAAACTTTTATCAAAGAAGACAAGTGAAAAATAAATAAACTAAAATATGTTCATTATGTACATAAAATAATAGGTCAAAATCAGCTAAAATACAAAATGTACAAAAGAGGCCCAAAACCCAACTTTCACATATGAGCTCTGATTCACTTGAACTTGGTCTTATGTTGAAGGTAATTGAATGTACATTAGTTCAAAAGTAAGTAGGATCAAAACGTACACTGGACGGGGAAGATATGAAGGTTTTAGTCCGAAAATCCTAGAACTAAGGTTTGGGTTTCTGGTCCACTTATTTGGGTTAGTGATTTTTTTTGTATTTTTTATTTATTCTTGTTAGTGATATGTACACAATGGAGGTGGTTTTGGGTCATTCGAAGTTAGCATGAATTAGTTAAAAATCGGGGAAGTTAGGCTATTTATAGGTCAATTTTGGCTGGGATTTTTTGCTTCTTATTTTGTGTAGGAATGCGTGCTAAAATGCAATTCTTATTAAAACATGCATGATTGCTAATTATGCAGCATAAATGTAGAAATGCTGATGATTTTGAGGGATTTGAGCTTAATTAATGAGATTTAGAGTGATGAATCTGAGATTCATCATATACTTCGCATGAGTTATGTCTTCCTTGGTCGCTTATTGTTCACTATGAGGGCACAGTTCGAGCTAAGTATAGGGTGTCATATATATTATATATATTTTTTAGTCATAACTCATTCGTTCGTTTGGTTAATAATATGGCTAATAAAATTGGAATAAAAATGTCTTGTAAAAAGTTTGTAAAAATTATTTTGAAAAAAAAAGTCTTTCGTAAATATTTTTGTAAAATAGTTTTGTCAACTCTATGTAAAATTACTTTTTACATTTTTTGTAAAATATTTATAAAATAAATTTTGTTGTAAAATGTTTATAAAATTATTTGTTATACAAAATTATTAGTTTGTAAATTATTTGTAAAATGTTTTAAATAAAAATGTTTGTAAAAATTGGTTTGTAAATTATTTGTAATTTTTTGTAAAATTTTGTAAAATGTTTTGTAAAATACTTTGTATTTTTTTGTAAAATTGTGTCTAAATTCTTTTATAAACTATTTAGTAAAATTATTTTCTCACCTTGTATATAAATAACTTATGTGTAATTATGTGTATAACTTGTTGTAAATTTATTGTAATAAAACTTTTAATAACCTTATAAAATATGTGAATAAAATTCCTTCGTCAATAAAATTCTTTGTATAAAAGATGTAACTAAAACTCATATATATTTTTTTTCAATAAATCTATGTATAAATTTCTTTTGTAGATAAAATCAATTTTTAAAATTTGTACATAAAAGCTATGAATAAAATTCTTTTTTATGCAATCTTGTCTAAAATCTGTATAATTCTTTTGTATAGTTTAGTATAAAATCCTTGTGTATAAAATCCTTGTGAATTTAAATATTTCTAACTTTCAAATCTATAAAAACTCATAAAATTTGAAAAAGTCTAAATTCTATAAAAAAATTGCAAAAGTTCTCTAAAAATCACATAAAAAATTCAAAATAGGAAATTCTTCTCAAGTAAAATTTTTTGTTCCATTTTGCATTCGTATTTTTCACAGTGATATTGATAATTAAACTAGTCTGGAATAAAGCATGAAGAATGGAGCTTAGTTTAGACCTTAATCCACTTAATTTTTGAGGAACATTTATGAACTGGAGTTGAGAATTTTCAAGTCATAGTGACTTAATTCTTCGGGTCCATAAGACTATATTCACATGTCATCTTGATTGATATAAGTAGAATATTTCATACATATGCATGATTGTTTTAGACAGCGACCTAACTTGTATAAGCACCTTGCACGTAGCTCAATACAAATGAGGCGATGAGGGGCAAAATCCTCTAGTAAGAGATGCACGTGAATGGAAACATACACAGACACTACGATTGTCTAGTGTGCCCCAATCTAGTCTAGTGACATGGACATCTAAATATAGGAGATGTCAGTTGAAATAAAGCTTCAGTTGAGGGACGGTATACTGGCACAATTTTTTCCAAGACTCCAAAACATGGGCGGAAAAAAAATTCTATATCTGTCGGGGCACAAAAGATCAATGCAGTGCAACAATATATTCCACCAAAAAAAGCCAAAAAATACTAAATATACATACATGACCACGATACTCCAAGCTTCAAAAAACTCGCATATCTTAGTGGAGACTATGCTACACTGGTCAGCTTCACAAAAAGATGTGGCTACAATGGACACACTCCAGTTCTCTTCTTATTCTTCTATCCCCCCCTTCGATCGTGGACACATCACGTACCTGAAGTTAGAAGGAAATACCCCTCTCCTCGAGGAAAGAGGAGCTAGAATGGGTAATTAGGGTCACCTTGCTAAGAGAAGGTTGTTCTTTGTCACTTCAAAGTTGGAGAGCTATATTTCACATACACAGTACAAGTAGATTCATATTCATCAGAATTTGTGTATGAGAACTTGTTCTGACCTAACTGTTGAGGTGAACTGAATAGAGATTTGTGGAACTTAAGGCTATTAAGTCTTAAATCTTGTTCCCAATAAGGTTTCGCCAGACTAATAGTCCAAAGGTCTGATCGAGCTCCATACTTTGATTTTATAATGATTAGTTTAAAAATCAACATTATTCTAGGTTCTTTATTTTTCCTTTATTCTTTTTTTAGACACTTATTCTTCGAATAAATGATTGCTAAGGGACTAGCAAAGGTAAAGTATCGGGGGATGATGAATCACCAATTCATCATCTTTATTCATTTATTTTAGCTTAAAATCCCTTATAAAAACTATAAATATCAATAAATGCCATCTTTTAATAATCCTCATTCTTCTATAATTATTGTATATTTAACATTCTTTTAACCTAAAATAAATAAATAAATAAATAAATAAAGGAAATACAAAGAAAGGAAAAGATTGTATATATATGAAATAAATACAAGTTTATCCTATCCCTAAGAATACATTAAGATTTGACCTAATCGATAAGGAATAAAGTTGGGGAGATAGTGTTCTTTAGCAAGAGAAATCAAGAAAACAATTCTCATTCATGTATTGTCATCATTGTACATATTACACATATCTTATACTATTTTATTTATCACCAAAATAACCTAAAAAATATTTTCTTCTTGAAACTTTTACATAAAAATAAAATGTAAATATAAAAATAATTGCAAGAAGAAACTTTGTATTGATAAGAGAAACAACACTATAAAAAGCCACAAAGCCAATCTTATCATAACAATATATTCTCCACAAAAACTCAAAATAAACCAAACTCACTTTTATTGTGTTCAAAATTAAATAAACTTTAAAATCAAAGTGGTTTCACAAAAATCAGAGTAAAGATGTAAAAGTGGCTTTTTGGAGTGTTGTTGTATTGTTTGTCTATATTGCACTATATTATTTATGCTTTTATTTATTTATTTGTATTTTTTTATATTGTATTTTTAATATTTTATATATATTATATCTTATTTATATAAAATACAAATAAAAATAACAAAATAAAAAAATGAATAATAATAAAATAAGTATAGCTCTACTATAGGGTCAATTAGCGGATGGCCCTCCTTCTCAGATTTCTCCTGACTGATCCATTCAGCCATCCCGCATTATTTCTTCTTTGTTTGATTCCCGAATAATACAACCTGCCCGAATAATTTTCATCAAATTCATGCCTCGGTTTGCGCACATTTTTTATTTGAAATTCACATGAACATTTATAAACACCCCCTCTAGATCTCTTTCTTCATCGGATATATTTTTCTTCCATTTTTGCCTGAGATTAGCTCCTGGATAGAGCTGAGGTGACCTCACTCATGATGGCGAAATTTGGGTAGAGGATCATGATCCAGATAACCATCGGAGACCTGCTGACGAGCTTAGTATCTTTGGCCTTCCACTACCTAATTGAGGTTGCGACCACCTTTTTTACACTAAAGGTTAATCTATTTATGGAATAATTAAAGTAACTAATTACAGTAGTGGTCTTGCTTGATTTATTAATTACTTTTAGTCCCCTAGATCAGAAAATGGATCCGATGATTAGATCACATGATAAGGATGAAGAAATGATCATGGAAGGTGAATTGGGTGATCACAATGAGTGAAAACACATGGATGACCTCCGATCGGTTAGATCTGATGTTGATCGGAAGGATTTTGATCTAATCAAAAATCTAATGAAATGCGAAAAAATAAAATGAAAAATGAAAGGAAACTTAATCTACTATAGTAGTGCCCTTGCTTTATTTCTTAGTTACTTTTTACTCCTGCTTGTATAAATTCATGTGTGCCTGCACGTGCTTGTTGGAAATGTTGCAATAATTTACTTTTTGGTTTGTTCCTATCTAGTCCTTTAAATAAATATAATTGCAATCATGTGAAATCCAGCACAACTCGCGTGCACTGGCACACATTTCTGTCAGTTAATAGCACATTTAGCCTCATAGTTTCTGTATCTATTATTATTCAGTGCCAGAGCATTAAATAACTGCATATAAGTCCTTCTACAACAGCTTAATTGTTTGGTTTCAGATTACCTTTAATAAATAGCATAATTGCTTCATAAAATCCATAACATTAGCGTAAATTCTTGCTAAGTATTTTTATCACTCTTAATTTTTGTTTTAAAATAATTTTGTTTTGTTATTTTAAAATTTTAAAAGCCCTTAAAAAGATTTCTGTTTAGTATAAAAAATTCATAAAAATTCGAAAAAAATTTAAAAATCAAAAAAAATATTATGTGTCTTTTAATAGTTTACATTCTATAATTGGTTTGAAAATTTCTTTAAAAATCCTAAAAATTGACAAATATAGAAAACATTAAAAATTCATATAAATCATTAAAAAATAAAAAATCATAAAATAGCTTGTTTAAAAGCTAGAAAATTTTGCTTCTGTTTTGTCTTTATTTCCGATATTTTTTATTTGACCTTATATTTTAAATTACAAAATTAGTGCATTAAAATTATTTGGTGTTCAATTTCTATTTATATTACCTCTAAAAATCCCAAAAATTTAACAAAGACCATAATATTATAATATATTATGAAATACAAAAAAAAATGTTTTGACTTTTTGAGCATTTTTACTATTTTAAAAATATAAAAGGAGTCTTTTATTCTTTTTCTACATTTTTCTTTATGATTTTCTTTTAAAAATAAAAAAGATAAAAAATTGTAAAATTAAAATTCATTAAAAAAATAAAAAATCAAAAATATAAAAATTAGAAATTATTAAAAATCCATAAACATATAAAAATCTTAAAAAAACATAAAAACAAAAGAGAAAAAGAAAAGGAAAAGAATTCTTTGATTAATTTTTGTTAATTAATAAACCTCGGGTAATGTTGCCTCCCTCAATTCGATCCTACTTACTATACAGGTAAAATAATAGCGTCTCCCTTTTAATACTTCTAGCTTTTTGATTTTTTTCTTCTCATAAATTTCGCTTGATTTGGGAATTTGTAGGTGAATAACAACACTTCACTTCATCTATTAAACAAACCCATGAATTTTTGGTTCAACAGCTGCTTAAAGACCTTTTGGGTCAACATCATGGTTAGAGGATCAACAATGTTTTCGGAAGAGGCAACCTTAGTGATCATGAACTCACCATGCTTCTATACCTCACAAATGATGTGATATTTCTTCTCTATGTGCTTTCTTCTTTGATGCCACTAGGGTTCCTTCGCTTTCGCTATGGAACCCTTGTTATCGTAGAGCAATGGAATGGGAGATTGTGATGAGGAAATTATGCCGAGTTCCTGAATGAACTTGTGCAACCACACATCCTCTTTAATAACATCCTATATGACTATGTATTCTACTTCGGTTGTTGAATCAGTCGTGGTGTCCTACTTCTTGCTTCTCCAGCTCACAGCATCACTGTTCAACATGAATAAGAACCCTGGGCTGATTTTCTATCATCCACATCTGATTGGAATTCTAGATCGGTGTACCCTAAGACTTAAAGATTATTATCTCTATAAACCAAGATGTAGTCTTGAGTTCTTCTTAGGTACTTGAATATGCTCTTTGTTGCAGTCTAGTGTTTCTCTCCATAGCAGGATTGGTAACGGCTTACCACTCCCATTACATGGAAGATATCTGGTCTAGTACACATCATGGCATACATCAGGATTCCCACAACCTATACGTAAGGGCATCCAGCCCTAGCTTTCTTTTCCTTAACAGTTTGAGGATCCATCCCTTTAGATAGGTGAATACCATGTCTTAAGGGAAGGAAGCCTTTCTTGAAATTATCCATACTGAATATTTCCATGATGTTTTGATGTATCCTTGTTGTGTCAGTCCAAATATCTTCTTTTGTCTATTTCCGAACAAATTCAGACCCAAGATATAAGAGGTGTCCCCGAGATCATTCATCTCAAAGGTATTGGACAACCAAATATTAACACTGGTCATCATTCATATATCATTCCCAATGATAAGTATGTCATCTACATAAAGCACACTGAACACGATGGCTCTTCCACTAAGATTCTTATATACACTATTGTACATGCGAGCCCATGGCGAGCATTATGCAATAATTGGTATTACAAATATCATTCCCTGATCTGAAATAAAGAATAATTAATTTGCATAATAGGTCCCTTAGTACAATTAGGTTATGTACCATGGCCATCTTATTGATCATACAGTTGTTGATTCAATTGTTGAATCATAGAAGCTGGTGCTTGGATGAATATCTAAAGAGTTAGATTGAGGACTCATCAAGTACCATCAAATGATTATTAAGAGAGTATCCCCAGCATGAGAAGGAGATGGAAATCCTTTCTCTAAAGGCTGATATCTGACAGACCTCTTGATACAGGTCCTCCGCATATGGATAGAGATTCGGAGGTGTTAGATTAGTTAGGTCAAAGAGTTGACTTAACGAGATCTAGATAACCAAAGACCTACGTCGTATTCTGTCACGATATAGACACGCATACTCTGATTGGAAACATATGTATTACTATATATTTGAGTATGTTAACTTGGCAGACCGATAGGTTGATGGCCTAATCAAGGTCTATACATCGATGAGTTGGTGTTCATACAAGGGCATATGAGTAATGCGATCTCTCAAAGAGATCATATAGGTTCATAGTTGAACTGGAAGACATGAGATCACTCATGAGAAATTGGGAATCAAATTATGTGCACGGTCGTCTCGCTTCAGAAGCTTGACTGAATTTGTAGCTTTGATATATACTTTTGGAAAGTATATGATCAATACCTAGGTATGGTATATGCTTTTGGAAAGTATATGATCGATACCAACTCCTAATGATCGAATGAGAAACTAATGATAAAACCATGAAGGATACAGTCTATATAGATCTAAAACTTTGGGTTTATTCTTGGTCTTCCAGTATGCAGGATGTACATGTATTGGGAATACCTGAGGGTGATGTGATCATAAATGATTTTATAACCATGATGCTTCCATTCCAAGGGAGTGATGAAACATGTCTGGATTTTTGTGACTCCTCTCAGTAGTAAAGTAATCTAATCTTAGTCCAATGTTGGACATTGATCTGAATGTGATTCAGATGCAATGAGAACATTAGATCTATGGCCTTGATTTAATCAAGCCTCTGTGGGAGGTCCCCGGGATCTGGATGTGAAATATGATCAATATCCAAGTCACTATATGTGGAACGTACAATCGCCCTATCGTTATCTCCAAGTATCCGCAGAGAAAGCACATTATCCTTTAAAGAGTTCAAGGGTAATTTCACTGTTGATGTATGTATCTAAGCATTGAGAAATGGATAATTAAATATGATTTAATTATCATGAATAATATGAATTTGATTCGTAGGAGAGTTGTCTAAGATAATAAATGTGATTTAATTATCAAAGATGTGAATAATGTCAATTTGATTCATATTATTTAGGCACATGAGAATGGAGATCTAAGATAAATAAATGTGATTTAATTATCTTGGATATGAATAATGTAGATAGGACTATCCATATTAATTATATGTATAGTAAATGTGATTTATAATATATTAGAGAGAGATTGTTGTAAATAACATCTTCAAATTAATTATTGATGTGAATTGGATTCACATTGAAAATTAATTGGAAATGCAATTTACATTTTATATTGGATTGTGAATATGATTCACAATTATTTAATGGCATGATTGCACTATTCATGAAATTGATTTGGAAATATTTTTGTGAATTAATTTACAATATTTTTTTGTAAATTTATATGAAGGATTAAAGGAGCCAACACCATCCATTTAATAGATGGTGGATGACCACCCTTTGACTTGGTCATTAGGGTGGCCATCCCCCTCCCCCTTTTAGGAGGGTGGGTGGCTTTTCTCATTATCATTCTATGTTAATTAATTTAGTTCAAAATTAATTTATATTGATTATTCAATATATTTAATTTAAACTAAATTAATTGTTGTTGTATTTTTAAAACAAATCATAACCATTGAATAGAAACACAAATCAATCTCAACCATTGATTTTGTGTTTCACATGGATTGGAATCCATGGACTCCCAAAATACTATATAAGAAGAGGAAAACCTAGCTCTTATTTACACAATGAAAATATGTTCTCTCCCTCTCTCTCTCTACATGCCAAGTCTCTCCCTCTCTCTCTCTCTCTTGTGGTCATCCACCTTGATGCCCTAGAGAGAGATCGTTGTCATCATCACATCGTCCTTATGCTTCCAGAATGACTGCTCGTGGATCTCCGTCTCCTTCTCCGCTTGTGAAGAAGACATCTGATTTCGTCTGAAGAGATCACGAGATTCGTTCCTTAGATTATCAACATGGATTGCGAGGAGCACGTGTTTCATCAATGTGCTTGCAAGCATCTCCTCTGTCATATCGGACTTGAGACAGAAGGTCTCTTCATTTAGAGATCCGATACTTATTGTGGTTTAGATGAAACAATCCGAGAAGTGTTCTTGGATCATGTGGTTTCATCGTTTGAAAAATTTTAAATTTTGCTGCCTCGAGCGACTATTGCGACTAGTCACTCCTGATCGCATGCGATGCAATCCTCACGCTTCTATGATGCGCTTAAGGATTCTCCCATATCCTTCAAGTCGTATCAAAGCCAAGTTAGAGCTTTTGGATATGTTCCATACACCTAAGATGAGTTGGGTATTTTTGGTTATGTGTTGTTTTATCGCATTTTGTTCATGTAACCCTATTTTGTGTGATTTTTTCACCATGTTTAAAAGTTTTTAAACACAAAACTTGGATAATGTTCCCCATTAAATAAGAAAGTCGTGGGATTTTAGTTTGCATGATTTGTAATCTGATTGCTCAAGTTATGAAACATGTATCCATTGTTTCGAGGATTGCGAATCTTTACATAATTAAAGAGATAATTGAGATTTTAAGACACCTAAAAATGTATGAATGTCATTTGGGTTCTGTTATGAATCAAATTAAAAAACTTTGGAAACTTATTTTACGTAATTTGGATTTAAATTGATTGAGATATGCTAATTTGGGTAAGTGAGGGTCACTGCTGAAAATTACTTTCCTAATCAATAACCTTGTGATTGTCATTTAATCAATTTGTGAAATTAATGGCTAATTTCCTGAAATAATTATTGATTAATATTTTTGAAATATTTGATGATGATTATTTCCTTAAATGGCATTGCCTTAACAAAAATTGATTAGACATGATCTAGATCACAATTGATTACATCAATACCAACAAACATAGTTGTTTGAATAGGATTGGGGATTTGTTTGACAAATCTCCTAATAATATTAATCAAAATAGTTTTGATAAATATTATATAGTATAAATTTAGTTGAAAGATCGATTATCATCTCAAATACAAAATGATCAAATCGTATTATCCTAACCTGAGGTAGATATGGTGTCTAGTTGGGGAGAGTTGGGGTAGCAGGTTGCTCCATGAGCGGTCTGTCCCACTCAAGTCGGTACTGACCATGATAACGGGTAAGGAAATGATAATGCTTAAAGCGATCATGATATATTTTCTAATTATTAAAATTTGAATAATACATATTTTGAGATTATACCATCCTTCAAGTAACTATTAAAAATTTATTTGTTGGTTGATTAATTGGATTGATAATTGATTTAATATGATTAAATAAATTAGATCCAATTAAAATTAAACTCTCTACTATGAATACAGTAGCATTTCCCTTGATAGAATTAATCATGTGAATATGATTTGTAATGATTGATTAAAATTTGAATGGGATATGGAGGATCACATAAGTGACATCCATGGTCTCCCATCAAGACAAAGGGTTCCGTCGCCAGGGATTGCATGTAGGAGACACATGTCCACAGTGACAGCTCCTGCATACAAGCGCATCGGGATCGGGGTCTTTGTTTCTCGAAAGAGTAAGTTCGTATGTGTGGTGACCCCAATATCGGGTCCTCATATTATTTGGGTGATATTGGATTGCGCATAATGAGTGCTATTCCTGTTGATGGTTGGTTGAATTAATGATGGGTCAACATCACCTTAGGGGCGGTGGGCTCGGGTGTTAAAGACTGAATCGGGAATGCCAGTTGGACTTGAAAGGCAAAATGTGTTCCCCCTTCTTTTTATATGAATTGCAGGTTCTCACATTATTGGATGTAACAAAGAGAAGAAAGGAGATCCCAATCTTGCTTGAGAAATAATGGTAAGTATATCTCAACATTGAAAGTGATTAAGGGAATGATTTTTCAGTATCGAAGGGAAGATAACTTTGATATAAAAATTCCTAAATCAAAGTAAAATGTATGTATATATATAATTTATGCAAATTTCTTATTTCAGATAATCATCATTAAACCCACTCATTACTATAGTCAATGATAACCAGTAAAACATCATGGATTGGATCCATGATCAAGATATTGTACTTGTAGTTGGATACATAATGTATGGGGTTGCAATGTGTAAGTTACCTCATAATAATGAGGAATGAAAATTAAATAGACAAGAAGACAACGACTTAGGTTTGTATGTCTCTATAATCTTGATCTCTCATCGAGTGTGCTTTGGAAGTATCATGTCGATGATGATCTTAATTGTCAAATAATCCTTAAAGATGTTTTGGCATACATATGTGCTCTCAACATTTAATCATGAATGACATGGCTCACTACATTATGCAGAATGGTGGTTAGATAAGAGATGATGTACTCAAAATATTTTAATACCTACCTGAACCAAAGTCTTTTAGAGTTTAGTTGCATGTATATACGATGAGTGTCATCATTCTACTATCTATACTCTAGTCATTCATGAAGCTTCGTAATATTCACATTGTATGAATTAAATGAAGCATGTATAAATGTTGGAATACTTTTATATTGAAATCTTTTGAATTCAACATAAGAGATCCTTTGTCTTAAGCAATGGTTGTTTATAAATGAAGGGAGCACAGTGGAAGCATGGGTCAAACCCACGAAAGAAGGAAAGTCAAAAGATTGACTATACTTGTGTAACTTCCATATGACATCCAAAGAGTTGGATGAATGCCAATACTGCAATAAGTCGGTCTAATGATAGTATGACTATCTAGACTATCTAGGATCCTTAGAGAAGGGACTCGGATAGTATAGTGCATTGGAATAATCTATATATACATAACATCATTGAAATTGGCGTGCTTATTGGATAAGATCAGAGTCTATAATTGTATCTCAATAATCTAAAAAACATTTGCAATTGGTTGCATATGTTTTAGAAGACTAGAAAATTTGATCATAAGGTTTAATAGCCATCCCCATGGATATTAATGCAGTTGTTGCAACAATCTCTATTGGATAGATAGACTTCATATTTTCAATGGGAGAGACCTTAGTCTTAGAGAATGTCTCTATGACCTAGATAATAGAATACACTAATTGTTTATTTCTAAATGTTGGAAATAAACATGTATTCTGGAATAGACCTATCATAAAGAGTTATGATGGATATATTTCAAATAGTATTATGGCATCTGGATGTCTCTACTAAATTAGAAAATTAATGAATGGTTCACTAACATTTCTAATACTAAAAGTTAAACCTTAAAAGATCAATAAGAGGATGAAGATCTTTTGACAATAATCTGGCATCAAGCCTTGGACATATGTCTGTTGATGAGATCAATAGACAAGTAAGAGATGAAGCTTCAAAATGTCTAAAATTTCAAATCTTGCATACTTGTAAAATATTGTATTCAAAGTAAAAATGTCCAATGCACCTTCTTTGGGAATGGTATAAGATGTCAAGGTATTCAAGATCTCATACATATTGATGTATGTGGGTCATCTGTATCATAATAAACATTGATGATATGTGATATCATTTCGTGATTATTTGTGATATGAGATTTCTTCCCTTAAACCTTAGAAAGCTTTGAAATGTTCAAAGATTTCATAATTTTGATTTATAAACGATGCTTGAAGGAAGATGAAAAGAATTTGATCTAATTAAGATATTAAGTACCTATAAGATTAATTCAATGAATACCTTGTGGAAGCATGAATATCATTCATATCTCACTCCTCATAATATGCCTTAACTCAATAGAGTTGTAGGGGAGATACATATGGATCATGTGTGACATGATTTGATCAATGATTAATATTAGCATAATTACCTCTTATTTTTCCAAGTATATATGTAGTAGAGACTACAATATATAAGATTCCATGCAAGTAAGCTAGAATCTAGCACCAGAGTGTGCTACTTCATTTGGAAAATAAAGGATGGTATTGGATACCTACTTTATGACCTTGAGATTCTTAAAAGATCTCATCTCTAAGAGTATGATTCTTAGATGACAACTCTCTTGAGAATCAAGATGAAAATGAAGTGAAGGAACTCATTTAATCTTGAGAAGATGATGAGGCTCTTGAAATCGGAAACTAAAAGCACAATTAAGGATGATAACACTAATACCTCTTCAAATGGTTTTTGAGGATGGATTCCATGTGTCAGTTAAGTCTGACAAATGATCTTTCATATAATGAAGTTTCCAAGGATCATGACATGGAGAGATGGATGTTAGCAATAATGTCTAAAGTCAACTTCATATACAAGTGTTGTATATGAACCCTGGAGGATCAACCTATAAGAGTAAGACCCGATAGGTGTAAATGATTCTTCAAGAGAAAGAGGGAACCTGATGAGAAGATACAGACCTTCAAAGCACGTCTTGTATCCATAAGATACTCACCGAAGAGAAGACATCGCTTGAGATGAGACTTTCTCTCCAGTGACCATGTTTAAACCCATTATAATATCACTAACTATAGATACACAACTTGACTATGACATCTTCAAGATGGAAGTCAATATTTCATTCCCCTATGAATATCTCTTCTAAGGATATTCACATGAAGTTGCTCCAGGGCTTCATGGTTGAGAAAAGCAATGTGTGCAAGCTAAAGAACTCCATCTATGGACTTAAACAAGCTTCATGTAGTTGGAACATTAGATTTGATGGAATTATAAATGTTGTGATTTCAGATAGAATCTTTATGAACCATGTGAATCTTAGTGGGAGTGTCCGTTGTGTTCATCATGCTAAAATGTAGATAATATCCTAATCATTTGGAATGATATAAGAATGATAATAAGTGTTTTAAAATCTGGTTATTCCATAACTTGAGAGATGATCTCAAGCATACCTCTTAAGATCTTAGTTCTGAAGATGTTCAGAAGCAAAGTGAAGAGGGGTATTGGGACCATCATATTAGTGGTTTCACTTTGGACATATTCCATTTTAGGAGAACTCCAAAGGAAAGCTTCTTTCCCTTAATATATGGTACTAAACTATCTAAAGGGATAACACCTCAAAGAGTTGAGGATGTGAATACCAAAGCTGTATGCCCTAGTGTATCAGCGTTGGGAAGCTCAGTGTATGCTAGATGTGTACGAAAGCCAGATGTCCACCATGTAGTGGGAGTAGTAAACTGTTACTAATCCTACTATGGAGATAAGACACTGGATTACAGTAATAACAATATCTTCAAAGAGGACAAGACTTTTGAGATAATGATCCCTAAGTCTTAACTTCAAGAACTTAAGACTTTATTAATAGTGATCTAAAAGGTCTTAACTGCAGATGCCTTATAATACTTAAGATTGGGTCTTAGTATTAGGAGATGGAGATCTCCGGGAATAAGGGTATTCTGATAAGGATAATAGAAATTACAAACTAGTTATAGCGATTATTGAGTTGTAGTGTTAAGGATACTATAACTAGCAAAATTGGGTATTGGTTGCATAAGATGCAACATTTCCACTGGATGCAAGCATTGTTACTAGGAGATGGAAGTGTTGTCAAAGGACTTGGTGTAGTCTCGTGGGAACAGAGTGAGTGATTAGCTTACCTAGCTATTTTTCTAAATAGCTTATGATTGTCACATGAGTGCAGGTTTAAATATTAGCACACTAATGGCTCTTTGGGCTAGTGGGATATTGTTGGACATGTGAGCCCATGGCGAGCCATTATGTAATAAATCTTATTGCAAATATAATTCCATGATCTGAAATGAAGAATAATTTATTTGCATAATAGGTCCCTTAGTACAATTAGAGTTATATACCATGGCCATCTTAATGATCATACGGTTGTTGGTTCTATTATTGAATCACAAAGCACGGTACTTGGATGAATATCTAAAGAGTTAGATAGAAAAGTAATCAAGCACCATCAAATTATTATTAAGAGAGGATCTTGAGCCTGAGAAGGAGATGGAAATCTCTTCTCTAAAGGCTGATATATGACCGACCTCTTAATGCAGGTCATCTGCAAAGGAACAGAGATTTGGAGGTATCGGATTAGTTAGGTCAAAGAGTTGACTTAACAAGATCAAGATAACCAAAGACCTATGTCGTATGTTGTCACGATATAGGCACGCATTGTTTGATCAGAGACATATGTGTTACTATATGTTTGAGTATGTACATTTGGCAGACCGATAGGTTGATGGCCTAATCAAGGTCTATACACCGGTGCTCTGGTGTGCATACAGGGGCATATGAGTAATACGATCTCTCAAAGGGATCATATAGGTTCGTTGCTGATCCGGAAGACATGAGCTCACTCATGAGATATTAAAAATCAAATTCTACGCACGATCATTTTGCTTTGGAAGCTTGACTGAATTTGTAGGTTTTATATGTACTTTTGGAAAATATATGATCAATACCTAGGTATTGGGTATGCTTTTGGAAAGTATATGATCGATACCAACTCCCAATGATCGAATGAGTCGAATGAGAAACTTAATGACAAAACCTTGAAGGAGACAATCTAAATAGATCCAAAACTTTGGGATTATTCTTGGTCTTCCAGTATGAAGGATGTACATGTATTGGGAATACCATAGGGTGATGTGGTCATAAACAATTTTATAGCCATGACGCTTCCATTCCGAGGGAGTGATGAAACATGTCTGGATTTTAGTGACTCCTCTCAGTAGAGAAGTAATCTAATCTTAGTCCAAATATTGGACATTGATCTGAATGTGATTCAGATACAATGAGAAGATTATATCTATGACCATGATTTAATCAAGCATCTGTGGGAGGTCCCCAAGATCTGGATTTGAGATATGATCTCAATATCCAAGTCACTATACATGGAACGTACAATTGTCCTATCCTTATTTCCAAGTATCCGCGGAGAAAGCGCATTATCCAAGTATCCACGGATAATTTCACTTTTAATGTATGTATCTGAGCATAGAGAAGTGGATAATTAAATGTGATTTAATTGTCATGAATAATATGAATTTGGTTCATATGAGAGTTATCTAAGATAATTAAATGTGATTTAATTATCAAAGATGTGAATGTGATTCATATTATTTAGGTACGTGAGAATGGGGATCCAAGATGATTGAATGTGATTTAATTATCATGGATATGAATAATGTGAATACCACTATCCATATTAATCATATAGATATTGTAAATGTGATTTATAATATATTAGAAAGAGTTTGTTGTAAATAGTATCTTAAAATTATTTCTTGTTGTGAATTATATTCACATTGGAAATTAATTGGAAATGAAATTTACATTTTATTTTTGGTTGTGAATATGATTCACAATTACTTAATGGCATGATTACAATATTCACGAAATTAATTTGGAACTATTTTTGTGAATTAATTTACAAGAAAAAATTGTTGTAAATTTATATGAAGGATTAAAGGAGCCAACACCATCCATTTAATGGATGGTGGACGGTCTCCCTTTGACTCGATCATAAGGATGGTCGTCCCCCCTGGAGGATGGGTGGCTTCCCTAATTATCCTTCTATGTTAATTAATTTAGTTCAAAATTAAATTATGTTTATTATTCAATATATTTAATTTAAACTAAATTAATTTTTATCGTATTTTTTACAACAAAATCATGGACATTGAATAGAAACACAAATCAATCTCAACCATTAAGTTTGTGTTTCACATGGATTGGAATCCATGGACTCCCATAATACTATATAAGAAGAGGCAACTCTAGCTCTTCTTTACACAATGAAAATCTGCTATCTCTCTCTTTCTCTACATGCCTAGTCTCTCCCTCTCTCTCTCTTGTGGTCGTCTACGTTGATGCCTTAGAGAGAGATCATCGTCCTCATCACATCGCCGTTATCCTGCCAGAACGACTGCTCATGGAACTCCGTCTCCTTTGGTGCATCACACTCGTAAAGAAGACATCGGATCTCATGTGACAAGATCAGGAGATTCGCTTCTTGGATCATCAATATGGATTATGAGGAGTGCACGTTTCATCAATGCGCTTGCAAGCATCTCCTCCATCAGATCGGACTTGAGACAGGAGATCTCTTCGTTTAGAGAGTTGATCGCAACCATGCTTCAAGAGGTAAACCTTATACTTGTTTGTGGTTTAGATAAAACGATCCGAGAAGTTTTCTTGTATCATGTGGTTTCATGGTTTAAAAAATTGTAAATTCCACTGCCTCAATTACTAGTGTGACTAGTCGCTCCCGATCGCATACGATGTGATCCTCATGCTTATGTGATACGCTTAAGGATTGTCCCATATCCTTCACACACATGGTTCATCTAGATTCTGCACGAAATCATAACTCTTTATGTTTCATCGAATCAGATGTTCCAACTACGAGAAGCTTGTTTGAGTACATTGTAGCTTGCACACTTTTCTTTCCTCAGCTATGAAGCCCTAGGGTTTCTTCAAATAGATGTCCTCATTGAGGTATCGATTGAGAAAAAGGGTCTTGGCAACCACCTGCCAGATGTCATAGTCCAGGTGTGTATCTTTGGTAAGCAATGCCCTACTGGATTTGAGCATGGCCACATGAGAGAATATCTCATTGTAATAGATCTGTGTGGAACCCTTTGCTACTAGTCGTGCTTTGAAGGTATCTACTTTCCCATCGGATCCCCTCTTTCTCTTGAAGACACATTTTCACCCAATGTGTTTGACTCCTTTAGGTGGATCTTTGAGGGTTCATACACCATTTTTGTGTATGGAGTCTATCTCAGACTTCATTGTTAGTATCCAGCTGCCCATGTCGTGATATCCAAAGATTCATCAAATGAAGTTGGATCATCATCAGACTCTTCTAATACATGGAATCCATACCTTTCATGTCATCTTACAACCCTTAAACTCCTTTTAGGAGGCAGTGTCGTGCCATTCTCAATTATCTATTCATTTTCTGATGTAGGAACTTCATCGGTCTCATTAGATTTGATTAGTTCCTTAGCTTCATTATTTTCTTGACTCGTAAGGAATTCACCTTCCAGAAATTTTCTATCTCTAGAAATAAATACGTTTTGACTCTCAGGATCATAAAGTTGGTATCTAATAATATTCTTTATATTCCAACAAAGTAGTACTCTCTTGTGCAAGATTCCAACTTGCCTGCATCCACGTTTTCAGTATGGACCAAACAACCCCAAATCCTCAAGTGTCGTATACTTGGCTTGGTACCATACCAAATCTCATGAGGGGTTTTAGGTACATATTTAAATGAAATATTGTTTAGGACGTAAGTTGTAGTCTCTACTTCATGTCTCTAGAATTGAGTGGTAATGTTTCTTTACTCATCATTGATCTTGCCATATCCAACATTATTCTGTTGTGTCTCTCTGCAACTCTATTGAGTTGAGGAGTACTTGAAGGAGTAAGATTGGAAATAATTCCTCTCTTTTTAAGGTATTCTTTGAATTCATCTGAGTCGGTCAAATCGAATTCATTTTGTTTTCTTTCTATTTATTTCCCAGCCAAAGCCATGAATTCTTTGAACTCTTCAAAGGTTTCATGTTTGTGACGTAACAAGAAGACAAAATCATACCATGAATGGTCATCATCAAAGGTCACACAATATCGATGTCCATTTCGAATCGCGGTACGAAAGGTATCGCATACATCAGTATGTATCAAGTCCAATATACCTTCGCATCATTCACATTTCTTAGAGAAGAGTGACCCTGGGACATTTTCTCCCAAATACAATGTTCGCAAGTTGATAAATCACGGAATTCTAGAAAATCTGAAGGCTTGTACCTTACCAGTCTATTGATCCTATCAAGAGATACATGACCAAATCTTTGATTCCAGATCATAGTTAAATGATCTCAATCCTCCCTTTATCAAATAGGAGTTTTTAATAATATTTATATTAATGTTATTATTTGTATTGACATTCATAACACATTCATACATGTTCAATTCATAGAGTCTACATGTTGTTAATAAACCATCTACCACAAAATTACCATAACAATTTATGATAAGTTTATTATAGAAAAGGAATGAATATCCATGTCTAAGTAATTTAGATACATATAAAAGGTTCCTTCTAACATTAGGAGCATAGAGACATTCTTTAATAATTAGGGCTCTTCCACTAGATAACGATAGTTGGCACGTCCCGATAGCGACTGTTGCAATGGTTGCATAAGATCCCATACAAATGACTATCTCCCCGTCATCAAGATTTCTAGTTTCCTGAAACATATGCAATAAAT
The DNA here is from genome assembly GCA_037367405.1 of Ottelia alismoides. Classification (NCBI taxonomy): domain Eukaryota; kingdom Viridiplantae; phylum Streptophyta; class Magnoliopsida; order Alismatales; family Hydrocharitaceae; genus Ottelia; species Ottelia alismoides. Next base: position 1,251,483 of record JAZKJV010001559.1, on the reverse strand, counting down.
TGCATACATGAAAAGAAGCACTAGAATCAACAATCCAACTATCTTCTCATCCTATGAGTATGTTGGTTTCAATGATGAAAGAAGATGAGTTATCTACAGGGGTAGCACCTTCGCCCTTCTCAAGGACCTTTTGGTACTTTGGATAGTTGTGCTTTCAATGTCTCGACTTGGGTTTACAGTGATGGCATACATCCCCTTTTTTTGGATGTCAAATGTGTAGAAGCATTCAAAGAGGTTCCAACAACTAGGCTCTTCTTCTTTTTCTTTTGAGTCGGGCCCTTCTTAGATCCTTGCTTCTGACGTGCTTTCCTTTGATATGTACAACATTGCATTGCCAGAGGGATTCTCTTTCTTCATGATATCCTCAGTGGATTTCAGTGTTAACACTGCATTATTAAGTTTCGCTTATTCATATGATAAGATACTACAAAGTTATCGAAATATTTAGGAAGAGATAGCAGTATGAAATCAGATTGCATATATGCATCCATCTCTGCTCCAAAAGTTTCCATCTCATGGTACCCAATTGAGTAAGTTTTTCCTGATTGGAGTGCCTTCTTGCATCTAGCAATGAAGCATATCTTTCAAAACATTATATCGTTGAGGGTGGTTTACATCACCGAACATATCCTTCAGATTCATCAAGATGTCTTGAGTATATTCCATATCTATATGTTCTTTTTGAATCACATGATATAATGAACCAAGAATGTAGCAACAATCCATTGTGTGGTCCTCCTCCCACTTCTTGTTGAAGTCTCGAGTATCCTCAGTCTAAGGGTTCTCGTACTTGTTACAAGAAAGCACATACCTGATGCGCTCAGCTACATGTACAATCTCCAAATTTCGAATCCAATTTGAATAGTTTAGGCCAGTCAACTGATTGACCTCAAGCAGCTTGTTAAGTGGGTTGCGAGATTTCATCCAAAATAAGAAGAAAATTAGAATACATTTTAATATCTTGATTAAGGAAATTAAACAATTTAATATTGTTAAATAAAGGGTTCTTGTATTTACTGTACTTGGAAATACTTTCCCCTTATAAGCTTTCAAAGCATGAGGTAGGATAACCAAAGGCCTCACTACAAGATCTAGGTCTCCTTTCCATTTTCATTGCACCCTAATAATATGAGAAATTGCAATTACATGGAAAGAAGTGGGAGCTCTTTCCACCTTACAACTCAAACTTGTATTCTTAGTTCGATCTTCAGCACCCACAACCCCACATATATGGAGTTAGCATGTTGTTGATTAAACCAATTGTTAATAAGCGAATATAAATTTACGTTATGTGCAATCCAATGTCACTTCAATAATATGGGGAACATCGGGTCACTATGCATACGACCCATCTCTTTCGAGAAACTAAGAACCCGTTTACATGGCTATTTGTATTCTGGAGTCATGACTATGCATGAGTGTATCCAAAAATACAACCCATGGTTACGAAGTTCTTCGCAATGACAGGAGACCAAGGATTTCATCATATGGCTTAGTCCACATCATATTTAAATTAATGATTAATCATTTTAAATCATATTCTCGTGATTAATCGAAGGTATAGAGTCAGGACACATGCTTATTATTCTAGTTTAAATCCAATTAAAACAATGACACTTAAGCGATCCCAACTAGGATTTAATATTTTATGTACTTGATGTTACCATATAGTATTACACCCTCACTTAGTAGAATTTAATGTTCCAATTTTAGTTGTTGAAGTTTGTCATGACTCTTCATGTAACCTTTCCTTAGAACGGATCCAACCAGGTCAAACAAGTAATGCCAACAGGGAGCGCTTCCACTGCAAATGCGGTGCAGGGTTTCAATTAAGTAACCCAATACCATATCCACAGCCTAGACACCTACATTGATCAATACGAGACAACACAATCGATGCATATTGTATTAAGGAGATTTTATCGATCTATAGATCATGTATGATACTATATAGTAACTCTCGAAAATTTTAGGAATTTAAAACTCTTTTTAATTTTCCAATATATCTAGTCCAAAAATCTAGAAACTTCTTGAATTCAAAAACTTATTTTAAATTTTGAAATGTTTAGTACAACAATCTAGACATTTTTTTGAATAAAAATAATTTCAATTGCGATGGATGTCTAGTGAAACAATCTAGACAATTCAAAAAATCAACCAAATTAATTCCACAATTTTATAATTGCATTTTAAGAACTCAAATGCATCAATAATCAGGAAAATATTAAATAAAAATATTGCATATGTCCAAAATAAACAAATAATGATTTCAGACTCGAATGTGCAAGTTGTGACAATCACAATTCAAATTAGAAGACATCATATAACTTAGACTTAAATTTCATTGCGACCTCACTAGTTCAACTCCTGATGTCAATATATCAAATATATTTCCATTAATTTAGAGTCCCAAAATATGATAAATAAGTCAGTTAAAACATCGAGTCCTCTTCCAACTCTGCCTATGGAAAAATCAAATTTCTTTAGGTCGCACGGTTGGAATAGCATGAAACTTTTGTGCACTTATTGGGGAATTGATCTATGACTTATTAATATGTATTTTATCATGTTATATGATCCAAAAATAGTGCTAAAAAATCAATATTTTCTTTCTACATGATTTTATCGAAATCAGAGTTTGTGGTCATTTTTAACATCCAAATTTGGTCCCAAATGTCACCAAATATTGGTGTATCCTTTGGGCATGATTCCGGATCTTTTAGAACGCATACATGTAAAAATAAAATAGGTTTAAAATAGTATAGAATAATAGCAGCTTCGAATGTCACCTTATCATTCCAATAACTAAGACGGTCTCAAGACAATGTACCATAGAATCGAGAAAAATATAAGTGATGTGTATTGGACTTGGATGCAATCCAAATCCTAAAAAATAAGGCCCTGTTAAAATTTTAAAGAAGTAAATAAAATTTTATTCACTACACATCATGGAAACATAGAATATTTAGCATTTGTTTTGCTAAATCAATGTATGTTCATTGCAAGAACTAGAAAATATAGCCCAATAATTTCTGCATTCAGAAATTATAAATTCTAAGAAAATAATTTCCTAAATAATTTTTGATATTTACAATGAATAATAAAATATAGGTCAGGGTTTACCTTTGAAGCATGAGTTTCTAATATAAGAAACCTCCTGAATCAAGTCTGATTGCAGTGTCTCTCTTGTGGACGTGGAGATGAATCGTTTATCTTCTCACGAACCTGGACATCAAACAAGGCAACAAGAAGAGGTGTGTATGTGATGTATACACCTAAGACTCTTCTATATCTCAAGGGGAATGAAATTCAAAGGGACTATTGCTCTCCAAAAAAGCTAATAAAAGAGAGAGTCTTACTCTCCTTTTATATACATTGTACATGCTTAAAAATTTTCTAGCATCCCTTTTTCTTTGGATCCAACATGGTTAGTTTTGCAATTCCCAACCTCACTTTTAGGAATACGTACCTTCTTATCTTTTGGATAAAAAAATGCTAAATGCATGGTGTTGGTCCATTAGATTGTATACTATTCTAAATTTAGTGAAATTTTGTGTGGGAGTGCTTATCAGTTTTTCTACATTTTCCATCCATTAGTGAATTTAACAAGATCACATGTTAGCTTTTTATTTATGTTTTCAAGCATACTAATTTGATCTTTTAAAGAACTAATTTCCTTCTTGTGAGATTTTTTCTTCTTTACTATTTAAAACATTATTTTTACTAAATAAAATTCCTACAATGACATACAATACTTGAATAGTAGTAAATAAGTAGAACTTTATTTTTGCTAATAAAATTTTCTAAAATGACATGCAATTCTTGAAAACCAGTAAATAATTCATCATAAGATAAATTTAGCTCATTGTCATCCTATTTGTCTTGCTCTTCATTGTAATCGTGGTTGACGACAAATCAAGCATGGACTTAGTCGTAGCTTGTATTTGAGTTCTCTTAAAATACTGTGAGAAACTTTTCCTCTATCTGATCATCTCTTTTTGTGGCCTTCAGAAGAGGGCATTCTCAAATGATGTGTTCTCTTTCGTTGTAGTGATAACAATTAATTGTTTTTTATTCCTTATTCTCTTTAATTCATGTTGCCTCTTCAAATAATTCTTGAAATGGTGAGTGATGAAAGCTTTTCTTTCTCTTTATCTTTAGTGGAGGTTGAAGTTGCTATATCATTTGAATATGCATTGTCTTTCTGTTTCTGTTCCTGCTCAACTTCATAGGTAAGAAGCTTTCTGATTACCCCATCCAAAGAAAGTGTATCTGTGTTGTTTGCTTCCTTGATCATCATGGTGGTGGTCCTCCATTCGGTAGTAAGCGATCTAAAGATCTTCTCAATGAGTACTACTTCCTTTATCTCCACATCCAAATTTTAGAGTGCATTCACAATTTCCATAAAATGAGTATACATGTCCTTGATATTGTATCTTTCTTTAATCATAAAAATCTGATATATTTGTTGCAATAAACTAATTCTACTTTCTTTCAACTTTGACATATCTTCATATATCGTGATGAGTCGGTTCTAGATTTCGTAGGTAAATCTTCACATGGATACTCTATTGAATTCTTCCATGCTCTGCAGAATAAACTATTCACCACATTGGAGTTGTTTATTGACATCTTTTTCTCCTTGTCGGTTGTGATAATTCCCTTGGGACTTTGATATTTACTCTCAACAGTGTCCCATTTCTCGTATCCCATGCTTTCTAAATGAATGTGCATGATGATCTTCCAATAAGAAAGTTTATTACCAACAAACAATGGAGGTTTTGCCATGGATTGTCCTTCTTTAATGTTGGTGATGATAGCCGTTTGCATGGATTTCAGTTACGTTCCTTACGTGAACCATGCTCTAATACAAATGTGAGTTATTCTAGATTGTTAAACAAAATGTTATTGCCAACAAATAAATATCACAAATATTATTAACCATAGATTTAAACAATCAAGTCACAGAACAAGAACAACCACAAGAGATAAAGTATTTTAACATGGAAACTCTACTAGTTAAAACCATGACCAGAGTCACCTGACTCAGGATTTCTCGATTAATCGAGTTAATCAACTCTTCCACTATCTTGAGTTATTTCTCCATGGATAACTCAATTTTTTACTTGTGCTTTGGATTAAACACCAAAGTCTTTCCCACAGTTGGATAAAGCACCAATTCCTTTTTACATCTTGGATCAAACACCAAGTGTTACAGTACATCAATAATGTGAAGACTACAACAATCAATAAAGCCTCAAATAAATATGAAATGCAAATAATGAGGCCAAGAAAATGCAAGATATCATGACTAATTTAATTGCAAACCAAGGATGTAGATGATTGGCTCTTAATATGTGATCTTGAAGTAGAGAGCAAAAGAGACATACTCGAATACATCTTTGAGAGAGAGAGAGGCTTTGCCTTGGAATCTGTGTTCTCAACAATAGGTCTATGGTCCTATTTATAGTGGTGGGGAACGATCTCTCAAAATATCGTTGCAGGAAAAAAACTAGAAAGAGATCATCAAGATTTGATACACATGATCGATCATACAGGAAGTTGATCGATCATCTCAACTTGATCAATCATGTAGATCATGGTGATCAATCATGATATAACTGTTAGAGGTTTCCATTCAAATTGTGGTTTATCATAAAAGGTACTCGGTCGATCAAGGGTGACCGATCCGATCAAGTGGTTGATCGATAAATGATGGTCCATCAGGTCAATTAGGTTAATCGATCAGAGGTAGTTGATGGATCAGATCAGATAGGTTGAACAATTAATAGGGATTCAACTTAATATTCCTAAATGATACATATTCATATTACAAATGTTTTTAGTTTTTCTTCTTCAATTTATCATAGAGTTCAACTTGCTTGTAGCCTTTGTACTTCAAACTTGGAGGGACTTGTCTTGAAATCTACAGAGCTATCTATACTCACAAAGATTTAATATCATCAAAATAATGATACAATTAGTATGTAAATAAAATACTAACATTACACTTTGCCTTTCTCATTCATGAAGCCCTGGGGCTTTGAAATAGCCGTAAAGTTAGAGGGGTGAGTTGCACTATCTTACAAGGCGAGATCGAAGTCACTGAAGTGACCTCTCACAAAGATTCCAAGCTAAATTCAACAATCAATCCATAATAATCAAATAAAGTAATCAAATCAAATGTGGATCACAATTTATTATAACCCTACAATAAATGTGTGTATATTGATACGCAAAGTAGGGTGTCGAACACATGGAACAAGGGACATAGCAATGTATATTATTTATGAATAAATAATACAAGTATGTATATATAATAAGGATGCACGATATTTGCTCAAGGTTTTGTGGGTTTTTATTTTAATTTCTTTCTTTCTCTTTTTTTTTATTTTTCATTTTCCATTTTATGATTTTTTATTTCTTTTTAATTTAATATATAATAAAAAGAGATATGCATATATATAATGGTATAGCTATAGGTATAGAATGTAATATATATAATGTAAGTAATATATAGTTGAATATATATAATAAATGTACAAAAATCAGAAAATAATCAAAAGAATAGTCCTTTTTTCTGATTTTAAAATATGATTAGGGTATTTAAAATATTTAATAAAAATATATAAAAATTATATGATAATATATAGATATATAAGCTATATTGTGAATACTAGTTATAAATATTGATAATTGTAAAAAAATTCCAAATAAAATATTTTTATATTTTTCAATATTTTTTGATTTTATGAATTTTGGGAATTTTTGCAAAATTTTGTGTATTTTTAAAATTGGAAATATGACAAAATAGGATGTTTTTAAATAGGCTGAATTGATTTGAGAATTAAAAATAGAAAAAAGATTCAAAACTTCTCAAAAATAATTTTAATACATAGAAATATATATATAGGGTAAAATGTATATGCCCCCTAGGGGGAGCTCACTTAGCTCCCTCGCCCTATTTTATCCATGTTTTTTATTTTTTTAAAAAATAAAAAATATGTAAATTCATTATTATATTCCTATATTACGTCCTTAAACATTTCATACGAAACAGAGACTCCTACGACCTCCATCTAGACGGGGTCGATTTAAAAAATCATGTGACCGTTAAAAAAATGACTATTTTGATGGAGGTCGTAGGAGTCTCTGTTTCACTCGAAATTTTAATAACACAATATAGGGATATAGTGATGAATATTCACGGAAGAAATTTTCAAAAAAAATAAAAACATGGAGAAAATGGGGCGGGGGTAGCTAAGTTAGCTATCCCCTAGGGCAGCCCCATTTTACCCATATATATATGGGGTAGAAATTAATATTTTTGAGATTTTTGAAAATATTTTATATTTCTTAGGTTTAGCCAGGGTTTGATAATTTATGGGATTTATTTTGAGATTCCTTTGTGATTTTTGGTCTAGAGTTATAAAATAAGCTAATAAACAGCAAGGATTTTTTTCGAATTTTTAAAATAGGTTTTATATTTTGTATTTTCTAAGTTAAACATGTAATAAAATAGCTCTATTTGATTTTGAATAAATAGTAAATGCATGTAAAATGACTGATAAAATATATAGTGTGAACAAGCAGCCGATCATGCACTTGCAACTATTTTACAATTTGTTTAGATTACATGAGCTATTTTTAATAAAAAGTAATGCATAAATGAAAATAAATCAAGCTGGCAGGGGCATATTGCAAATAAAATAATTATTTTTAGGGACTTAAATGCAAAATGACGACAAAATTTACAGTGCAACTTGTTTTTTAGGTACTTACTAATAAATGCAAATTTCAGGGTGGGGGTGCCTACAAAATGACCACTCAAGCAGGGGTCCACTTGAGGTGACCAAGTATTGGACTCAAATATAATATTAAAAAGGTTCATAAGCTCACATGCAAAATGTCCTAATAAGTTTTCAACTAAATGAAATATTTACAATACCTTTTATAAATATGAAAAAGCGGAGGGATATAGTTACAAATTTTACCACTTATGAGTGTTTCATCCAACTAATGTTGTCTTGACACTTGTGCGTTCCAACGGCTCTTCTCAGGCACCCCTTCAAATAAAATAAATGACCTAGATTAGATATGGGCAGCGTTTTAGATTGAACGGTTAGCAGGGGGAACACCTAATGAACCCATGTCTATCATGCTTTGATCGTGCATTTCTCCTTGCTTCGGCATCCTCTTCTTGATCTAGAAGGGCCAACAGCATGCTAGAGATCCTCTACGTGTGCAGGTGGGCACAGGCAAGTTTGAGGGAGCTCTGGTGGCTCAGTTGGCCCCAAAAGACCTGGAAGTGCTCTAGGTACTTGCCTCATCTCCATATGGGTATTCACATTGTGTAATCTTACACCAAAAGAATCCTTGGCTCGAGGGTTATGTCCCCGACTGTCGAATGAAGCAAAAAGCGATCAGGGATGAGGTGGTGATGGTGCTCTGACGAACGGCAACATACTAGAGCTCAACTCCCAGATCCACGATGGATGTGAGGTGAAAATATGAAGCGATCAATGGAGAAGGTGAATGGGTTTCGAATGGAGTGATCATGGAGGCAGATTAACGATCGAGGGAAGATGAATTTGGGATTTTTCGATTTTACAGCTAAAGATGCAATGAAACTTAAAATTGAAATGCGGGAGTTGAAATAGAACTAAAAGGTTACCTAGGAACGAAGGATAAAGGATTCAACTTGACCATAGTCGAGGAGACGGAACCAGTCGGCGGAGCTCCTGCGACGATAGGTGGATCTTGCTCCTCTGTTACTCCTCCCCGCTGCAGAACCTCCCAAACTTGAGCTGTCACTAAGAGGAAGGGAATGGAATGTCTATGAGGGGCTAAGAACACCGAGAGAGGGATCAAAATTTGGAGGCGGAGCAGGAGGACTTTATTTATAGGCTGCAAAAAAGGGGAACTTTGATCAAGGATTCAAATCTAGTTAAAGAAGATCGATGAAATCTTAGGACTTGGTGGGAATTAGGGAGATCTAATCTCTAGAAATCAAGCGGCACGCCATGGTATACAATGATGACCTCGAGCGGAAAAAAAGCAGAAGAATAGGGTCTGACAATCCGGCACTTGAGGACGAGAGAAGGGGGGTTGTTGGCCGTAGGTCAATGCGAGAGTCTTCCAGTTGGTCCACATGGCCCAACTAGAAGATTCCTAGGTTGGAAATCCTTGTAAAATCAGAAATAAATAACAACTGATTTAAATAAATTTTTATCAGAACATGAAAAATGTTTGTAATTTAATGTAGTATTTTAGACGTATTTTTATTTATTTTTATGAGACTTTTTATTATGAGTTAGTATTTACATTTAAAATACAAGTATATATACATGTATTTGGGTATTTTTTATTTTATTTTGTATTATACATCTTATGTTTTTGTACATGTATTTTTTGATTTATTTAAATGCACATTTAGGTATTTTTATTGTATTTTTTTGAGTTTATATGTATACTTAATTAATTATGTATATATACACATTATAGGTAAATACAAGTATATTTTACATATGTATTAAATGTATTGCACATTATAGGTATATTCATGATGGAAATCGATGGAGATGTTACAAATAGAATAAATGTATATTGGCTAAAGTGGAGAGGAACCTCTATTGTTCTCTGTGATAAGAAAATTCCTTTCAAAATCGAAGGAAAGTTTTACAAAGCAGCTGTAAGATCTGCTATGCCCTATGGATCTGAATGTTGGCCTGTCAACCATAAACATGTGCAGAGAATGCCAGTGGAAGAAATGAAAATGCTAATGTGGATGTGTGGACACACACGTAAAGATCATATTCGGAATGATGCCATCTAAAGGAAAGTTGGTATAGCACTGATCGACGATAAGATGTGAGAAAATTTCTTAAGGTGGTTTGGACATTTGCAAAGGAGGTCAGTTGATGCACTGGTGAGGAAATGTGAGTTCTGGAATGTTGACCTGGTGATGAGCTTGCATTTCATCATCTTTATTCATTTATTTTAGCTTAAACTCCCTTATAAAACTCTTTAAATAGAAATAAATCCATTCTTTTACTAACCCTAATTCTTGTGTAAATATTGTATATTTATCACTATTTTAACCTAAAATAAATAAAGAAAGAAAATAAAATAAAAAAAAGAAAATAGAAGACTGTACATATGCAATAGATACAGGCTCTCTGACCCCGAGAGAAGGTTAAGACTTGACCTGATCGACAAGGAATAAAGTAGGGGATATAAGGCCCAAAAATACTAAAAATTCTTGAAAACCATCTATCACTTGTATATATTCATCATCTGTAAACTAATGTCTATAATAGACATTATTTTCCTTATTTTATTTAAATTATGATTAAATTCTTTGTGATTAAAAATTATTACTTCTTAAAAACAGTGATTAAAAATCTTTTGTAAATATTAAAAATAATTGCAATAAAAATCTGTGTATATTGTATAAATAACAACACTCCCAAAATCCACAAAGCTCAACTTTCAAGATCAATATCTGCTCCAGCAAAACTCTAAATTCATCAAAGTCACTTTCCTTGTACTCCAAATTAAATTATCTTTAAAATGGAGGTGATTATATAAAAATTAGAATGAAGGTGTGAAATGTGGCCAATTGGGGTATTATTGTATAATATACCTATGTATACTATATACTTTATTTATTTATTTTCTTATGCATATTTGTAAATATTGTATTTTTAATTAATGGTAATTATCTTAATTAAGTTATATAAAATACAAATAAAAATTTCAAAATCAAATATCAACAAAAATAAAATCATGCATATATTGTAAATGTATCACTATGTATATACTGTACATATACCTATTTAATTAACCTCATTAATTAATTCCTAAAAAACTAATAAAAATACTATTAAAACCCTTGTAAAATAGTATAAATAAAAAATATCAAATCATGTATATATTTATATAAATAATTAGTTAAAAAATCAAAACCTTTTATATAGGTATGCATACCTATAAATAACACTTTATATTTATTTTAATAATTGTATTTACATTATCTAATTAAATAAAAATTACCAAAATTAACTTTGATTTAATCTTAACATTTTATTATTTACATTATTAAATTTGTTTAATTCAGTTTTTGATTTTTAATTGAATCATTTAACCATTTTATTGGATTTTTGTCACCTAGTCTAATGTGTCCTATTCTGTGCGCACCCTGATTGGTCGACCTGGGTTTGTTGACCCGGGTCAAATGCTCAGGCCACCCGCTATATTCGCTCCACTCGCATGCTATTAGTCCTTCTCCCATCTTTCCCATGTGTCCTAATTACAAACTTCCTCCATGTTCTTCTCCAAAGTTGGAGCCCATTCATCCCTCATCACCGCTAGTCTTCTAGATCCACCATCCTCCTTTGATCTCGCCCATTTTGAATTTCAAAACTCGCTAGAGTTCGTTCTATAAAGAGCCATCCTCTACCTCCACTGCGAGGTTGATCCATTTTGGCTCATTTTTCTCCTCGCAATTGACTTCTGGAGGAGATTTGAGGTGACAGGTCGAGCTCTCCACAGTTAGGAGCGTGAGAAGAGGGTTGAAGACGTGAATCCAGCCACACACCGGAGCACTCTGCCATGTGTTACGTCACTCTGCTGCCCATCGCAGATCAAGGCAATTATCCTATCCTTTCTTAACCGTAGGTAATTTAGGTTGTTTATCTTCAATTTTCCATTTAATTTTTGCTTTGATTTCCATTAAATTGCTTAGATCAGATCTTCATCTTTAACCTCTGATATGCACAATCAGAGGGGTTTCGATCATCCAAATCACTAACCGACATCGCCATTACATCTCCCACCATCTTCTCCATCTCCTCTCATCTCTGATCACCTTTGGATCTTTCAAGATCTAGAGTCTGGTTCCTACTCCGACCACCACTGCCGCAACCCTCATCCCCATCACCATTTCCTAATTTTTGCATGTCAATAAAGTCACCGGAGCATCGCCTCCGAGCATTGGTTTCATTACAGGGCATAGAAGCAAGCTTTGGAGAGAAACAAGCCACATGGAGGTCAACTTGAGCTTCCAGACCTTCTGACCTCCAAATAGCTTCTCAGTCGTCGCAAACTACCGTGGAAGCCTTGGATCGCAAGAGGAGCAATGCAAAGCTTTACCACCAATCCAGAGCAGATTTTGTGTGCCATGAGCGAGATCTCCTCGCTCGAAGTTCACTGGGGACGATCTTCTTCCACATTCTTCCATATAGCTCCAGCACCGCACGATCAAGAACAAGGGGCCCATTTTCAATCGCAGCCATTTAATTTCCCCTAAAAGTCTGTCATTGATCCAAACCTCCAGATCTGATCGACGCCATCCACTCACGAGCCTATCTCAACCGATGGGTCAGAGCACACCATGGTCGTCCATAGCGTCACATCAATAAAGGGTAAAATTGCGTCTTATACCTTGTGTTTATTTCATTTGTAAATAAGTCCTTGTCTGGACATGTGTCTGTATTTTATGTTTCGAACATTTGCACATTTGCCCTTTGCATTTATTTTATTTGCTTTCTCGTCCCTATTTGAACTGAGCTTGAGCTTCGCACAAGACTTTTGGGTTAACTACAATATAAAGTCTGTATATTTGTGCTATTATTTGGACCCTAGAATTAATTTATTTGCATATAGGTCCATCTCAGCGGGGCGTGCGTGCCTGTGCAGGAGCTTTCTTGGGGATTTTGCAGCATTGCCCCTCTTGTTTGATTATGTTTATTGTCTAGTATGAAAGATTAAAATATTTGCATCCATACCATTATGAGTCTGCATATTTATTTTGCATTATGAAAATAAAATAAAAATCAGCAAAAGTCTTTTAAAGAATCCACAAAAATTATGTTAGGTTCATGTTACATATATCTTGCATCCTTAATTTTTATTTTGCATTTTCATTCTTTTCATTATTTATAAAAATTCAAAAACCACATAAACATTTCCTGTTTTCATTGAAAAATCAATAAAAAATATAAATCTTTTTCTAAAAATTCCAAAAAAAATCATGCTTACTTATTTTTATTCATTTTAATTTTTGAACCATTTTAGTATTTTATTCCTCAAAAATAATAAAACAATTAAAAAAATTAAAAATTCATAAAAAATTATAGAAAACTCCAAATATTTTATAAAATACCTTTCTGGAAAACAAAAAAAAATCACTTTCATTCTGTATATATTTGATTGATTTTTTATTTTATTTGATATTTTAAAATCCAAAAAACTTCATTTTGTTTTTTTTACTTTATTTATTTTTTATTTATTTAAAGGATATAAAAATGTGGAAAATTCTAGAAAAATCATAAAACCATTAAAAAATTGCTAGAAGCTCAAAAATAATTTTATTTGAATTTTTCTGTGTATTTTACCACTTTGTAAAAATCCTAAAGGTTGACTTTTGTTATTTTTTATTTATTTTTAGTAATTTTTGTTTAATGATTTTAAAAATACTTTTGCAAAAATAAAAATAATAAATTAGAAAAATCAAAACCAAATAAAAAACATAAAAATAAAATTCCATAAAAAGTACAACATTCAAAAATAGAAAAACCAAGACTAGTGTGCATAGAAATTCCTTGATTCTTTCATTGATTTTTTATTGCATTGAATAACCCTCGGGATTTTTGTATCATGACTGAGCTTGACCATGTACGCTATACATGTAAATTAAATAGCAAAATATCTCTTGCTAAATTTCGTGTATCTATTTTGACTTGAGATTGAATACATTTTTGTTTGATGCTTCTTTGGGTTACGATGACCATAACTCCATTGTGAATAATTCATTTAAATAAAAAGCCGAATCCTAGCATTCAACAAAATGGCGCCGTTTCCAGGGAGGCACGACAAGGGTAGTTAGGTTTTTCTCTTGACCTACTTTTTTTTATTGTCTATACTTGTTTTTCTATTTATTATTTTTGTCTATAATTTTCTAACATTCAGTTCATTGTCTATATCACTATCACTTATACTTTGTATACATTTTTGTTAATTATTTCTTTCATTTATTTTGTCTATATTTTTGTTTGTGGATTTGGATCTTGTTGAGGAGTGAGCACTCAAATTGAATATCGTGTGCCGTTAGGGAGCTGATATAGTGCTTGCAGGATCCGATGTGTAGGATACTGGAAGCTTGACGAGATTGGACTTATGGATTCATTTGGGATCTATTTTCACTTGCTCTTATCACTATTCTTCATATCCACTTCATTTTATGCGTCTATACTTTCAGTGTTTTCTTTCCACAATATTTTTTGCTCATATTTTCATAACCATGTCTCTCACGCTTTCTTGTGTTTTCTCTTTCTTGCGAGGTCCCGACGAGAGAGGGAAGCATTCTTAGGAGCGTCGACGCACCTGAGTGAAGCGGAAGCGACTTGTTTCTTCATCAAGTTGCAAGAGAGCGTAAGAGGAGGAGAAGAAGACTTGGAGGAGACCAATTACTTGGAGCACAGTACATACAAAATTTTTATTTTATTTTAGAATTTAATTCATTCAATATTCTTTTAAAAAATGTAAATAGCTTTTTGGAACTTGCCTCTTTTCTTTTTTTCTAAAAGGCCATTATATACCTTGTGTTTGCGAGGTCTGTTTTGCCAAGTGTTGGTGCACTTGGGGGACCTCACCGATTTTATTTTCATCACCTTCTTTTTCTTTGTTTTCTCGTGGTTTTGTGCTTGAGAACTTAGAAGTAGGTTTTATTATATTGCTTGAACCAGGTATTTAATAAGATCGAAGAGCCTAAACAAGAATATCTATACCTATAGAGTAGAGTATAGCTTGGACTTGATCAAATTAACATGTTCTTGCCCATTAATAGATGTTGCTTCTAGGATGGTTCTTGTGCATCATATAGGTTAGTTTATTTTCTGTATTTATTTTCTGTGCGGACCACCCTGCATATGAAGTGTTCGCGATAGGATATGCATCCTCTATCTCCTACATGCATCATTGAAATTTTCTTGTGCATTGACATTTTTGAATTCCTTCCTTGTTTTCACTCACATAATATCAGAAGGAAATTGGAAATTTGGTAGACAATTCTTTGAGAAAACCCAAAAAAATATGACAATTGTATAAAATTGGGACCACTAAAGAAAACTCGACCCTAAAACTAAACGTAAGGACAAAATCATTATTTTGGGGAGAGTAACTCCCTCGTTGTTTGCAAGTTCTTATCTCCAGACAGAGTGGGTGTAGACGTAATCGTAAGGATAGAGGCCAAATCCCTGAACTTATGCCTTAAGTACATGTACATGACTTTTCGATGTATGGTTACACCTGTAAGAATTTGCCTCCGACCATAGAGAATCATTTTGGTGTGTTAATCCTCGTATCTCCCTTTGGGCTTGATATTTAACATGGCAGCCTGGGAAGATGGTACCAATGTTTGGGGAGGTCTGAGTATGCATATAGAGAGATAGCGGTGACTCGCCTCATGTGTTTGGTGTAAGCAACTTTTTGTAAATTCACTAAACTTAAAATAGAACAGTTAAAAGACCGAACTCTTATAGTCTCTACTTGTGTTCAGTTGGTGAATTGGGGATTTGTATTGTGTTTATTTGGTAGTGCAAAGATCCTTATGCGCCCTTTGCGCCTTTTTCCCACTTTCTTCTTGTGTTGACCATCGTGTTCTCGCATCTTTCCTTTTAAGATCGAAGATGTCAGATTGGAGCATTTCTCATCCAGACTTTACGAACTCATTTCACACTCCAAATCGGTCATCTTCTATTCGAGAAGACTCACTTCCCGAGTATTCCTCTTTCTCCACAGCACCTTTTACCTCATCGATCAATCTGTTGCTCAAGATTGAATCTAATCTTAAACTATCATTTGAGACTCCACCATTCTTAAGGACTAATTCAGTGCCATGTACATTTTCAGAAATCGAGTCAATGCACTTAATGCCACCTGAGGGAAAATGTTACGTGGCTGAGCAGAGCGAGATCAATAATATGATGTTAGCCTCCATACAGGCCATTCAAGCACAGTTGACTGAATAGGTTGACATCCAGGCCGGATTGAGAGATATGATCTTGGAATTGAGACAAGATTGATAAGAGAAGATAGAGAAGGATAGAAACCTTGGAGGAGATGGGAATGTGGGAGGTGATCCACTACTAGAGCCTGTGGCTAAGCTCACTTTGAATGATGCATATAATCCAGGGGCAAGACAAACCACCTCATGGATTAGAGTCCCTGCGATTCATGGGCATTTTGAGCTAAATCCCACCATTTTGCCACTTCTCCCAATATTCAACGGACACATAAATGAAGAACCATATGTACACCTACAGTAGTTCGATCGCATGTGTGGCATTATACACTACCCGAATGTCCCATTAGAGGTATTGAAGATGACAACCTCCCATTGAGTCTCATGGACAAGGCTTTATACTGGATCAACCGCTTGTAAAGGGTTGTCACTACTTGGGAAGAGTTGAGGTCCGCATTTTTGAACAAGTACTACACACTCAAATGACTTAACCAAATGCGACCATTGATTGCTAACTTCCCCAAGATCTCTCATGAGCTTATTCCCGAGGTGTGGGAAAGATTCAAAGACTTAACGGAGAAGTGCCCCAATCATGATATTCCAGAGACAAGCCTAGTGCAGAACTTTTTTGGGAGCTTGAGCATTGAGAACCAGAAGCTGGTAGATATTTTTTGTGGGGTGACGAGTCCTGAATTGCCCTGCTTAATTGTCTTGAGTTAGCGTTTAATTTGTCGTTTCATTGTAGGTGGGAATTCAGAATCAATCAAGAATAACCACAGAAAATTTAATCAATTTTTAATCGGAGTGGTTTTATGTTTATTTTACTTGGGCAAGTCCCAAGGTTGAACTCAAGAAGGCAAAGGAACAACCTAAAAATTTTTTTATCGAAGTTGGGGCATGGTTTTTGAGACGGTATTTTTTTTGTATTTTTTAATGTAATTTGTGATGCAAAGGTGGCCAACTTTAGGGACTAAAATATAAAGATTAACCAAACGATGTTCGAAAAATACGAAACTTGGCCAAGATGACAATTATGATGAAATGAATGCCCTATAATTTTTTTAAATTTTTGGATGCAAGATAAATATTTTATGGATTTATGAATGTAAACGATATGAATTTCAATATTTAATTATAATAAATATTAGACCTATCTATTTTCAAGGGATAAAATTATCCAAGATCTGTCTTTAGGTGGTCGAACTCAGAAAAATCCTAATCCCTAAAAATATGAGATTTAATATCTATTAAAAATTAAAGATTAAAATGTACAAAATGAATTTTATAGTGCAAATAATGCCTGCAAATGAAATTCTTTTTTGGCATGATGAAATATACAACTAATTCTACAATCCGTGAATTTTTGGCGATTTTTAGAGCAATGATTAATTAATTATGAATTTCGAAGCACAAGATGTGCAAAATATGCAATTTTCCACAAAAGTATTAATTATTAATTAACCGCAAAGAATAAAAATAGCAAGCATATGTCACAATGTAGAAAATTAGTTGATGGCAAATTTTTAAATAATAAAAAGATGCAAAGAAGTGGTTCAAAATAAGGGGGTAAAACACGGGTATCAATGCAATACTACAATAATAAAATAATGCAGGGATTATATATTAGTTACCAAAATTGTCAGGGAGAATTCTGCAAAATTTCCAGATAGTCATGTGCTTGGCACGTGACCTCTGGGATGGTGGCCGTCTTCTAAATAAGCGGAACTTGGAGGGGTTTTTTTGTAAAGTTCCCCCAGCGCACGTGCCTCGCACATGCGTGGGGCCTCGGGCTTCGTGCCTGACGTTGGCGTGGAAGACACAGTGAAGGACTAGGTAGAGGAGCGAGGCTGCCTCTAGCAACGGTGATGTGGTGCAGCTCCTGGCTGGTGGCGTTGAAGGCGAAGCTCTTTGTGAGGTGGCGGCCAATGAAGTTGAAGAAAGCGCAGGCGGAGATGGGATGGTCGTTGCTCCTGGCTTCGATGAAGACCAGCGAGGGCAACTGGAGTCGAGGTGGAGGAGAACGTTGGTGGTCATTGATGAAGCTTGTTGTGATGGTGGAGGATGAGAGGCAGCGAGGACTGGTGAGGATCCTTGCCGCAGCTACTGGATGATGAACGAAGATGGCGAGGTGTTGGTGAAGGGTGTCACGGTGGAGTCGTGGTTGGCGAAGCCGTAGTTGAAGCTGGTTGTGGTGGAGCGATTGAGTGGATGCGACGAAGGTAGTAAGCTTGACGGAGAAGATCTGGAGCAAGGCAGTAGCGACGGAAGGGAGCCGCGCTGCAGCAAGGCCAACAACCTTGGATCTTGTCGCAGGTGAAGGGCCTCCGAGCTGTCACCATTGGAGGTAACCTTAGGGACTAGGGCTTATCGGCGGATGAAGGAAGCGGGGAGCGGGTGGAACGAGATTAAATAGTGGGCGGAAGCGACGATGACGAGATGCGATTTCAAGGGATTCGATGGGGATTTGACTAGTGGGCGTGATTGATCGATCAGAGACGAGATACGGTCAGAGGTGGCGCACGGATAAATATGGAAGGCGGCGACCAGATTCATTGTGGGCGGCGTCGCCTCCTGTTAGGGAAAGTTGGGGGAGACGACGACACGTGTTAGGCATGTGCGCAGGAGGAACGTTGCTCTGCATGTGCGGCTTTTATAGTTTTCTTTTTTTAAAATTAATTGATTTTTTATTTTTATTTTTATAAAAATGAATATATAAAGGGCTCAAAAATGGGTGACACGTGGCTGCTCCAGGAGCTGCTACGTGTCAGCCCCAGAATAATCAAAAATAAAAGAAGAAGAAAAATTAAAAAGAAATAGCAAACAATCTCGGATTAAAAAATTTTCTTCACAAAAGTTGCTCGTCTCGATGTGATCTACAATGTGAAGAGACTAGAACCAAAATCAGTCATTTGCACCAAGTGATATTTTTGGGGTATCCTATGTATATAAAGTACCTTGATTTTTTGGGTTTTCTAAATTTTTTATCATTTGTAAACCAGATAAAAATAAAAAAAGGAGAAAATCAAAGATAAATATTTTCTCAGTAATCTAATTTTTTAAAATTTTTCATATTAGGAAAAAGGAAGAAATAAAATAAAACATGAAAATGATAATTTTTATACAGACAGTTAGTGAAGACTCAGACTCAGTTAGTTTCTTTGATTTCAAGCTCAGTTAAGATTTGGATTTTTTGCTCATTTTAATAAAACTTTTATCAAAGAAAATAAATGAAAAAGAAATAAAATAAAAAGAGTCAATTATGTGCATAAAATAATAGATTAAAAACCACTAAAATACAAAATATACAAAAGAGACCTAAAATCAAACTTTCATATATGAGCTCTGATTCACTTGAACTTGTTCTTGTTTTGAAGGTATATGAATGTACATTAGTTCAAAAGTGAGTAGGATCAAATCAGACACTATATGAGGAAGATATCGATGTTTTAGTCCAGAAATCCTGGAATTAGGGTTTTGGTTTTTGGTCCACTTTCAGCTAGTGATTTTTTTATTTGTCATTTATTCTTGTTAGTAATATGTACACAGTGGAGGTGGTTTCAGGTCATTTTGAGTTAGCATGAATTAGTTAATAATCAGGGAAGTAATGCTATTTTACAGGTCATTTGGGTTGGGATTTTTGGCTTCTTATTTTGTGCAATAATGAGTGATAAAATGCCATTCTTATAAATACATGCATGAATGGTAATTATGCGAAATAAATGAAGAAATGCTAATGAATTTTAGGGATTTGATCTTAATTCATCATTTTTAGAGTTATGAATCTGAGATTAATCATCCCCCTATACTTAAACCATGCTTGTCCCTGAGCATCAAAAGCAATGCAATGAGGTGAAATGAGATTGGGTTCCATACCAAGACCATAAGCAGAAGGTGAAAATGAAACTAGACTTAACCTTTGGATTATTAGTTTGGCGGAACTTCTTTGAGACTTAGAATTTTAAAATCAACAACTTTCAAGTTCTACACACCATTGTCACAGTTTCAGCTCAGAAGTCATCTCAGATCAATCCTCCTCCCAAAGCATACCGCATGAACATTGAACAATCAACTCATGTGTGTGAAAAGTTTTAGCTCTTCCCATTCAGAATGCCGGACTACCATGCAAACCTCCTCTCTAGTAACTCATCCTCGGGGAGTCGGGTATTTCCTTCTAAGGTCTATGGCGTTGTGTTCACAATCAAATAGAGGGAGAAGTTAGAAGAAAGAGAAAAGAACTGGAGGGTGGCCAGTGTAGTCACCTCTCCTTGTGAAGCCGACCAGTTTAGCCAAGTCTCCACCAAGATCTACAGGTTTTCATGAAGCTTGGACCCTTTTTTGTCAAATATTTATTTGGTAGTAGGCTTCTTTGTATTTGGATATTTGGTAGCTCTGCTTGGATCTTGTTGTGCCCCTACGGATATAGAATCTTTTTTTCCATACATGTTTTTGGATAGTAGAAAAAATTGTGCCCAGCCGTACATCCCTTTTCCGAAGCTTTATTTCAATCCGTACTCTGATCTTTAGATGTCCATGCTACCAGAAAAGAAACTCACACAGTCATCCAACACCTCGTCTGAGTTGAGATAAGTGCATAGTGTGAGAGTACAAATTAATTTCCTATTCCAGAGTCGTACCCAGAATGAAGAGACTAGGTTAGACACTAAGAGTCAAACGCTGCACATTGTCATGTGGAACTCGAAGAATTAAGTCAAAGACCTGAAGCTTCTAAAATCCTAATTCTCGGTGAAGTTCCTCTGAAAATTAGGTGGATTAAAGTCAAGTCCATACCACTCTCGGTTTCTGCTCATGACTCGGTTCAGAACCTAAGGGCTTTTCACAAATGCATGTAATGCTGGATAAAGTGCAGGTGCGTGAAATGCAGTAACTTTTTTTTTTACTTTTGAATTTTTTGTGAAATTTTTTTAATGCAAGGATTTTTTTCTTTTATGCAGAAATGAATAAGAAGCCATTTTTTCAATTTTTTGTTGGACACGGTCAGTGTTAGTAGCAGAACTTTTTTTCTTCTTTTGTTTGTTATTTTGTTGTTTTTTTTTCAAGTTAGTTACCCACCCCGTAAATACATATAGACTTACACGAAAGTACGAGCTGTGGGTAAAATATATACACAGTATATATACACACACCCCTATACTTAGGGAGTGTTGTGTCCTCAGAGCACAAGGAGCATAGAGAATACATATCTCGGGCTAAGTCTAAGAGAGTGAAAAAGAAAAAGAAAAAGATAGATGTCGGGCCGCCCCTTATACTTAGGATGGGAACAGCCTAAGTATAGAAGAAGAGCCGAAATGAGGCGGTTTGGATATGTGAAAGAGGAGAGTATATATATATATATATATATGGGCATCGGTTCCCCCTATACATAGGCTCTGGTCAGCTTAAGTATAGAAGAAGGGTGGAAATAAGGTGATCGTGAGATAGGGAGAATGGTATATACAGATGGCATCGGTCCCCCCCATACTTAGGCCTTGGAATAAGTAGAGGAAGAAGATGTACAAGGAGACCGTTGGGGTCGGGAGTGAGGGTGGGTAGCCGATGATTAAGGAGGTTTTTGGCCGATCTTATTGTGATCTTGTGGTGGGAGATTGTAATGATAAGAAGGAGATGAAGCATATGATTCCCAACCATTATCAATGTTATCCTCAGAGAATCATGCTGGATAGTAGATGAAGCATATGAACCTGATGAAAGAAGGAACAAATTCTGAGAAAACAACTAAAGTAACTAAAGAACAAGAATATATGGAGTTAATTTGTGAGAATTAAGTGTTTGTATGAGGAAGATACTATCCAGAATCCGGCAACGGCACCATCTAACGAGTCCTGAAATTGTTTGTATGAGAATATCGTTTAAACAACTGAAGCAACTAAAGAATTTAATTTGTGAGAATATCACAACTAAACATATGAAGCAACTAAAGAACAAGAATATTTGGAGTTAATCCGAAATTCACCAAGATAATTTGTAAGAATTAAGTGTTTAAATTTGTCGTTGTGGTTACGTCGGGAATTCAGAATTGGTCAAGAAATAACCACAGGAAATTTAGTCAACTTTATTCGATGTGGTTTTATGTTTATTTTACTTGGGCAAGTCCCAAGGTCGAACTCAAGGAGGCAAAGGAACAACCTAGAATTTTTTCTATAAAAGTTCGTGCATGATTTTCGAGGCAGTATTTTTTTGGTATTTTTTGTGTAGTGTGTGGATGTGGTGTTTTCCATAGATGATGAGGAGCTTAGATATGCCGAGTCAGAGTCATCCCTATGGGAGTAATATGCAGAAGTGTCATTGTCATAGTAGTCCCTAGGGTGATCATAGTCTGGGGGTTTCTGAGTATCCTCAGAATTTTCAACATGAGATCCAATCTTTTCCTCATCCATTTGTATATCGGAACTACGATAGAATGAAATTAGTCAGTCGGTGAGCTTTCTAATTTTATCCTCCATTAATTCATACCTCTTATTTATCCTCGAAATATCATCCTCAAAAATCTTTTCATGATCAATCATGGGAGCAGTCGGTGTACGTTCTTGTTTTTGAATTTGAGATTTAGTAATTTCATCTTCCATTTTCCT
The DNA here is from genome assembly GCA_037367405.1 of Ottelia alismoides. Lineage (NCBI taxonomy): Eukaryota > Viridiplantae > Streptophyta > Magnoliopsida > Alismatales > Hydrocharitaceae > Ottelia > Ottelia alismoides. Next base: position 1,228,869 of record JAZKJV010001559.1, on the reverse strand, counting down.
GTATGAGCTGAGAGGAGATTCTCTTAGATTATCCAATATATGATTGTTATTTTCTGAAAATTCCTCCTCAAAAATTATGGAAGGAGTCTGCTCAGTGGAAGGATTTTATGGAAATATGTAGGTCTCATACTCAACATGTCGTGACTCAGGCATGCAATGCTAGTTTGATTACAGTCTACTTCCATGGTCATGATTGATCGTTTCCCAAACAAAGGAGTCATACAAGGTTCATATGTGTCTATATCATCAGTTTGGTTCTTTGTATGTGCTGGTTGTCTGAAAGAGTGGTATTCTGGTTGGTCAATGTAGATGTGATTGTCACCGTTAATCCAACGCTGATGATCATTAGGTGCAGACCTCTCTTTGTGGTTTGATGGGGCCATCATATTATTCCATAAGGTCCGGTCTAGATGCATTTCTGTGAATTGTGGACCTCTCCCAACAGGATTATGAGGAAAGAATGAAGGTGGTTGGGTTTGGTCTCTCGGCCAATCATGAGTCTCAAAAGTGATTTGATCTTGAAATGGTTCAATGGTCTCGGCGAGAAATCGGGAACAAGACGGTTCAGTCAAGGGTGGCAAGTGATTTTGTGTATCAAAGGTTGAGGAAGGTGGCACATATGGTGTATTGAATTCAGTTGGATGATTAGGAATTGTAGATTGGACTGGATTCATTAGGGGTTGGGTATTTTCCGTAAATGTTGGAGGATATTTGATAGAAGAGAGTTTAGATGATTTGGGTCTAACCGAGACAAATTTTTTTCGTAGTATTGATCAGAGGGATATTCGAACCATTGTCCTGTCTTTGTTAAAGGAGGTTGATGATGAATCGACATGATTGATCTCAGTGCAAGTGCAAAGGATATTCACAAGAAGAAAAAACTTCATCAAGGAGAGTGATGGCACAACTGTGCGGCTTTTGATCTTCGAAATCGGTTCACGCACACCAATTCAAACACAAATCAAACCCCATGTTCATCAACTGACATAACGAAGCCGCAAGAGTTCGGTAAATTATCTTTTCAATTTTAGTTGGTAATAAATTCAATCTTGGAAAAAAATTTAGCGAGTTGTTAGGTGTCGAAAATATTCTTAAAGACTAGCCTGAATTCTTACAACTAGTTGCACCTACTTTCAGCCAGTATGGGTGTAAGTACGGACCGTAAAACAGCTACCTATGTTACTTAAGGATAAAGCCTTACACAATGTCTTTAAACCACCCACTCTACTAAGGAAATCCAGACCGTTTACCGGCTACCCGTAGATCCTCATTGAGAAGTATCTAATCGTTTTAGAATAAGTAGTCTGAACAAAACATTCGGAGTTGGGCTCTAATCTTAAATGTCGTCTCTTGCTCACTCGGACAAATAAATGCATCTAAGGTCGGGGTTGCCCTCCCGCAAAAATTCTTGATTTTATGGGTTAATTTAGTCAGCTTTGTTTAGCAGTCCCAATTTTATTTTAGATGATCACTGAAAATTTAAGGTGAGCACAAATACACGTCTATCGTCCAGTCCCAATTTCCTTTAAAATTTTGTGATAAAAAAGGAGGTAGAAATTTGGGAAAAGTCGATGCATGTGAAATAATGATGTATTCTCAGATAGAAGACTTACAGTGATTCCTCGCAATCTCCATGTGGGATGCAATACAAGAATTGAAAAATTAATCTATATGAATGCAAACCAATGAAAACCGCACCTAGTAGAATGTTCTATTAGTCTGGAAGAAATGAGTTAATTTTTTGACTAAATTGAATGATCTAATGTGCATCTCAATTAAAGTGAAGTGTGATCTTAGATTGTACGATCATAATCATAAAATATAGAAGCTTTAATAGCCGTATGTACAGGTCTAACCAACAAGCCACTCAAGTCGAGTCCCACCCTCACCGGGGAGTGAAACAGGCCACGACACACCATAGAAATAGTTCAAGGTCTTGTTACACACACAAGAGTCCAAACGGACACCACTATAAATCAACAATAAATTACAAAAATTAAAATTGCAGAAAAATAAATCCTAAACTCTACGCTCTCTCACAACTCGACTCGATCATACTTTAATTGCGGTTTTTCGGGCATTGGTGAAGATGTGTCGGCTTTGTGAGAAATCGCTCCATGTATGTCGGGTACCTCGTAAGAAAAATAAGAGAGAGAGAGTGTGTGTGTAAGAGAATGACACAAAAACTAATCAAAAATAAAATAAGGAAATAAATGCGAGAAATAAAATAAATACAGAAAAGAAAAAAGTGGGAATATATACAGTGAATATTCGGGGGTCAGACTACCCGAATGTGGAAAACCAAACAAAAAATTTTAGACAAAAATCTAAGTCGTTTACCTCCCCGACAACGATACCATCTGACGAATCCGAAATTACCCTGTTTAATTATCATGAATTAGCATTTAATCTGTCGTTTCGTTGTAGGCGGGAATTCAGAATCAGCCAAGAAATAACAATAGGAAATTTAATCATTTTTTAATCGGAGTGGTTTTATGTTTATTTTACTTGGGCAAGTCCCATGGTCGAACTTAAGGAGGCAAAGGAATAACCTAAAAATTTGTTTATCAACATTCGGGCACGATTTTCGAGACAGTATTTTTTTGTATCTTTTTAATGCAATTTGTGATGAAAATGTGGCCAATTTTAGGGACTAAAATATAAAGATTAATCAAATGATGTCCGAAAAATACGAAACTTGGCCAAGAGGACAATATGATGAAAGAATGCCCTGTAATTTTTTTTTGGAATTTTTGGATGCAAGGTAAATATTTTATGGATTTATGAATGGAAACTATATGAATTTCAATATTTAATTATAATAAATATTAGACCTATCTATTTTCAAGGGATAAAATTATCCAAGATCTATCATTGGGAGATTGATCTTAGAGAAATCCTAAACCTTAAAAATATGAGATTTAATACCTATTAAAAATTAATGATTGAAATATGAAAAATGAATTTTATAGGGCAAATTATGCATGCAAATGCAGTTTCTTTTTGGCATGATGTAACATACAACTAATTCTACAATCCATGAATTTTTGCGATTTTTAGAGCAGGTTAATTATTTGTGAATTTTGAAGCGCAAGATGGGTAAAATATGTAATTTTCCACAAAAGTATTAATTATTAATTAACCACAACAAATAAAAATATCAAGCATATGCCACAATGTAGAGAATTAGTTAAGAAACATCAAGCAAATTTTTAAATAATAAAAAGATGGAAAGAAGTGGTTCAAAATAAGGGCGTAATATATAAGTATCAATGCAATATTACAATAATAATTTAATGCAGGGACTATATATTAATTACCGAAATTCGGGTGAATTGCAAAATTTCCAGATAGTCACGTGCTTGGCACGTGACCTCTGGGATGGCGGGCGTCTTCTAAATAAGCAGAATTTGGAGGGGGTTTTTTGTAAAGTTCCCCCAATGCATGTGCCTCGCATTTGCACGGGGGCCTCGGGCGTCGTGCTCGGCATTGGCGTGGCAGACGCAGCGAAGGACTAGGCGGAGGAGTGGGGCTGCCTCTGGCGACGATGATGTGGTGCAGCTCCTGGCTAATGGCATCGAAGGCGGGGCTCTTTGCAAGGTGGTGGTCGATGAAGTTGAAGAAAGCACGGGTGGAGATGGTCGTTGCTCCTGGCGTTGATGAAGACCGACCAGGGCAACTAGTGTTGAGGTGGAGGAGAATGTCGGTGTTCGTTGGTGAAGCTTGTTGCGGTGGTGGAGGATGAGAGGCGGCGAGGACAGGTGAGGACCCTTGCCACAGCTGTTGGACGATGAACAAAGATGGCGAGGCGTTGGTGAAGGGCGTCACGGTGGAGTCGTGGTTGGCGAAGCCATAGTTGAAGCTGGCTGCGGTGGAGCGATTGAGTGGATGCGACGAAGGTAGTGGTCTCAACGGAGAAGATCTGGAGCAAGGCAGTAGCGACGGAAGGGAGCCACGCTGCAGCAAGGCCAACGACCTTGGATCTCGTCGCAGGTGAAGGGCCTTTGGGCTGTCACCATCGGAGGTAACATTAGGGACTAGGGCTTATCGGCGGATGAAGTTAAAGGGAAGCGGTGGCGCGAGATTAAATAGTGGGCAAGAAGCGGCGACGACGAGATGCGATTTCAAGGGATTCGATGGGGATTTTATTTGTGGACGCAATCAAGTGATCGATCGGGGACGAGATACGGTCAGAGGTGGTGCACGGCTGAATATAGAAGGTGGTGATGAAATTCATGGTGGGCGGCGCCGCCTCTCGTTAGGGAATGTTGGGGGAGACGACGGTACGTGCTAGGCACGTGCGTAGGAGGCGCGTGCACTACACGTGCGGCTTTATCCTTTTTTAAAATTAAATAATTTTTTATATTTTTATTTTTATAAAAATGAATATATAAAGGGCTCAAAACTGGGTGATAGGTGGCGGCTCCAAGAGCTGCCACGTGTCATCCCCATAGAAATTGAAAATAAAGAAGAAGAAAAATAAAAAAGAAATAGCAAACAATCTCGGATTGAAAACTTTTCTTCATGAAAGTTGCTCGTCTTGATGGGATCTAAAATTTCATAAGATACCAAAACCAAAATCGATCATTTGCACGATATATTGGGGTATCCCATGTACATAAAATACCTTGATTTTTGGGTTTTCTAAATTTTTCTATCATTTTTAAACCAGATAAAAATTCGAGAAAAAATAGGATAAATCAAAGATAAATATTCACATATTAATCTAATTTTTTGGATTTTTTATAATTAAGAAAAAAGAAGAAATAAAATAAAACACGAAAATGACAATTTTGTACAAACAGTTAGTGAAGACTCGGACTCAGTTTTCATTTCAAGCTCAGCTTAAATTTGGATTTTTACGTATTTTAATAAAACTTTATCAAAGAAAATAAATAAAATAAATAAAAAGAGTCGATTATGTACATAAAATAATAGGTCAAAAACCGGTAAAATACAAAATGTACAAAAGAGGTCCAAAACCCACCTTTTATATATGAGCTCTGATTCACTTGAACTTGGTCTTGTTTTGAAGGTATTTGAATGTACATTAGTTCAAAAGTGAGTAGGATCAAATCCGACACTGTATGAGGAAGATATCGAGGTTTTAGTCTAGAAATCTTGGAATTAGGGTTTGGGTTTTTGGTCCACTTATTTCAATTGGTGATTTTTTTCATTTATTCTTGTTAGTAATATGTACACAGTAGAGGTGTTTTCATATCATTTTGAGTTAGCATGAATTAGTTAAAAATCAGGGAAGTTAGGCTACTTTACAGGTCATTTGGGTTGGTATTTTTGGCTTCTTATTTTGTGCAATAATGAGTGATAAAATGTCATTCTTATCAATACATGCATGAATGCTAATTATGCAAAATAAATGAAGAAATGCCAATTAATTTTAGAGATTCAAGCTTAATTCGTCATTTTTAGAGTGATGAATCTGATATTCATCATGGGGGGGCCATTTCAACAAGGACGAGGATGTCCTATACCAAATTTTTGAGGAGATGGCAGAGAGCTCTATAGCTCTTTCTTCATCCCGTGCATTCCATAAGCGTCTTGTTCCTTCTACTACCGCAGCACCCCACAATGTTGTCAACATGATGGCATCACATGATATGGATAGGGTGGATAGTTCAGATCTGACCATTGGACATAATCGAGAAATTGCCCAAGGAGATTGAGAAGCTCCAAGTGATCGAACAGAGGATGAAAAACCTGGATAAGCTGGATGAGATAACCAAGCATATGGAGCTTCTTGTGAGTACGATTAGCGCATGCTAGAGTGCGAGTGCAGCAGTCGATACTTCTGCTCATAAGCAGACTTCTTCCACTTCCACACAGTAGAGTACCAGAGGGTCATCCACAGTTCAACACATTTACTACGTACAGACTCCGGAGCAGGTCCAGCAACAGTCACACCAAATAGTACCATGCTAACTGGTGATTCCATATATTCCTAAGTGGTAGTCTCCACCTCCACATCTCATTCAGGAGGTGAACGATATTTGGTTCGACCGAGAGAGCAACCAATCTCGTTCGTCAGGGAGAGTCCAGTTGGGTTCCCAGTAGGGTCAGAGACCCGCCCACCAGTTTCAGTGTGGTAGACAATAGCAATACCAGCACCACTAGTTCCAGCCTCACTATCAGTCTCCACCTCACTTCCAAAATTGGAGACATGGCTAGCAGCAGGTGTAGTCTACATATTTCCCACAGCCCTACAACCAGCAGCAGGTTGCATCATATGGACAGTATTCACACCCTCCTCCTCATTATAAGCCACGGTATGGATATCAGTAGCCTCCTCACTACCAGTCTCAGCGTTAGCCACTCATTGAGAACCCCAAGGCACCTTTCGTGAATCCCGTACTTGATCATCTTGCATTGCTTATGAAGAACATGAATGATATGACTTAGAGGATTGACGACCTGACTACCACGAAGACAGTGATTCCTGCACAGGTCGAAGACAATCCCAACAATTTCAGACACAAGGAGAAGGTAGCTCGTGATCCATCCATCCCTGAGACAAGTATGGCCCTTGATTTTCCATGTTTATCTGAAGCCATTCATCTCAGGGGTAGTAGGAGATTGTAGCTGCCTTCATAGCCCTTGAGATTGGGAGATCGAGCCACTAAGAGAGCTTCACATTCCACATCTTCTTCTATACCAACGGAGTACCAGTCAAGTTCATCATCTTCGCCTCCGCCGTCACCACCTTCCTCATTCAGAGAGAGATACAGTTCATCGTTAGTACAGATGGAGTACATACCCATTGCGGAATCTCCTTCTCCACCAGCAGCAGCAACAGCCCGTCCTATTTTTTATTTTATTTCTTCTACCCCTATTTTGGATAACATTGTACAGACTGATTCTAGTTGTCAAAATGTATATGAGGATTCTATTTTGAACAAGCGGAATGAGCATTTGAATGTTTCTTTTGATTGTGTGCCATTTCCATCTATTTTAAATAAAACCGAAAAAATTCAAAAAATAAAATAGCCCTATCGGATCCTGGAGTGGTAGAGATCTTACATAACATCTTTCTAGATATGTCACTTCTTAAGGCCATGGAGTACATGCCTGCAATGAAAAGGGAATGAATGAAGCATGTACTCAAAAGCATCAACCTAAGCAAAACAGACAAAAGAAGACAAAGAAACAAATATTCACCATGGCCATAGTTCATGCCATCGGCAACCTCCTGCCCAAAAAGAAAGATAAGGGAGAATCTCACATCCATTGCCACATTTTTACCAAGAATTTAATCGTACTCTTGTTAATAGTGGATCCTCCATTAATCTCATGTCATCCTCTCTACTCACTGAGTAAGGGCTGAGGCCTCTTAAATCTGCCAGAATGATCCTTCAGTTTGTTGATAGATCAATTAAGAGGTCGAGAGGCATATTAGAGTATGTTAATGTAACAGTGCATGGAATGAGATTCCCAGTTGATTTTGTTGTCATGGATATGGACACCTCTCTACCATTACTCCAAACTCCGATCATACTAGGTCAGTTGTTCCTTCGAACATCCGAAGCGGTAGTTGATTATGGTTCTGGAGATATCATCTTTCACTCTTGTAGTGACAAGATGAAAATTGAGACGATCCCATATCCTAGACCATCACTGCCACTAGTAGCAGCAGATGAGAGACAGATAGTTACACCAAACCTTGAGGACTGTGATTTTCTTGTTGTGTTTAGAGAGATATATCATTTTACTGATTTCATGGATACACAGTAATTCCTTGCTGAGAAGGAATCCTTGGAAAGCATAGTCATGGATACCCAGTAATTCCTACTGAGTTGTTTGTTGATGGCCAATTTGAGCAGATTTTTTAGGATCATGATGAGATTTTGGATATACATTCTAATATTCCTTTGACACATCATTCTGGCATTACTGATGAGATACCTCCTACTGAGAATCCTGAGAATTTTTTTGTGGATTCTGAATTACCTAATGAGTCATTCCTTTCTTAGCAGAGATCATTTGTTGAAGATATTTCTGAGATTTTACTTATTGATCCCACAGTACCAATGGTGGACAGTTCACAAAGTATATATCATATACCATCTACTAGTGCAGTTGCAGAAGTTGTCACATAGCTGATTCAGACCCCGCCTTAGCTCAAGTCTTTACCACCAACGTTGAAGTATGCCTTCCTTGCTAGCCCCCCCCAATGTTTCTGGTCATTCTCAACTCGTAGTTGACCGAAGAACAAGAATCTCGCATGCTAGAGGTTCTTGAGAGAAATCGCAATGCTACTGGATGGAATATTTCATATCTCCGTGGGATTATTTCAACTTTGTTCTCGCATCATATCTACTTAGAGGATGACAGCAACCCTCCTATGAGTGTTAGTGACATCTCAATCCAAACCTTCGGGAAGTTGTCATGAAAGAGATCAGGAACTAGTATGTTGTTGTCTTTATTTATCTCATTTCCAAGTGGGTAAGTCCTTTACATATGCTCCCGAAGAAATTCAGGATCACTATCGTGAAGAATGATTGTGGTGAGGAAATTCCGACCTCTGTTCCAACTTCATGGCATGTCTGTGTAGATTGTCGGTACCTGAACGCAACTACCAAGAAAGATCACTTTCCACTGCCCTTTATTGATCAGATTATTGAGAGGTTGGCTGGGAAAGAGTTCTTTTCTTTCTTGGATGGGTACTTAGGGTATTACCAGGTTGCTATCGCTCTTGAGGATCGGGAGAAAACTACTTTTACTTGTTTGTTTTTGGCACCTATGCCTTTAGACAGATGCCCTTTGGATTGTGTAATGCCCCGCTGCATTTCAAATGTGTATGTTAGTCATTTTTACCGACATGGTGGGTAGTTTCCATAAGGTCTTCATGAATGATTTCTATGTCTACGGGGATAGTTTTGGCACATGTCCTGCTCATTTAGACTGAGTACTTCAACGTTGTTGTGAGGTAAACCTAGTGCTCTTAGGGAGAAGAATTACTTTATTGTGACTAATGGGATTGTATTGGGCCATGTCATCTCCAGACATGGTATGGAGGTTTACTCGGCTAAGATTGATGTGATCTCCAAGCTAGAGCGACCATAGAATTTGAAGCAGTTGAGGTCGTTTCTTGGACATGTTGGATAGTATAAGCGATTCATTAAGGACTTCATCATGATTGCTAGACCTTTGACTGAGCTTCTATGTAAGGAGAGTGAGTTTGATGAAGAAGAGAAAGTCCTCCTCACATTTCACCATATGAAAGAAATGGTTACTAGTGCTCATGTCCTATAACCACCTGATTGTCTCTTCCCTTTGAGATTATGATGGACGCGTCATATGTTGGATTTGGAGCTGTTCTAGGGTAGAAAAGAGATGGGATACCACTTGCTAAACACTATGCTAGCAAGACTCTAGATGAGGTACATCGTAATTACACAGTCACTGAGAAGGAGTTGTTAGCAATGGTGTTTTCTTTAGAGAAGTTCAGATCCTACCTCCTTCGTTCCCATGTAATTGTATACACGGATCACATTGCCTATAGGCAAAGAAGGATGCAAAACTACACCTTTTCAGATGTATCCTTCTTCTCTGGGAGTTTGATTTGGAGATTAGAGATAAACCTTGAGTTAAGAATGTTGTGGCAAATCATCTTTCCAGCATTACAGATGCAGAGACTCCTGAGCATACTATTCTTCCCATATCAGAGACCTCTCTAGATGAGACCATTTTGTCCATGGACTCACTCCCATAGTATGCTGATATTGTGAACAATCTTGTATCTAAGAAAGTTCCACAAGATTGGATGAAGCATAAGGTAAACAGATTCCTGTTAGAGATGCATTTTTACTGGTGGGAGGATCCGTACCTATTTCATGAGGGTGCGGATTGTATAGGGAGAAGGTGCATTCCTTAGGAGGAGTACACTAGCGTACTTGAGCATTGTCATAAATTAGAATATGGTGGGCATCATTCGGGGAAGCGCACAGCAGCGAAGATTTTACAGAGTAGCCTATGGTGGCCAACTTTATTTAAGGATGCTACAAAGTATGTTCGAGGTTGTACTAATTGTAATAATATGGGAGGAATTATTGGTTCCAAAGATACCATGCCCCTGAGATATATCCAGATTTTTGATGTTTTTGATGCTTGGGGTATAGACTTCAAGGGCTCATTTCCTATCGATCAGAGATTTCAAAACAACTTGCTTGCTATGGATTATGTTATTCGATGGGTGGAGGCTATCCCCACCCGAGCTGCTGATAGTCGTACGATATGTTCTTTCCTCAAGGACCATATTATTGTACGTTTTGGGATTCCCAGGATACTCATTTCGGATGGGATAAGCCATTTCAATAAAAGAGAAGTCAAGAAGCTTGTAAAGGAGTACGCCATTGAGCATAGAGTTGAGTCTCCTTACCACCCACAGACTAATGGCTTGGCTGAGATTTCAAATAGGGAGATAAAGATGACATTGCAAAAACTTGTACGTCCAGATAGGAAGAACTAGTCCCATATGTTAGAATCAGTTCTATGGGGTTATCGGACGACGTACAAGTCTCCATTGGGTATGTCTCCCTACAGATTGGTGTATGGAAAGCCTTGCCACCTGCCAGTTAATTTAATTAACAGATCTGTATGGGCACTCCGTGTATGCAATTTGGATTATGAGAAGGCAAAAAAGAATAGGAAGTTCGATCTGAATAATCTGTTGGAATTATGAGATTTTGCACACGACAACTCACTAATGTATAAGAGAAAGTCAAGCGTTGGCATGATAGACACATTGGAAGGAATACTTTCCCCCCTGATCAGAAAGTTTGGTTGTTTTATGCTAAATTGAAGTTGTTTCTAAGCAAATTGAAAAGCAAATGGGCAGGACCGTTCATTGTGAGAGTTGTGTGTGACAATGGTATTATTATCATATCTGGTTTGCCATCTGACGCACAATCATTTGTTGTGAATTTGGACAGTTGCTCAAGCCATATCTATATCATGACTCATTCCTGTCCGTGGTTGATTCTATATATATGGTATCGGACGATGATTTTTTGACATCTTATGCATCTGATACATGAGCTGATTTTCTCTTGTATATATCCTTTCATTTTATTCATTCCTCTTCCATTTTTATCATTCACTTCTTTTCCATGTGTATATGCTATACTTAGGGTGCACTCTGTCCTAAGTGTAGGGAGGGTGAATGATTTGAGCTGTTCCATTTTCGTTCTATTTCATCACCCTTGTTGTTGCCTATACTTAGAGATACTTTACCCTAAGTATGGGGGGTGATGTTGTTCATACAGTCTCTTTCGTGTTTTTATTTCCTTGTATTTCTTCTGATATCTCACTTGTCCCTCAACTTGTTGATATTCTTTTTCTATACTTAAGGATCATTTACCTTAAATATAGGGGGACGAGTCGAGTCATTGAGTTTGTTCATTCTCTTCCTCAGTTTTCCCCGTTTGTATAGTCTTCTATACTTAGGATTAATTGATACTAAGTATAGGTGGGATCACTGACTTCTTTTCTTTTCATCTATTCTTTGCGTCGATGTTGTATAGGATTCTTTGCACTTTTCTATACTTAGCACGAGTTATATCTTCCTTTGTATCTCTCTGGTAACTATGAGGACATAGTTCGAGCTATGTATGGGGGTGTCGTATATATTGTATATATACTTTATCCATAACTCGTACTTTATAAATAATATGGCTATTATTACTCTTATAAAAAATATTTAAAAACTGATTTGTAAAATGATTTGCAAAAATCTTTTGAAAAATGTTTGCAAAAATTATTTTGTAAAATATTTGCAAAAATCTTTTGTAAAATTTTTTTAAAACTATTTGAAAAAAAATGTTTGTAAAAGTTTTGTCAAACTATTTCTTGTACAAATTTGTGCAAAATATTTGTAAAAATATTTTGTTTGTAAAGTGTTTCTAAAATTATTTTCTGTATCAAAACTAAGTATACTATACAACTTATTTGTAAAATTTTTGAAAGCAAAATGTTAGCAAAAACATAGCTTGTAAAATTGTTTGTAAAATGGTTTGTAAAAATATTTGTAAATAAGTTTGCAAAAAAATTTGTAAAATTTTTTGAAAAATCTTTGCAAAGTGTTTTGAAAAATGTTTGAAAAATCTTTTGTAAAATGTTTTGAAAAGGTTTGTAAAATTTTTGTAAAATTATTTTGTCACATGGGATATAAATAATGGGATGTATGTATATAAATTCATAAAATCCACGTGTGTATAAATTCGTTGATCATTTTTCCTCCTGTAAATAAAATTCTTTGAATAAAGAAATTCTTTTATAAAACTTGTACTTATCCTCTTGTAAAATCTTGAAGAAAATTTGATTAATACTTGTGTATACTTGTATATATTTAGTTTAATAATCTTTTTTCTTTCTTAAAAAAAGAAGAAGGAAATTCTTTTCAAAAAGATTGTTCTTTTATTTTCTTTTTCTATAAAAAAGTTTTGTATATATCTCTTGCATTTACATGTGCATTTTTCAGAATAAAATTGACACTTAAACTACTCTAGAATAAAGTCGAAGAATGAAGCTTAGTTGGACCTTAATTCACTTAATTTCAGAGGAACCTTATAGGAAATGGAACTGGGATCCTTAAGGTATATAGACTTAATTCTTTGGTAACCACAAGACTTAGTTCAGTGTCGTCTTGACTGCCTAAGTAGAGTACTTTGGAGCAATGCACACACGCACTTACAATTTTCCCACCTCAGTTGAAGTAGTAGAGGGTTAGATTTGCCAACATGAGATACAAGCCAATGGAAACATCGGTAGTCACACATTTATGGCCATTGTACCCCGACACAGTCCAGTAGCAACGAGGTCGAAAGGTAGAATGTTGTGGATTGCAATAAAGCTTCAAAAGAGGGATAGTATACTGGCTCAAGAGAAAAAACTCCTTATGCACATGATGCACCTTGTATATATATTTAAAAAAAAGTGCAAAAATCAAAAATTCTAAAAAAGTGGGCAGGCCTAATGGAAAATAAAATATCTACCGGAGTATGTACATTTGTATAATCAAATAATCAAGCTTGAGCTTCCAAGTCAGATATTTAGGAGCTTGTAGTTGGATGACTTGGCTACACTAGTCATGCATCCAAGGATAGGTAGCTACATTGGATGTCGTCCATTCTTCTCTCCACCAACTCTTCTTGAGCTCGTTGCACTTGAACATAGAAGGGGATAACCCTCTTCCCGAGAAAGGAGTTATTCGATTGGGGAATTATGGTCACCATGTTGGAGAAGACAGACTTTTACCGCTTCAGACGAGGAGAGCTACCTATAACTTACATTGTACAAGAAAGATTCATAATCATAAGAGTTTGTGTATGAGTTGATCTGTTCTGGCACGGTATTGAGGAGACCTGAGCAGAGTTGTGTGGTTTCTAGAGGGTGTTGAGTGTAAAGTTCATTTCCCACTAAGGTTCCGCTCAATCTACTAATCCAAAGGAATGATAGAGCTTCATACTTTGATTTTATGAAGATAAGTTTTATACTCAATAGTGTTCTAAGTTCTTTATTCTTTTTCTTTATCTTTTTCTTTTAGTCACTTATTCTTCAAATAACTGTTTGTTAAGGGACTAGCAAAGGTAAAGCATAGGGGGATGATGAATCTGCATTTCATCATCTTTTTCATTTATGTTAGCTTAAACTCCCTTATAAAACACATGTAAATAGCAATAAATCTATTCTTTTACTAACCCTAATTCTCGTGCAAATATCGTATATTTATCAATATTTTAACCTAAAATAAATAAAGAAAGAAAATAAAGGGAAAAAAGAAAATAGAAAACTGTATATATGCAATATATACAGGTTGACTCTAACCCTGAGAGAAGGCCAGGACTTGAACTAATCAACAAGGAATAAAGTAGGGGGAGACAAGACCCAAAAATGCCAAAAAATCATGAAAACCATCTATCACTTGTATATATTCATCATCTGTACACTAATGTCTATAATACACATTATTTTCCTTATTTTATTTATCACCAAATTCTTTGTAAATAAAAATTATTTCTTCTTGAAAAATTCTTTTGTAAAAAATAAAAATAATTGCAATAAAAATACTTGTAATTGTGTAAATAACAACACTCTTAAAAAGCCACAAAGCTCAACTTTCAAGATCAATATCTGCTCCACCAAAACTCCAAATTCATCAAACTCACTTTTTTTGTACATGAAATTAAATTATCTTTAAAATGGAGGTGATTTCATAAAAATCAGAATTAAGTTGTGGAATGTGGCCAATAGGGGTATTATTGTATAATATACCTATGTATACGATATACTTTTATTTTTTATTTATTTTCTTGTATATACTTTTAAATATTGTATTTGTAATTAAGTGAACATATTGTATTTAAATTATATAAAATCTGAATATCACAAAATCAAAATTTAACAAAAATAAAATCATGTATATATTGTAAAGGCATCACTATGTATATACTGGACTTATACCTATTTAATTAACCTCATAAAATTCCAAAAATCTAACAAAAATACCATTTAAACCCTTTTAGAATATTGTAAATAAATAAAATATCAAATCATGTATATATCTGTATAAATAATAATTAAAAAATCAAAACCTTGTATATAGGTATACATACCTATAAATAACCCTTTCTAGTTATCTTAACCCTTGTATATACCTTATTTAATTAATTAAAATTTACCAAAATTACCTTTTTTGTTCTTAACAATTTTATTTTCATTATTTTTTAATTCATTTTAGAATTTTAATTGAATTATCTAACTTTTTTATCTGATTTTTGGCACCTAGTCTAATTTGTCAAGTTCTACGTGCGCCCTGATTTGTCGACCGGGTTTGTTGACCCAGGTCAACTGCTCCAGACACCCGCTAAATTCGCTCCACCCGCGTGCTACAGTCCTTCGCCTATTTTTCTCACCAGTCCTAATTAATAACTTCCTCCATGTTCTTCTCCAAAGTTCTAGACCATTCATCCCTCGTCACCACCAGTCTTACAAATCCACCATCCTCTCCTCTGATCTCTCCCAATTTCAATTTCAAAACTCGTCAGAGTTCGTTATATAAATAGTCGCCCTCCACCTCCATCACGAGGTTGATCTGTTTTTGGCCCATTTTTCTCCCCGCGATTGACTTCTGAGATGATAGGTTGAGCTCTCCATGGTTAGGAGCATGAGAAGAGGGTTTGAAAACGTGAATACAGCCACACGCTAAGTTGTCTACCACATGTTCTTCCGCTCTGCAGTCCACCGAAGATCAAGGCGATTTTCCTCCCCTTTCTTCACCGTAGTTAAGTTAGGTCATTTATATTCAATTTTGTATTTATTTTTGCTTCGATTTCCATTGAATCACTTAGTTCAGATATTCATCTTGAACCTCTTGTCTGCACGATTAGAGATTCTGATCATCCAAATCACTCCATGACCTAGTCATTACATCCGCCAACATCTTCTCCATCTCCTCCCATCTCTGATCACCTTCGGATCTTCCATGATCTGGATTCTTTTTCCTACTCTGATCACCACCACAGGAATCCTTAGCCCCTTCTTTTTGCAAGTCAATAAAGTCACCGGAGCATCCCCTCAAAGTACTAGTTTCATTACAGGGCATAGAAGCAAGCTTTGGAGCAAAATAAGCCATCTGGAGGTCCACTTGAGCTTCCAGACCTTCCTACTTCCAGATAGCTTCTCAGTCCTCGCTGACCATCATGGAAGCCTTGGATCGCAAGAGGAGCACCACAGGAAGCTTTACCACCATTCCAGAGCAAATTTGGGTGAGCCACGAGCAAGATCTCCTCGCTCGAAGTTCGTTGGAGACACTCTTCTTATGCATTCTTCAAGATAGCTCGAACGTCGCACGACCAAGAACAAGGGACCCAGTTTCAATCGCAGTCATTCGTTTTCCCCCAAAAGTCAGCCGTTGATCCAAACCTCTAGATCTGATCGACGCCATCCACTAACGATCCTATCTCAACCATCGGATTAGAGTCTCAACGCATCACGGCCATCCATAGCACAACGTCAATAAAGGGTAAAATTGCATCATATACCCTACATTTATTTCATTTATAAATAAGTCCTTGTTAGGACACGTGTCTGTATTTTATGTTTTGAACATTTGCACGTTTGACCTTTGCATTTATTTTCTGGTGCGGCCACGTGGTACTCTCTGGGCCCCCCACGTCGCCCCTCCTCCTTGTACCACCTGCCACCTATGGTTGCCCTTTGATCACTCAACCCCGCTTACATCTCAACCGTCCATTCTCACCATTCTCTCTACCCTTGGATAGTAGACCAGAACCCATCTCATCCATACCTTTCTGCTCTCTTCTAGACCACACAATCATCCTCCCATCCAATGGCCCTCTATTCTCCATGTCACCACTGCTCCCTCCTCCCATGTATGAAGCCCCCTCATCATCCCAGTAGTTCGTCTCCACCTCGATCTCCACCACTCGATCAGATGCAAGATCTGATCCTCAATGCACATCAGTGCCTTCATCCCAACCGATAGATCAGATCCTTGATCTGATCTAAATCGCCCCTCGCGTCCTCTTTTTGATCGTTTGACTGTGAGATCTAACGGTCCATGAACCATCTTCTACCTCCACCTCCTCTCTTCCCCATCCGTACACCTGCAAACCTCTTACACCCTTCTTATTTTGTCCATCGCCTCAAGCTTCCTCACATAAATCTCACGACACCAATCCATAGTTGTTATCTCCATCTTCCTCGTGGATCTTTCATGACATCAACACCATACCATCCCACTCCATCGAACCATTGTAAAACCACCTCACCATCATAACGGTCTGCGACCTCACCACCTTAAATACATCTCCCCTGCCCCCATCACAAGGCATTCACCATTTCAAAGCCTAAGCCCTAGCCTCTCTCCGCCTCCCTGTGACATGCAGAGGTTGGACGAGGGGCCATAATGGTGCATTCAGGCTGGTGTCACCCACGGCAGCTCTATCGTGTCGCGATGCCTCCAGCGTTCACTGAGCACCTCGACGTGGATGAGTGAGTCGTGCGATGATCCTAGGTTCACCAGAACCTCAACACAAGCCGTCCCCCTCTGCCAATCTTCGACGTCGATAAGGTATCCTTCCTCCTTTCTTGATTTTATTTATTATTCTTTTTCAAACCACAATCCCGTCGCACACACACCGCCTCCGAACACTATGACTATCCCTCGAACTTCGCAACTCCACCATCACCTTCTCCACACCCTCTGCTCATCGTACCCCCTTATCCATAACCTGATCATCTCCGCCCCATCTTCTCCTCGGCTCATCGGAGATAGAGACCAGGCCCCCACTCCTCTGCGCACAGGACCTATATTCCACCGCACTTCACTCCCACACACGCTTCTAACACCTACAGGTCGCCTACTTCTTCAATGGTTGGAGCGTTCAAAATGCCTCCGATCTCGTGCTCTGCCTCTGACAAAATGACACTTCCCCGCTTCTCCAGACAATGTCAGACCTCCGCCTCACTTCTAGCTTATTCTCCAGTCCTCCAGCAAACTGCCCCAACCTTCACACATGTGTTGGAAGCACGATGGAGGGATAACGGGATCACCGAAACCAAGTCCCCTCGCTGCCACCCATGGTGGAGGAAGGAGCAGATGGCATTGGATCTTGGTCCAAGGGTATCTGCATCAGAGGGGTGTCAACCATTGATCAGACCTTGCAAAGTATTCAACCATCCATCTACACCATGTATCCTAGCCATTGGATCATCCTAATCGGATGGCTTAGATAAATGCTCGAAACTCCATCCATACCTCCAAGCTCGAGACCACCGAGCAATCCATCGAGCCTCATACGAAGCACCACGTGGCCCAAGCCTCCGCCCGCATCTGAGCCTAGATCGCGTGCGTGCTAGGCGCGTGCGGGGAGGGATATTTGCGTATCCATCCTCTAGATTCTTCAAAATTGCATAAAGGTCCTCTAGGAGCATGCCTCATGTGTGGGCCTGGTGTAATTTACATGGAGACCATGTCGTCTTCTAAAATTTATAGAAAGGCCTCCGCGTACAAGGGAAAGTTACATTCATGCCCTGTTAGTTTTAGTTTATTGCATATATGCCCAACTAAGGAGCTGAATGCATCATTTAGAAATTTATTTTCATAAGTTTTTCTCGCATTTATGCCATGCACTAATTATTGAATATCTTGAGCAATCGAACTCCGTTTCAGTTGATTTCAGTTCCATTTTGCTGCTAATTTTATTCTCTATCCAATGGCATCGTTTATTTACTAGTTTAACACTTAATTATACACGTTGTATTTTGAGATCCATTGTGTCAATTACGCTCAATTTCTTAATGCCATTAATCCATTTTGATGTAGCATTTGTCTCTGAAACTAACCTCTATTTGATTGCTCATTGGTTTAAATATTTTAGGGTATTTTTGTACATAATCATCTACTTGAATTACATAGTTTTCTATTGCATATTGCATCTTAATTTAAGTTCATAAAAAGGAAAAAAATGCATGCATCATATTATTCTGTCATTGCATCATTTTATGTGCATAATGTGTCTGCATACCATCTTGTGTCGTGCATTGTAATTACATTTCAAGACCTAGATTTAGGATTTAATCACTAAATATTTAATCGATATTTTTTTATGAATAAACTAGGAGGATCTTGTCCTTGTGTTTGACCTTGGTATACTTGCCAAGTCAAAATAATTTCCACATATTCGAAGTTGTGGTCTTTGCTGAATCAAAATCTTTCTTGTGTACTACAACAATATGACCTTATTAAAGAGGCAATTTTCTCGATTCATCAACATGGTATAGATCCTTAACAATTTCAAATTGAAATGGAACGAACTCTTCAGGGGAAGTAGTATGGTCAGGTTCGACGTGTGAAGTCTTGGGATCTCAAAACGAAAAGGCACAAACTCATCAGTGGAAGTAATGTGGTCATGTTCATCCAGGAAAGTCTCTCCTAAATCTGCCCTCCGCACTAAGGTGTCCATGGTGTAAATGTTGCGGATGTCATCAACACATCATCATACACTGGAAGAGGGAACTCCGAGGTCTATGCTATCTGATTATTCCTCCCTGACGAGGAATTCTCTGGTCTTAATATCATCCATTATAAAACAAACCTCTCTTATATTAGCAGATAGGTCATATTCCTTGGGGTCGGTTGACATAGGTACACTCTCATCAGATGTCGGTCTCTAGTTTTTGGTGGGTGTAGTGATGAAGATGCTCTAATTGTCAGAATAAAAGCATACCTCTGCAGATCCATACTTAATAACGACACTCTCAATGGTTAGAAAGGGTCATTCCAAGATGATTGGAGTGTGCTCCATGGGGGTGGAGGTCTTCATGGGTAATACAACAAAATCAACTGTAAAACTCATGCCCTGGATTTAAATGGTGATGTTCTCAAGAATGCCCCTCGAACTCTTTATGGATCATTAATCATTTGACAAATTATCCTGGTTTTCTTGAGAGGTCCTAGATGAAGCGGTTGTATCAATGAGAAGGGTATTATATTAATCGATGCTCAGCTGTCAAGGAGAGTACGATCATACATGTGATCAGAAATGCCACATCTCACGAGGGGTGTACTAGCGTCTCCTTTCCATGTTGGAAGACGATGGGTGATGGCATGGGCAGTGGCCATGGTGAGAAGGTGTTGCTCGGTTCTGCATCATCACTTTTTTTTTGGGTATGGGCGCAGACAATTGGTTCATGGCCTTTTGATGTGGGGCTTCAATAATGTCCTAAATAGCTGCCACCACTTTAGGGTTGGTCAACCTTACTTTTAGATCTTCTATCTCTTCCATAAAAGGGAAGAGATCAGAATCATCATCTACACAAGGATGACTCGGAGAAGTCTGTACAGTGTCATCCTTGGGGGTGAAGAAGGTTGGAACTGTGGTGAATGTGTATGCGGGCATTGGATATGTCATGGGTGCCCTATCCTCACGAATTGACTTGGCTAGGTGTCTCCCATGATTATCATTTTGTGGTTTATATGTTTCTCATTTTTCGTGTTTTGGGTGATTGCAAGGTCTCATGGGAGTCCTCTAGTGAATCCATGATTCCAGAAGGTGAAACAACATTATGGATCTTATTTATACTACTGAGGCTATCTATCATTTGTTCATTTTCTCCACTATCTAGGTCATGTACTCAAGAGTAGTGTCCATGAGAGGTGACTCCAATAGCTCGGTATATGGTGGGTGAGATGGTGGGAAATCTGATAATGGTGGTGGGTAAAAAACAAAATCTGATGCATGAAACTGTGTTTAAGGTGAATATGTACAAAAAGGAAAATTAGGAGCAAAGTCCTCCTGATAAAGTGGAGATGGACTGACTGGAGAGTAAGAAGCATCTGCGAAGTCCGGATAAAAACAACTCTAGTCAGCCATCTCCGAAGAAAAAGACGTAGATCGAGAGATCACGATGGTCAAGTCAAGATATGTAAGAAAAAGGTACAAATACACAGAGAAGATCGAGTATTCACACAGACAAACACAAATATAAACAAACAAAATCCCTCAACTCACCAACTCAACACAGTGATGATCGTGAAAGTTCGGTCTTTTATCTTGTAAATTTTTAGAGTTATGTGAGAAGACAAATTATTTACAAGCTCACATGTGAAGTCACCTAGAGAGGTTATGTTCTAGTCGGCGGAACACACCTACTAGAACACCGGACTCAATTTGTCTATAGTTAGAGGCAAGTGCTTCCAGTAATAACATGGCCCAAGAGCTGACCCAAGCACTTAAGACACAAGTCCATGGATGGGGGCTCTATTCCTTATGTGTACATGCCTCTATCGGTTTGGAAAGTACTTGTGAACAATGAAGGGTTACTCCCCCCATGACAACGATATTTCCTTTAAGTTCATTTTATGACCGAGTAGAATTAATAGTCCCATTTTTTTGGTTATTACTTTTTTTCGTTGTTTTTTAGTGCACAAATTCTAACGAGGTTCCAATTCTATTAGTATCATATGGACCTCAAAATCTGAGGAAGCGATCAAAAAAGCAATGCAAGCGTAAATCACTGATTTATGCTCAGTCAGAAATGCTCACCTTACCTCCAGCTCTCTTCATGCAAGATGTTGAACATGAATTAAAACCTACACTATATGTGAATGCAAACTGATGAAATTACCCTACAACAATAATTATTATTAATGTGAAGAACCAAATGTCAACTACTCAAAACTGGAACCCCAAAGTTCGGTCTTGGAGACTCTGCGGTACCCACTACGACGGGTCCTGCACGTGCTTTGTAGAGTCTCTCATGGTGCTCGATTCCAAATCTAAATAATCAATAATTTATATTTGACTAAATCCAAGCATAAATCTATAGGTGCATGTAATTAATTAGGATTTCGGGCCTATTCTATTGAGCAAGCAATCCTATTCTAAGGCCAAATCACACAAAACAAATAAAAAGAAAGGTGAAAAACATCAAAACACATAAAACAAAATAAAAGAATGTCGATAAAAAGTGAAAAACTCGATGAGCACCCCAGGTGAACAGATACCTGGGTAGTGGACCTCGTGAAGTGTGAAGAGTCCAAGTGTCCAAAATCATTACAATTTACTTTACAAAAATAAAATAAAAATCTTTCCTCACAAAATAAAACGAAAAATGGCTAACAGTTTATTCTCCTCCTTATCTCACTGCTTCTCTCTCATGCTTTCTCCAAGTTGGATCACAAGTAGAAGAGCCAGCCTCCTCGCAGCTCGAGTGCATACACCACCCACAAAGCAATCGTTGTAATACGGTCCTTTGCAAGAAAGTCAAAAAGAGATAAGTGGGTAGGAATAGATAAACAATTGTACAAAATAACTAAGTAGAGAATAAAGGGAAAAATAATATGCATGCTATATACAAAATGCTATGATTTCCATTGCTTGCTGACAATGACACCATTAGAAATAGCCGGAAAGTCAGAGGATATAGGTGTACGATCTCACAAGGCAAGATCGAAGTCGCTGAAGTGACCTCTCACAAAGATCCCAACTTAAATTCAACAATCAACCAACAATAATCACATAAAGTAATCATCCAAATGTGGAATAAATTTTAGTATAACCCTATAATAAATGTTTATATAGTGACAAGCAAAATAGGGCATCGAACATGGGTAACAGGGGATGTAGAAATGTATATTATTTTTGAATAAATAATACAAGTATGTAGGTATATATAAGGATGCACAAAATTTACTCAAGGTTTTGTAAGTTTTTAATTTAATTTCTTTCTTTCTCTTTGTTATTTTTAGTTTTCATATTTTTAATTTCTTTTAAATTTAATATATAATAAAAAAATAGGTATATATAATGGTATATATAGGTATAGAATGTAATATATATAATGTAAGTAATATAGAGTAGAATATATATAATAACTATATAAAAATTAGAAAATAACTAAAAGAGCAGTCCTTTTTATTTTTTAAAGGTTTTGAAATATAATTAGGGCATTTAAAATAATTAATAATAATATAGACTATATATAATAATATATAGATATATATATGCTATATATGGTATACTATATATAAATATAGATAAATATAGTCAAAAGTTCCAAAAAATCTTTTTATATTCTTAAGATATTATTATATTTTGTGAATTTTTAGGAATATTTGCAGTTTTTTTTTGTATTTTTAAAATCATAAATAGGGCAAAACAAGAACTTTTCGAATAGAACAAATTTATTTGAGAATTAAAAATAACAAAAAGGTTCAAAATTTCTCAAAAAAAATTTTAATACATAGAAAATTTTATATACAAAAATATGAGACAAACAAATATTTTTGAGATTTTGAAAATAATTTATACTTTTTTAGGTTTAGCAAGTGTTTGCCAATCGTTGGGGTTTCTTTTGAGATTTTTTGTGATTTTTGGTCTGGAGTTATAAAATAAGCTAATAAACAATAAAGATTTTATTTGGAATTTTTAGAATAGGTTTTATATTTTTTTTGTATTTTCTAAGTAAAATAGGGAATAAAGTAGCTCTATTTGATTTTTAATAATAGTAAATGCAAGCAGAATGGCTAATGATATATATAGCATGAACAATAAGCCAATGCACTTACACCTATGTTGCGAATTTTTTAGAGCATAGGAGATTTTTTAATAAAAAGAAATGCATAAATAAAAATAAATAAGTTGGTAGGGGCATATTTGCAAATAAAACAATTTTCAAGAGCTCACATGTAAAATGACCATAACATTTACATTGTAACTTGATTTTTAGGTAGATAGCAATAATCACAAAAGCCTGGGGGTGCGCCTACAAAATGAGCACTCGCATGGAGATCCACGTGAGGTGACCTGACACTGGACGCAAATGCAATATTAAGAAGGTTCCGAGGCCCACATGCAAAATATCCCAAAAGTTTTCAACTAAATTAAATACATACAACACCTTTTACAAAATACCGAAAAGTAGAGGGTTAGAGTTGCAATTTTTACCACTTATGAGTGTTTCATCCAACCGTTGTTGGCTTGCCAAGTGTACGATCCAACAGATCTTCTCCGGCACCCCTTCGAATAAAATGAACAGCATAGATTAGGTATGGGTTGTGTTCTTGACTGGACAGTCGGCGAAGGGGGAGGAAGAACACCTGATGAACTTAGGTTCGATGAGCTTTGATCATACGTTTCTCCTTGCTCCGGCATCCTCTTCTTGATCCGATAGGGCCAGCAGCTTGCTGGAGCTCCTCCGCGTGTGCAGGTGAGCTCAGGCATGTTCGAGGGAGCTCTGGTGGCTCGGTTGACTTTAGAAGACTTGGAGGTGCTCCAGGTACCTACCTTGTCTCCATATGGGTATTCACGTTGTGTAATCTACATCAAAAGAATCCTCGGCTCGAGGGCTACATCCACGATGGTCGGATGAAGCAAAAAGCGGTCGGGTATTAAGTGGTGATGGTGCTCCGACGAAGGACGACAAACTGGAGCTTGACTCCCAGATCCACGACGGATCTAGAGTAAAACGATGGAGTGATCAATGGAGAAGGTGAAGGGGGTTCGAATGGAGTGATTAGGGAGGCGGATTAACAATCAAGGAATGATGAATCGGGCTCAAGCTCAAGTAACCAAGCAATTTGGGAATTGCAATTTTACGTATAAAGACTCGATTAAACTTGAAATTGAAATACAGGAATTGAAATCGAACTAAAAGGTTACTTAGAAACGAATGATAAGGAACTCAACTCGACCGGAGTCAAGGAGAGAGAACTAGACGGGAGGAATTAGGGAGATCTAATCTCCAAGAATCCAGTGGAAAACCATGGCAGACGATGATGACCTTGAGCGGAAAAAAGGAGAAAATGGGATATGATATTTTGATGCTCGAGGAAGAGAGAAGGGGGGCTCTTGACCCCATGTCAACGTGGGAAGTCTTCTGGTTGGACCAGAAAATTCCCAAGCTGAAAATCTTTGTAAAATCAGAAATAAATAACAAATGATTTAATTAAATGTATATCAACACATGAAAAATGTTTGTATTTTAATGTAGTATACATGTATTTGGGTATTTTTATTTTGTATTATATATTTTATTGTTTTGTGCAATTATTATATATATATTTCATTTATTTAAATACACATTAGGTATTTTTATTTTATTTTGAGTTTATATGTATACTTAACTAATTATGTGTATATATATTATAGGTATATACAAGTACATTTTGCCTATGTATTTAAATGTATTATTTATTTTGATTTTATTTTAATTGTTTATTTTTTTGTAGTTATGTATATATGTTTCAAATAATATTTACAATTTTATAAAAATAAAAGAATTTGAAAAACAAAAAGAATAAATATATTGAATAGAATATACATGTATATTGCACAGTAGGTGCTCTAAAATTTAAATTTTGCATTTTAACTTTAAATTTAATGAAGCCACCTTCATTAAATAGCCTATCAAAAGTTATATACAATTAAATTGATTTTGATCCATTTTGATACAGTGTGCATAAAATAAGGGTTTGTGAAGTTCTTATTTTGAGTTTTTATTTTGTGTTTCCTGGACACAATGTGCTTTTATTTTCTGTAAAATCAATTTTGTATTTTTCTTTGTATTTTTATCTACGTCTTCATATACAAAGTTTGTTAATTTGAGGTATAAATGATAAAGAGAAAAATAGGTCCCAAAAATCAATTATTGATAAATTTAAAAGCTAGGGATCTGTGTATATTTTGTACAATTCATCTGCCCTATCTCTCCCTACTTTATTCCTTATTGATCAAGTCATCATGATGAATGGGTCTCGGGGTCTAGGGTCATTCAACACCTATGGTGTTTCTTTCCTTTTCTTTTCTTCCTTTATTCTTTTATTTTAGAATTAGATACATTGAATATACAATATTTTACATAGTATTTTGTACAATTTCTCAAGTGTTTATTTTGATAAAGTAATGATATATACATGCATTTAGCTAGAGATTTAAGGCAAAAATTAAATAATAAAGGTCATGAAATGGAGATTCATCAGGCTTCTCCGAGTAGATATGCTCCTTGAGGTATCCATTAAGGAATGCAGTCTTGACATCCATTTGTCAAATGTCGTACTCAAGATGTGCAGCTATAGCTAGTAGTGGCTTGATTGACTTAAGCATGGCCACAGAAGAGAATGTATTGTCGTAGTCGATGCCTTCTCTTTGTATGTAGCCCTTGGCCACGAGCCATTCCTTGAATTTCTCTACCTTTCCATTAGGTCCTCTTTGTCTCTTGAAGATCCATTTACACCCAATGGGTTTTATCCCCTTAGGTGGATCCTCTAAGGTCCATACATCATTCATGTGCATGAAGTCTATTTCAAACTTCATAGCTAACATCCATCTATCCATGTCATGATCAGCATGTGCTTCATCATATGAAGTAGGATCATTGCCAAACTCTTCTGACACCTGGAATCCATACATTCAAGGTGGTCCAACCATCCTCGAACACTTTTGAAGAGGCATGGGTGTTTTATTTTCAATTAACTTTTTAGTTTCTAGTTCATGAATTACATTATCTTTAGAGGATTCTATGAGTTCATCCACTTCATTCTTTTCATGACTTTTAAGGAAGTCATTCTCCAAGAACTTTACATCCCTAAAGATGAATACCTTTTGAGTCTCATGTTCATAATGTTGGTGTCAATAATGTCCTTTACATACCATGTGAAGTAGCACTCTACAATACAAGATTTCAGCTTACTTGCATCCAAAGTTTTGGCAAGCTCGTGTGGGGTTCTTGGTATTGATTTGCTTGGAATCTTATTAATAATATATATATTATAGTCTCTATTATATATCTCCAAAAACTAAGAGGTATTTTGCTTTACTCATCATTGATATGACTTTATTCATATGGTCTTGTAGTTCTTTCAATAATACCAATTAGTTGAGGAGTTTTAGCAGTGAGATTGGACAAAATTCCTATATCTTTAAACTATTCCTTGATTTCATCTGAGAGGTATACATCATCTCGATTAGGTCAAATTTGTTTGATCATTCTATCAGTTTGGTTCTCAAATAGAGATATGAATTCATTCAACTTTCAAAGATTTCAGACTTGTGATATAATAGGAATATAAACTTGTATCGTGAATGGTCATCAATAAATGTTACATAGTATTGATATCCATTACATGTCATTATACTGAAGAGACCACATACATCAGTATGTACGAGGTCAAGTATACCTTCTCATCATGTACCCTTATTTAGGAAGGGTATTCTGGTCATTTTACCATATGTTCGTAGGTAGGCGAATTTTGTACTTTAACGATCCATCTTTTGTCAATTTATTGATCATATAATGCATAAATGACCAAACCGTTAATGGCAGACCATGGTTGAATGGTCTTCATCCACTCTATATATCTTAGGTCTTTTATTAGTGGTTGCAACATTCATGACATAATCATTAATGAACAATTCATTGTGTTCACCAAAAATTAGAAAACCTTCCATTATATGTTTATCATAGTGACTTATGAAAAGTTTATTATAGAATAAGAATGTATATCCATATCCAACTATCTTAGATACATATATTATGCTCCTTCTAACATCTAGAACATAGAGATACTCTTTAAGTACTAGGACTTTCCCATTGGATAATGATAGTATGCAAGTCCCGACAATGAGTGATGCAACAGCTGCATTATATACCATCTAGATGACCATCCTTCCTTCATTAAGTTTTCTAGTTTCCTGAAATAGATGCCACAAATTACATACATTAACAAAAGCACCAGAATCGATGACCCAGCTACGTTCTCATCATATGAGAAAGTTGGTTTTAGTGATGAAAATAGATTCTATACCCGCTAAAGCATAAATCTTCCCTTCTCTATAATTTTTAGATAACATGAATAATTTCTCTTCCAGTGCCCTAGATTTTTGCATTAATGACATACATCTATTTTATTGGATGTCAGATGCGTGGAAGCTTGAGAGGATGAGCCAATACTTTGACTTTTCTTCTTCTTTTCTTCGGTGCTGAGCCCTTTTGAGTTCCATTCTTCTGATTCTGTTTTCCGTTTGACTTGTACAACCATTGTACTGCTAGCATTATTACCTTTCTTTATGGTGTCCTCTACGGACTTTAGTGAAGTCATCAGTTCAACGTTCGTCAACCTCAACTTGTTCATGTATACAATACCACAAAGTTGGATAGAGATAGATGAATGAAGTCGGATTACGTATCTGCATCCATCTCTATCCCAAGGGTCTCCAGCTCAAGGAGGTAACCGAACATTTTGATTACATGGTTTATGATGAGGTCCCTTCTTACATCTTGCAGCGTATAAGTTCTTTCATAGGTTGTAGCACTGTTTCTAGTTCACATCACAGAATATCTCCCTTAGATTCATCATTATATCATGGGCATTCTTGATATCCACATGTTGCTTCTGAAGAACATTGGACAGATAGCCCAAATCATAACAATGGGCCAACAGGTGGCCATCTTCATATTTATCATTAAATTCAATTTCTTCCTATGATAAAGGGTTCTCATGCTTGGTCTTCTTGAGCACATATCCAATGTGCTCTCCATATTACAGAGCAAGTTCGAGTACTTTGGTCTGGTGGACTAGCTGACCTATAGAAGCTTGCTTAGTGGGTTCATGGATTTCATCTCAAATTAAGAAATGCACTTATTAGTATATAGGTATGTATACATTATCTTTGATTAAGGATTTTAAATCAAAGTTATCTTACTTTTGATACTTTGAAAGTTCATTCCATTGTACAACTTTCAAAGCAAGAGATACACTTACCACTATATCTCTAACGAGATTTGGGATCTCCCTTCCACCCTTGTTGTACCTCAATTATATAAGAACATGAAACTCCTGTGAAGAAACAAGGAAACCCTTCCTTCTTGCAAGTACAACTTGCATTCCCAGTTTGATTTTGATACCCGAGCACCACCCCTTGGGTGATGTTGACCGATTGAAAATTGAACCAACCATCAATAGGAATATAACTCTCTATGCACAATCCATTGCTGAAGCATGTCTCTTACGAGAAGCAGAGAGTCTGATCCATGTGCATTTATACATTGGAGATATGACTTCGCATAAAATTTTTGCCATACAATCCATGGTGAATGTACCTTCTGCCTTGATTGGAGATCATAGAGGTCATCATTTTATCCTCCATATCCCATTCAAATTCCGATTGGTCATTTCGAATCATATTCTCATGAGTAATCCTTCCAAGGGAATTCCAATCATTTTAATTATAGACTTGAAATAATTGGATCACATTAATTCAATCATATTAAATTAATATCAATCCTTCAACCAATAAACATTCCTTGCTTGATATTTTATTATAAAGATACACCCTCACAATTATGTATTTTTCAAATTGTAGTTGTTAAGAGTATACATTGACATTATCATGCTACCTTTCCTTGAAACAGGTCCAGCTAGATGTCTAAATTCTCTAAGCAGAACATTTCCTTGCCTTGAAAGGTTCTAATTACAAAACCAAGTCACAATACTCATCCTATACACCTTCTCCATTTTAATTCGAGATAATGTTATTTTAAACAACTTGTACTTGGAAATTTTATCGATCATTTTTACTATCAAAATACTATATAATCATCTCTCCTAGAAGTTTGAAATTAAAAATATTTAAGTTATCACAATGTTCTAAGATATTGAGCAACCAACTATTTTTTTCATCCAAACTATCTAGTGACAACATTATAGTTCAAATTGTATTCCTATCATGAAAGTTTCACTCAAAAATTGTTGGCAATTTAAATAATTCTATAAATATTCAATTCAAAAATTAAATCAAGACATGTAACATATTTCCATGATTTATTTTGAATGATAAACGCATAAAAAACATCATCAAGATGATCATATCATCCTCTGACCTTAGTTCCTAAAATATCACATCTCTTGGGGTATCAGACTCAGAATCACGCGACAAAAAATCACACGATTTGTTGGTTTAATTTATGACATTACTAAAATTTATTTTATCAAGTTTCATGATAGGAAAATGTTAACTAAAAATTTATAATTTACAGTTACAAAAATAACGCAAAAAAAAGATAATGCGGGAGCTTTTTCTATACGACTCAATGCCCGATCATAGTAGACTTTTGGCCTCACCTTTGATATCATATTTATACATTGTAAACATGCATTAGTAACCCAAAACACGTTCATAACATGGGATAATTGCAACAACATCAACTGTTAGCAAAACAGAATTCGGAATAACATTTTCGTGGAAAAACAGTGTTCCCACAATTCAATATCGAAAGCTTTATCTTCCTAGGACTCTTGATCATATCAAAGACCTTTGACCATGGATCTCATACCACTTGAGGAAAGGTTTTTAGGCTTTGCACATCATAGAAGTGTTAGTATCAGATCACATCCGATCAAATAAAGAGATTCGCCATACAAATCTAGATAGCAATAAAACTTTAAAATTTCTAAAAGATGAAGCCACATGAATTGGGAAGCTTCCCTAATCAGTTTCATCAAGTTCTCACAATTATAGAATTTCTTCTCGAAATATGTTTGTGATCCTCTAGCTTCTAAATTAAGAGACCTCATGCCGATCCCACAAAGACACCACTTGTGGGTGCGAGGATGAATCACCTTGCTCCCATAATCTAGAGAAACAAACCTAATTCTTTCCTCATCAACCTTGGGGCAGGGGACGACCTCCAGCAATGGGGGAGAGAGAGGGAGATGACCTAGAGAGAGACTTTTTCATGTTTCCAACTATTGTACAGAAAGGCATGGGCATCCCTCCTTTTATAAAAAAACGGATTGTTATGATTGCAACTCTAATCGATTAATCAAAGACCATGAATAAAGGGGGAAACCAACCTCTAATAGGATTAGGATTGATAATTATTATCAATTAACTAATCCTTTTTCTAAAACAAACAAATATATATATATATATATTTGATGAAATAAAAGAGAGATAATTCCCACACATATTAGGATTGCAATTATCCTTTCCATTTTATTTATCTTAATGTTAGCTACATAGCCCAAATAAATTATCCATTTTTTTATTCAAATAGTTTGTAATATTTATAAATTGGGCCATTGATTAAAATGAATTGTATTCATTGATCCATAATATGATGTAAATCATATTTACATTTATATTGGAATGTGAATCCATTTCAAATAAACAATATAATTTATGAATCCTATTCATAAATAAGTCTTCAAATAATAATGTGGATCATATACACGCTATTTCAAATTATTCTAAATGTTAGTACCCATATTAAATTTATCCTAGATAATTAAATACAATTTAACTATCCCAATTTTCTCTCTTGTACTAATAATTAGATTTTGTTTATTTCAGAATCATCCATGAACTCTTTCATAGATAGTGTGCCTTCTTTATGGATACTTGGAGATAAGTTCAGGGTAAGTGTATTATCCATGTACATTGACTTGGATATTGAGAGTTAATATCATATCCAGATCTAAAAGACCTTTCAGTGTTGTTTGATTATATTAGGGAAAGTATGTTATATTCTCATTGTACCTGAATCTAATTCTGAACAATATCTATTTGGACTAAGAATGGATAACTAGTTCACTGAACTGAGTCACTAAAATCCAAACCCATTTAATCACTCCCTCTGATGGAGGTGTCGTGATATACAATTAATTTAAGATCACATCACCCCCGAGTATTTCTAATATGTGTACATCCTGCATAATGGAAGAGTGTGATTAAACTTGAAGTTCTGATCTCATATGAATTGTCTTATTTATAGTTTTATGATTTAGTTTCTCATTTTATCGTTGGAAGTTTGTATTGATCATAAACTTTCCAAAAGCATACATCATACTTACAAATGCTATCTTGTTTTCAAAACAATACGACCATCAATGGAATTTGATTTATCCTAATATCTTATGAGTGAGCTCATGTCTTCCAGTTCAGTTAAACATATATGATCATATTGAGAGATTGTATCACTCATATGCATTCATATGCATACCAGAACATCGATGTATAGACCTTAATTAGGTCATGAACCTAATGGTCTGCCAAATATTCATATTAAAACAAATAGTGATAAATATGTCTCTGATCAGAGGATGTGTGCCTATATTGTGACAACATACGACATAGGTATTTGTTATCTTTGTCTCTCTAAGTCAACTTGTTGACTTAACTCATCTAACACCTCCAAATATATATTCTTATGTAGAGAACCTCCATTAAGAGGTCAGTTGGATTTGAGCGCCAAGTGGCGTAGAGACCAGAAGGCTGACCTACATGTGTCAACATGGTTTCAAGAAATTTAAAATGTAGAGATAAATATAATTAAAATATATAATGATTTTAAATTAAAAAGTAACAAAAAGGAAGTTGTAGATCTTGATGAAATATACAACTTTCCGTGAAGAGAATATCTCTAAAATAGATCATGTATGTATATGTACATATTTAATATGTACTTTATAGGTATAAAATTTTTAAGATTTGTATATTTTCTTCCTTAATTTTTCCTCAAAAATATATGCATATTATATTTTCTATATTGATTAATATATAATATATAATATAATGGTTTATTTGGATTTTTGTATGAAAAATTATTTATGTAATGTATACAATAAAATTATAAATACATTACTATGCATACCTAATCATTTTTTTTATTTTTTCCCCAACATTTTAGATATGTTTGGGGTTTTGAGTATTATTTAGTTAATTATATTACAAAATAAGGTTACAAATGCAAATTAAACTAAACTAAACTAAGTTGAATTGTACATAAAACAATAGTATTTTAATCGTGTTGGTTGTACAATTTACTAAGTAGCTTAAAACCCTAACTTTCACCTACGAATTACATAAACATCGAAAGTAGTCTTGCTTATAAGAAAATTCCGCATATAATATTTAATGTTGAGTATGGTTCGATATGCGACTCTATGAGTGAGAAAATTGGCCTAGAATGCATGTTTGTTCAAAACTTTGGTTTGGTTTTAAAACTGTATATTCAAGTTAGTTTTTTTCATGAGTTAGTGTGATTTATACATTATGGAGTTGGTTTCACATAAATAACTTTGATACTAAATATTTCGATGGATGTTTTCACAACATATATAAGGGTGATTGTACACAAATAGGATGCTTGATTAATGATTTTCTTGTCTTCCTTTCTTCATATTTATGCTTTTTATGTGTTAATTTATTCCTTTTACCCCACAAACCCTATGAACTTTGTAAATTACCTTCTCAGCCTTTGAAACAACATCATTCCCCCCCATCCCCATAAACTTGCTAACTCTTATCCCATGAACCTTGCGGGTAATCTGTTCGTAGCTTCTAGGGGTTCTTAGGGTTTTTATGGGGTCAATGGGGTAATTACAGTGTGCAAAAGATTGTAGAGGAAATATAATAAGTTTCTAAAGGTTCGTTGGGTAAAAGTCCCTTATGTTTATGTGTTTACACGAATATAATATTAGGATGCAAATGCAAATGTTGTTAAGGTTCTAAGATCAATTTACATGTATTTGGTGGATGAATCACAGTGTTCATCACCTAGTGTTAGGCCATGTGGTCACCTATCCTTTGGATTTTTCTCTCGTATTTTCTTCCAAAATCTATCCCTCTATCCATTACATGTCTATTTAAAGCTATCCCAAACTTCCACCTTAACCCTAATTCATCTATGCTTTTCCCTCTCACCGTTCATCTTGCAGTTAGTGATTGCATCACGAACTCCATGCTTCCTTCGTATGCCATTTCTCATTTCATAGCCGTCGCTACCCATTTGGCCAAACTCCTCCTCCATCAGTTTCTCCCAAAAGCTAAATAATGATGAGGTTGGCCATTTTATTTGCCTTATTTCTTATTTACTTTTATATATTTTCCACCTCTTTTATATTCTACACTATTTGAAATTGCATATGCATCTGACGAAATAAATTTTTTATATGCAATAATTGATTTTTTGTTGCAAATAATTCGACGATAATTTTACTAAATCCTTCTAGAATTTTATCATTTATTATACATTCTATTCAAAATATCATGTACATATATGCTAATGCCAATATAAGTATTTGATTGTCTTTCTTAGTTAGATATTAAATTGTAATAATATGTTCAAATTTTACATATTCATGAATGTCATGCAATTTTATATTATAGTTTTGAATTTCATTCCTCTCTGTGTTGAGTTCATTTTACAAATCCGATGTATAAAAATAATAATAATAGATCAGATGTAATGAAGATCATGATCATTGAGGCTAAACAAAATGCTTAATACTCTTCCAAACTTGAAATGTTGTGGCAATTCCAAATGTTTTTTTAGACGTTGTTTTTCAAACATTTAGGGTTGCTATGAAGTAATTATGAGGGCAAGCTAATTATGATCCTCCAATATTTATGTGGCATAAAATCTTGATTATTATTACAATTACTTTCTGAGATGAATTTTTTCCTCCTAAATGATTTTCCATATATTTATATATTTTACAAATAATCTATATTATACTTTTCTCAAACAAAACTAAACACGGTGGTGATGATCAACCTTATTGAGTCTAAATCCAATAGAAATTACTCTAAAACTAAGAATGTTGTGGCGATTCGGATTCCTTTCAAAGAACTATTGTGTAAGCTCATGAATTGTAAGTAATCATTGTGAGAAAAAGGGTGATTATGAGTCTCCATTCATTTTTTCTTTATCGTATCTATTCATTATATTTTCCACCCAACATATAGTCTATAGTTTTTGGAATAATAAGTGGTTTTGATAAATTCCCTTTTTTGTATGCATTAATTTATTTGTTATAGATAATCTGACAAAGCATCATGTAATTTTATTGCACCATCTAAAATTTGAACTTTTAATGTATGTTGCATTCAAAATAGGGGATTTTTACACTTGTACCCTCCAGTATTTTGTAATTACAATTATGCCCTTACCATTTTGCTATATCACTTGTGTCACTACTTCTTGGGCTATTAACACACCTCTCAAGTTAGTTGTCGCCAATTTCCTGGCAAACAAATGTTAACTTAAGGAGGAAGTGTGATCCAAACGAAAAGGGAGGGGTACATAAAAACCCATTTCTACCCTTGTTAATTCAATCAAATTAATGATTAAATTAAATATCGTGTCGTTCGTTGTAGTCAGGTAAAAACGGACTGATCAAAAACCACTTTAATTAATGTTCAATTATTTCCGAGCAGCAGATTTATTTTACTTGGGCAAGCTCAAGGTCGAACTAAGGGAGGCAGCTATCTCCTTAAGTAAATTTTAAGTTAATTCAGAGGTCTGATTTTCATAAGATTATTTTTGGTATTTTTAGCACTTTTTATGCGATAAAGGAAAATCAAATGCAATTTTCAGGCCAGTTTTATGAGTTAAATCAGAAATGTGGTCAAATGAAGTCCAAAAATAATGAAACTTGGCCAGAATATGAAATGCAATGAAATTAAGCTACATTACTTTTTTTGGATTTCTCTGACACTTTATCAATTTACTATGAATAAAATATGAATGCAAGGTGATTTTTACAAAATTAATTTTAATAAATACCAAAGTACCTTATTTCTAGATATAAAAATTATCTTAGATAGATCTAAGTATGATGAATCCAGGAAAATTAATAAACCTAAAATTATATGTGAATTGGACCTATTAAAAATCAATTAAGGAAATCATTAATTAATTAATTCAGGCCTCGTGATGCATGCAAAGGCGAAGTTTTTTTAGGCACCATGTAAGATAAATTATCCTAAGCCTGCAATAGATACGAAAGAGATGCGTCATTAGGAGCTATTCCTAGAAGTGGTATACTATTAAGTTTCGTACGCGATATAACCCCTATGCCACACAATGGATGTAGACCCCCTAAAAAAAGGCTTGTATAAAAATAAGAATTGAACAGATTTCAAGAGAAATAAATGATTCACCAATCTAAATAATAATATATTAATATGGTTTGAGAGGAAGTAGCAGGATCCACTCGAACACTACAGTGTAAGTGTGTTGAATCAAGAGTAGACAGTAAACGTCTTTATTATGGACGTTTCATTCTGTCCTCACTTATGAAAGGCCAAGCCGATACAATAGGTATTGCCATGCGAAGGGTTTTACTTTGAGAAATAGAGGGTACGTGTATCACACATGCAATATTTGAGAAGGTACCACATGAATATTCGACGATACCAGGTATTGAAGAATCTGTACATGAAATTTTTTTGAATTTGAAAGAAATTGTATTGAGAAGTAATTTGTATGGAGTTCGAGACGCATTCATTTGCGTCAAAGGTCCAAAATGTGTAACTGCTCAAGATATCATCTCACCGCCGTTTGTGGAAATAGTTGACACTACATAACATATAGCTAACCTCACAGAATCCGTTGAGTTGCATATTGAATTACAAATCAAGAGAGATCGTGGATATCGTATAAAATCCACAAATCACTCTCAAGATGAAAGTTATCCTATAGATGTTGTATCCATGCCTGTTCGAAATGTGAATCATAGTATTTATTCCTATGGGAATGAGAATGAAAAACAAGAGATCCTTTTTCTCGAAATATGGACAAATGGGAGTTTAACTCCAAAAGAAGCACTTTATGAGGCTTCTCGTAATTTGATTGATTTATTTATTCCTTTTCTACATGCAGAGGAGGAAAACACTAATTTGGAGGAAAATAAAAACCAATTTACTTTACTTCCCTTTTTCCCTTTCATGATAGATTATCTAATCTAAAGAAAATAAAAAAGGAATTGCATTGAAATATATTTTTATTGATCAATTAGAATTGCCTTCCAGAACCTATAATTGTCTCAAAAGGTCCAATATACATACATTATTGGACCTTTTGAGTAACAGTCAAGTAGATCTTATGAAAATTGAATATTTTCACCCAGAAGATGTAAAAGAGATACTGAGTATTCTACAAAAGCGTTTCACAATTCATTTACCTAAGAATAAATAAATTTTCATTTTAAATTCATTGCAATTATTTCATCTTTTTTCTAAAGATAAGGAAAAAAGAAAAAAATCGTTTCTTGATTTTCAACACGATCCATATAATATATTTGCATAATTAATTCATAATAAAATAAAAAATTGAATGTATCTAGGGAAAATTCACTTTAAAGAAACTATTCCCTAGATACCCATATGATGTTACAATTGAATCAATTTAAAAAAGACCTAAAGACAAAGATTTATCAATAGGTAATGTTGCCCCAATACCTAACCAAAGTGCTACTGCGGTACCGATCAAAAAAACAGTTGTAGCTACTGGACGACGAAACAGATTTAGAATTTATTGCCATTCTCCAAAAAAGGTACTGTGAATAATTCTAATGGTATTGAAACCATTAAAAGAACACCTAATAACTTATTTGGTATTGTAAGAAGTATTTGAAATACAAGAAAGAAGTACCATTCGGGTAATATTTTCAAAGGAGTTGCAAAAGGATCCTTCGGTTCACCGGTCATTGACGGTTCTAGAACCGCTAAGCCTACGTTACATGCTATATACCTAGAATTACTACTAGAAAAATATATAAAAGGTCATTGGGCCATGCAGGTTCCCCGTAATAATTATGTCCCATTCCTTTTGCCAATTTAGCTCTTAATACAGGATCATTCAAATCTAGTTTCTTTGTTATTGGGATAGGTGAATTATTATGTATTCATCCCCCGAGGGAACAAATAAATTTAGTTTGTAATGCTGCATCTCTTCCGTATTTATTCACCACTATTTTGTAAGCTCATGAATTGTAAGCAATCATTGTGAGCAAAAGGGTGATTATGAGTCTCCATTCATTTTTTTCTTTACCGTATCTATTCATTATATTTTCCACCCAACATATAGTCTATAGTTTTTGGAATTATAAGTGGTGTTGATCAAATCCCCTTTTTTGTATGCATTAATTTATTTGTTATAGATAATCTGACCAAGCATCATGTAATTTTATTGCACCTTCTAAAATTTGAACTTTTAATGTATGTTGCATTCAAAATAGGGGCTTTTTACACTTGTACCCTCCAGTATTTTGTAATTACAATTATGCCCTTGCCATTTTGCTATATCACTTGTGTCACTACTTCTTGGGCTATTAACACACCCCTCAGGTTAGTTGTCGCCAATTTCCTGCCAAACAAATGTTAACTTAAGGTGAGAAGTGTGATCCAAACGAAAAGGGAGGGGTACTGAAAAACCCGTTTCTACCCTTGTTAATTCAATCAAATTAATGATTAAATTAAATATCGTGTCGTTCGTTGTAGTCAGGTAAATACAGACTGATAAAAAACAATGTTAATAAATGTTCAATTAATTCCGAGCAGCAGATTTATTTTACTTGGGCAAGCCCAAGGTCAAACTCAGGGAGGCAGCTATCTTCATAGGTAAATTTTAAGTTAATTCAGAGGTCTTATTTTCAGAAGATTATTTTTGGTATTTTTTAGCACTTTTTATGCAATAAAGGAAGAGCAAATGCAATTTTCAGGATAGTTTTACGAGTTAAATCAGAAATGTGGTCAAATGAAGTCTAAAAATAATGAAACTTGGTCAGAATATGAAATGCAATGAAATTAAGCTACATTATTTTTTTTTGGATTTTTCTTACACTTTATGAATTTACTGTGAATAAATTATGAATACAAGGTGATTTTTACAAAATTAATTTTAATAAATACCAAAATACCTTATTTCTAGATATAAAAATTATCCTAGATAGATCTAAGTATGATGAATCCAGGAAAATTAATAAATCTAAAATTCTATGCGAATTGGACCTATTGAAAATAAATTAAGGAAATCACTAATTAATATATTCAGGCCGCGTGATGCGTGCAAATGCAAAGATTGCTTAGGCACAATGTAAGATAAATTATCATAAGCCTAATGTGAATTTTTGATGATTTTTGGAGCAACAAGGAATTTAATATGAATTAAAAGGCACACAGTGGGCAAAATATGTAAAATTTCACCAAAAAAATAATATTAAATTCCCAAGATGTCACAAAATGAAACATATATCACATAAGAAAGAGGACAAGATAAGCTACATCATGCAATTTTTTGAACTGAAAAATAATGCCAAATGGACACCTAAATATGCGTGCAAATATAGGGACTAAATTGCAAATACGGAAAATAGAATTACTGAAAATCAAACATGCTGATAGGGACTTAAATGCAATTACCTATAATACTGGGGTATGTATGCAAAATGTCCACAAGAACACGTGCGCCTCATGTGAAGCTCCTGACAGGGACTGATTTATAATTTGCAAAACTTCCAGGGGCCTCAGTGTAAAATGCCCAGGCGCACGTGAGAAACACGTAAGGCGCTAGGCTCGGGAGGCGTTGGAGGCTCGGTCTGTGGCTCGGGTGCCCTGCAGGCTCGGGTGTGCTTCGATTTAGCTTCGGGAGCTCCGAGCCTAAGGGTCGGGGAGGAGGCTCGGAGGAAGCAACTTGGAGCACGATGGATCGTTCGATCGATGAGGATCAAACGTCTACGGAAGCAGATACGTAGCGCCATGGATCGCTAGATCCAATGGAGACCCAACGGATGATGACGGCAGAAGATGTGACGTGATGCGACCCATTGGATCAAGATGGATCCAACGATATCTGTAGCTGGGCTGGCGATGGCGACGTGGACGAACGAAAGCGATTGGATCCTCCTGATCCAATTGAGATGGGGAACTGGCGACGTGGCTCGATCAGAACCGTTCGATCGTGAGGATCGGACGGCAGATGTGCTTCTTGCTCCTTCGGTCCGCCTCCTCCTACGACGGACGTGGCTGGGCTCCGTCGAAGCCTCTGCAGCTCCTCCGACTTGGTTCTCGCTCGATGTTGATCACCAGAGGCTCCTAAGTAGCTGGGGACGATCATGGAAGCTTCGCAGAGCGACCAGAGCGTCTAGATGAGGCGGAGATGGTCCACAGGCCGGAAGAGACGAAGCTCGATGCAGCTCCAGTGAAGCTTCCGACCAATGAAAGAAGTGGAACCTGCAGGGTTAGTTTCTATAGCCGAGGCATGCAGTGTGTTCGTGAGGTGAATGCTAGTGCAGCGGGAGGCCTGGAGCGGAGCGAAGGTGGTCAGGTGATGTTCCTTCACCGTGGCGGCAGAGCTCTTGGTCGGACTGAAGTGCGAGGTGTTGTCAGAGGAACTGGGATGTCATGCGAAGATCAAAGCTCCATGGCGGAGCTCGGTGAATGATCAGGAGAGCGTGGGATCGATCGTAGGAGGCGTAGAAATTAGGAGAAAAATGAAGAAAAAGAAGAAGGAGATCGAGGGAGGAATGGAGGATGCTACCTGGGGATAGAAGCTCGGAGCGGAGCTCCTGGTCTTCGCTCGAAGATCGGTAGAGGTCCTGAGCTCGTGCAGCTCGCGGGAGGAACTACGGCATGACGGGGACACCATGGATCTCGTCGGAGAAGTTAAGGTCGCCATCACTCGACTTCTCGCCTAATTGCTGTCACCAAAAAGAGGATAGGACTCAGGGTATCTCTCGACAGGGGCGGATAGGGTTGACGGTCGCCGGTGCTGGAGTATTTATAGGTTGGAGGTGAGGGTGTAGGTGAGGGGATGACGAAGTTGGTGGAGGTCGTGGAGCGACGTGGGAGAGGTTCATGGCGATTGAGGAGGTCGACGAAGATGAGGGGGTAATGGGCTACGAGGTGGAGGTGATAGGGGGCGGAGAGGATGGCCGGAGTGGTGCCAAAAATAGAAAGGGGGTGGTGAGCGTGCGAGGTGGGCAATGTGGGCGAGGGTCCTACGGGAGGTAGACGATGACCTCTGGACCGTTGGATCGAGTGATCCAACGGTCAGGAGAAGGGCGTGAGAGGAGGGGTGAGATTTGATCGGAGGGGTGAGATCGAAGGCTACGATGGCGCCACGTTGCAGGCGCAGGTGAAGGCGCTGAGGGACGGTCGGGATGAGCTCTTGAGGATATGATCAAAGGGTTCAGATGTAGCGTGAGATGAGTGGCCAGGATGAAGCCTTCTGGCGGAGATCGGAGGGCGCACATTTCAACACGTGGCGTGCTGAGGACGAGGCGCTAATGGACGGAGGCGATACGATCTGGAGAAGATCGGATGGTTGAAATGAGCTGCGACACTGGATGGCCCAGATTAGGAGAGAGAGAGAGAGAAGAAGGGATCGGACAACGGAAGACAAAGAGCGCGTGGCGTGATGTGAGCGGGTCGTGTGGCACAATCAGAGGGCGCCACGTGGCCTGATCTGAATGGTCGAAGGAGAATATGGAATTAGGAAGAGAAGATGGCCGAATTTGAAAAAATGCAAATCATGGAAGTTGTAGATCTCGTTGAGATCTACAAGTTTCATGTTGACAAAAAACGGAGATGAGGTAAAATAAGATACAAAAATACAAGGTACAAATATACATACATATAATGTACAAAGGGGCCCCAAAACCCAAGTTTTGCATACGAGCTCCGATTTAAATAAAATTGGTCTCATTTTGAAGGTCTCTGAATGTGTATTAATCTGAAAGTAAGTATACCTAGATCGGAGGTTGTATGAGGTGGATATTTGCCTTCTAAGATCGGGGGTCTCTAACTAGGTTTGGGGTTTTATTGGTTAATTTTACAAGTTAGGAATTTGGCCTTTTCCTTATATTATTAGTTAGTAATATACACAGTATAAAGATGGTTTTATTGACTTTGAAGTGAGTATAAAATACAAATAATGATGAATTTACAGGTGAATATTTATAAGTGAATTGGGCTTCTTATTTAATGCAAATATGGATGCTAAAATGCATATATTATGCATGCATGTATGGATGCTAATTATGCAAGATATGGGGAAATATGCTGCTATTTACTCGGGAACAAGATTCTATTTTCAACTTTAAGAGTGATGAATCACATATTCATCAACCCCCTATACTTAAACCTTGCTCGTCCCCGAGCAACAAAAATGAAATGCAAGAAAGAAATGAGATTGGGTTCCATACCAAGGTCATGAATAAAAGTTGAAAATGGAGCTTGACTCGACCTTTGGATTAATTGTGTGGCGGAACCTTATTGGGATTTGAATTTAAGACCTAACAGACTTCAAGTTGCACTAGTCTTCTATTCAAGACTCCTTAATAGTCAGGTCAGAACAAATCCTCAAACACAAATTTCTGATGACTATGATTCTTACTTATACTGTGTAAGTGTAAAATAGC
Organism: Ottelia alismoides; assembly: GCA_037367405.1. NCBI lineage: Eukaryota > Viridiplantae > Streptophyta > Magnoliopsida > Alismatales > Hydrocharitaceae > Ottelia > Ottelia alismoides. The sequence continues at coordinate 1,187,126 of JAZKJV010001559.1, read as the reverse complement.
TCTTCACATCAGAAATGGCTCAGAACCAGCCTCCTCTAACAAGGTAACTCTAATTCCCCGGTCCAGTAACTCTTTCCTCGAGGAGCGGGGTATTCCCTTCTAAGTTCAAGTGCGACCAGCTCAAGAGGAGGGGGTGGAGAAAAGAATGGACGGTAGCCAGTGTAGCTACCTATCCCGGGATGCCTAACCAGTGTAGCCAAGTCATCCAGCAGCAGACTTCTTGCTAATATACATACTCCAACAGGTATTTTATTTTCTATCTTGTATGTCTACTTTTTTTGGAGTTCTTGCATTTTTTCTTTTTTTCTCTTTTTTTTTGAACTATATACAAGGTGCAGCATGTACATTAGGAGTTTTTCCTCTTGAGACAGTAGAGTATCCCTCTTTTGAAGCATTATTGCAACCCACAGAGTCCCGTCTTTAGACGTCAACACCACCAGACTAGGTTTAGATGCACTACCCTCCCTAGAGGAGGACGAATGTTTCCACCCGTGTGCTACTCTAAGCTAAAGGATTCTACCTCCTCGCCACCTCATCTATGAATAGATACGTGCATGGTGCTTGTCCAAGTTAGGTCATTATCTAAAAGAATCATGTGCGTGCACGAGATATTCTTCTAATACTAATCAAGATGACATGTGAACATAGACTTGCGGACTCAAAGAATTAAGTCACTTGACCTGAGAAATCTTAACTCCGGCTCCTATAAAGTTCCTCCGAAATTAGGTGGATTAACGTCATATCAAGTCCCTCCTCAATATCTACTCATAACGTGGTTCAGAACCCACTAGCTTTTCACCTTGCATATGCAAGATATGCAGATGAGATGTAGATGACATGCTATGTAGATGAATGAAACGCAAGACTCTTTTTTTGCAAGGATGATATGCAAGAGTAAATAAGAAGCCTATTTTTTTGTTTTGTTTTTTTTTGTTTTTGTTTTTTTGTGTTTTTTTTAAATTTGGCATACCTCCTATGTTACAACAATTTACAAGAGTTCTATAAGTGTTATACAATATACTATACAAGTGTTATGCAATATACAAGTATACATGTAATTTTTTTTTCGATTTTTACAAAAGTATTATAAGTATTATACAACAAGTAAATTTTTTTTCATTTTTTACACACCCATAATTATTGCATAATATATACAAAAAATATGCGAAAATATGTGAAAGTAGGAGCTACGGATATAGCATATATGTAATATATACACGCCCCCTATACTTAGCATGTGTTATGTCCTCAGAGCACGAAAACGAGGAAAAAGACATAGCTCGTGTTAAGCGTAGGAAAGTCAAAAGAGCAAAAATGTATAGAAGTCGCTCCGGCCCCCCTATACTTAGGCTCTGGCAGACTAAGTGTAGCAGGAGATCAAAAACGGGGCGGACGAGGTCGAGAGGGGAAGTGGATGAATAAATGTACAAGATGGGCATCGGTTCCCCCTTATACTTAGGCTCAGGTCAGCCTAAGTATAAGACTGGAGTGGTATGAGGACCGATGTGATCTGGAAGATGTACAGTGAATGGGCTCAGGTGACTCTCCTCCCTATACTTAGGATCTGGTCATCCTAAGTATAGTCGTAGATGAAAATATATGAAGTTGGGGTGAGTGATTAGAGTCGCGGGAGGGGGGATGGAATGTACAGAAATGATGGGTATATACAAGGATCGCGATCTGAATCTTTCCAGATGCTGCTGATGGCGAGAGTTCACTGCTGCAAGGTCTCATGCACGGCTCTATGTGTATCTGTTGAATTTGTCTCGCGCATGAATACAATCTCCTCAATATAGACTAATTGTTCATTGGATTCGACGAAGTGCTTCAATAGTTGTCCATTTACTAGGAACGTATGTGCGTCATATGTGAGATCTGAGATCTCAACACATCCACTATCATGCACAACACGAACAATGAATGGGCGCGTCCACTTGGATTTGAGCTTGCCTTGGAAAACCTTCAGGCTTGCATTGAACAGCCATACCTTCTGTCCAATAACAAAGGTCTTTCGTCTGATATATCTATCATGCCAACGCTTCACTTTGTCCTTGTACACCAAACTGTTGTCGTATGCTCGGTTTCTGACTTCCACAAGCTCATTCAGATCCATGTCTCTCTATTTCTGCCCTAGGTGTGTGTTCCAATTGACCTTCTTGATTGCCCGTTCTGATTTGTGCACTAATTCTGCAGGCAAATGGCACAGCTTCCCAAATACCATCCTGAATGGAGAGGTTCCTAACGGTGTATTGTAAGCTGACCTATAAGCCCACAGGACTTGATCCACGATCTGAGACCAGTCCTTCCTGTCTAGGCGGACAAGCTTCTGCAATATGATTTTCACCTCCCTATTCGACACCTCAGCCATACCATTGGTCTGTGGGTGGTAAGGACTAGCGACACGGTGTTCGATGCCGTAATCCTTCAAGAGATTCTTCACATCTCTATTTACAAAGTGGCTACCCCCATCTTATATCAACATTTTGGGGATCCTGAACCTAGAGATGATATGATCTCTAATGAATCTACAGACAGTCCTGCTGTCTGCAGCTTGGGTTCGGATAGCCTCCACCCACCTGGACAGATAGTCTACCGCAGAGAGGATGTATTCGAATCCATGGCTAACAGGGAATGGGCCCATGAATTTGATGCCCCTGGCGTCAAAGACATCACAAATGATGGCTGGCTGCATCGACATCTCATCCTTGGAACCAACGGTTCCTCCCATTCACTGGCATACTAGGAACGACTTCGCAAAGGTGATGGCATCGCGAAACAGAGTCGGCCAGTATAAGCCACACTGAAGTACCTTCCATGCAGTCCTCTTCCCGGAGTGGTGTCCTCCTGCATCCAGATTGTGGCATAAAGAAAGGACACTCTGATATTTCTCCTGAGGAATACACCGTCTCCAGACACAATCCGGCCCTTCGAAGAAAAGGATCGGGTCCTCCCAGTGGTAATGTCTAGAATCCAACTTTAGTCGGTCCATGTGGCTCTTATGCCAATCTTCGGAAACCTTCTTGGAGACAAGATAGTTCACGATATTGGCAAACCATGGGAGTGAGTCGATAACAAAAATCGACTCGTCAGGGAAGGAGTCTCGAATCGGTGAATCACCAAAAGCATTAAAATCCTCGAGACGTGAAAGGTGATCAGCTAATACATTCTTCTTTCCAGGTTTATCACGAATGTCCAAATCAAACTCCTGGATAAGCAGAATCCACCTAAGAAGACGAGCCCTCGCATCCTTCTTTTCCATTAAGTAACGTAGTGCTGTGTGGTCGGTGAACACAATTACCTTGGATCCGATTAAATGAGATCTGAATTTGTCCAAGGCAAACACTACCGCAAGCATCTCCTTTCCTGTAACTGTATAGTTATGCTGAGCAGTATCAAGCACTTTGCTTGCATAGTGTATTGCGAACGGGACACCATCCCTCCTCTGTCCTAACACAGCCCCAACAGCAAAGTCCGACGCATCCGTCATGATCTCAAAAGGTAGAGACTAGTCTGGGGCTTGTAAGATCGGGGCGTCCATGATCATTCCTTGCAGTAGCTTAAAGGATTCGAGACATTTGTGATCCACAATGAACTCCATGTCCTTACTTAAAAGCTCAGTTAACGGTCGGGCAATCTTAGAAAAATCCTTGATAAATCTTTGATAAAATCCGACATGCCTGAGGAAAGACCGCAACTGTTTCACGTTGGTTGGTGGCTGGAGTCATCTGATCGCATCCACATTGGCAGGGTCAACCTCCATTCCTCACTTGGAGATGGCATGCCCCAATACAATGCCCTTCGTCACCATGAAGTGACTTTTCTCCCAGGAGAGCACCAGATTGACCTCACAACATCTTTTGAGGACTCGGTCTAGATTCTTAAGACAGGAATCGAAGAAATCGTCGTGGACCGAGAAGTCATCCATGAAGACTTCTAGGAATTCGCCGACCATTTCGATGAATACAGCAATCATGCACCTTTGAAAAGTACCGGGAGCATTGCATAACCCAAAGGGCATGCGCCTGAAAGCATAGGTACCAAAGGGGCATGTAAACATGGTCTTTTCCTGGTCCTCCAAATCTATGTCTACTTGATTGTAGCCCGAGAACCCATCCAAAAAGCAGAAGAATTCTTTCCCTGCTAATCTCTCTAAGATCTGATCAATGAATGGTAGGGGGAAAGATCCTTCTTCGTCGTAGCATTCAGGCGTCTGTAATCCACACAAACGTGCCACGACGTGGGTACTCGCGTCACGATCTCATCTCCGTCTTCATTGGCGGTCGTCTAAAATTCCCGACTTTCTCGGGACAACATGGATTGGGGCCACCCATTTGGAGTCAGAGATGGGATAAATAAAACATGTGTCGCACCATTTCTCTATCTCCTTCTTCACTACCTCTCGTAAATTTGGATTCAACCGACGTTGGAATTCACGAGAGGGTTTAGCCTCATTCTTCAAGTAGATATGGTACGAACACAGAGCGGGATTTATCCCATGGAGATCGGAGATGCTCCAGCCTATCGTCTTGCGGTTTTTCTCCAGGATCTCCAGCGAGCGAGATTAATGCTCCTCGGTCAATCGCGAGCTGATGATGACCGGATACTTCTTCTCTTGTCCTGCAAGGAAGGCATACTTAAGTGTTGTGGGTAAAGGTTTGAGCTCAGGTAATGTGTGATCATCAAGGAAGTCTGGCTCAATCGAATCTGGCTCTGTAGTAGTGGCTGGATCTGTCCGTGAAATTGCTGCTACCAACTCATTCGACTCTGGAGTCAGATCATCAAAGGTTTCCAAGCAATCAGCAAAAGCCACGTCAGAGTCTTCATCCTCATCTTCTTACTGTCCTAAAGAGGGAAGGACGGGTAGGCCCAGCTCGGCCTCTAAGTCAGACAAGTTGTAGGGCGATGCAGATTCTATGTCGTGTTCATTTCTAAGGACCTCAAAACTGACTCATGCACAAGATCTTCTCCGGAGGGGAGGGACTCATCGGTGCTAGCTGGGTTCTGTCTCCATGGCCCAACAGTGTCTACATGAATGCAATCTGCTTCGGATAAAGAGTACTTGGTGCTGGAATCAGAATCCGATCTCTGCCATCTGGTCTGCTTCATCTCAAGTTCCTTTTGTCTGCCTGGAGTTTGGAACTGGATTTTCCTAATCTTATAATCAAATAAGGCCCCCGTTGTTCGGAGGAAGGGCCTACCTTATATGATCTGGGAATCTCTTCAATTGCGAGGGGTCTCCATATCAAGGACTATGAAGTCCACCATGTATTCCTGACCCTCGACTTTGATGACAACATTCCTTAATTCTCCTTCGGGCCTCTTGGTTGATTTATCAATGAACTAAAGTAGAGCTCTGGATTTGCTAAGAGGTCCGAGATTAAGCCGCTCATAGAGGGTTGTAGGCATTAAGTTGATTGAGGATCCGTTGTCCAAGAGAGTGCGTGCACACGCAGTGTCATCGACATGACTCACCACATAATGTGCACCCATATCTCTTCGTTTCCTTGGAAACGAATTCTTTATTGTGCAAGTTGTGGCTATTGAGAGAACGTGTTTCTCAACACAGATTTTACTCTTCCTGCTAACCCTAGTAGGTGTGCATCTCACCTTAAGGTATTTCTGAAATGCATGTGTCATCTCCACATACTTGTCAAAGGGGATTGTGACCTTGATATGTTTATTGCAAAACTCTGCCATCTCAAGGTCATCTTTTTGTATTTTTTTTAGTTTTCTTATTTCCACCTTTAAGAGCTCGGGGGAAAGGGATTATTGACTCCAACTCAGATTCTGAAACCAAAAGATTTTCATTCAAAATTGGAACTGAGTTCTGTACATGACTCGGACTCTGAGACTGACTCTGACTCTGACTCTTATGAAAAGCAAATTTCTGCTGCAAAACTGGTGATGCATTCTCCGCGACTGCTGGAACATCCTCTTCAGATGGAGGTGTGGGCTCTTCATCGGTCTCGCCAGACTCCCTATTGGTGCGGTTCTCCTGCTTCTTGGAGGACTCAGAAGTCCTCTTCTTCTACCGGTGGTGGTGGTGGTGCTGCTCCTCTGCCTCCAAGTTCTCCTCAGGTAGAGACTTGGTGGCTTCTTCCTTTGGTGCCCGTGCCCGATCAGGTACGATCACGGTCCTTCTACTCCTGAGGGACATATGTTTTACATTATCATGCGAAAGGATCTCATGTTCAGAAATGTGGTTAAATGAAGTTCAAAAATAATGAAACTTAGCCAGAATATGAAATGTAATGAAATTAAGCTATACTATTTTTTTGGATTTTTCTGACATTTTATGAATTTACTGTGAATAAAATATGAATGCAAGGTGATTTTTACAAAATTAAATTTAATAAATACCAAAACACCTTATTTCTAGATATAAAAATTATCCTTGATAGATCTAAGTATGATGAATCCAGGAAAATTAATAAACCTAAAATTCTATGTGAATTGGACCTATTAAAAATCAACTAAGAAAATCAATAATTAATTTATTCAGGCCTTTTGATGCATGCAAATGCGAATATTTTTTGGGCACAATGTAAGATAAATTATCCTAAGCCTAATGTGAAATTTTTGATGATTTTTGGAGCAACAAGGAATTTAATATGAATTAAAAGGCACACAGTGGGCAAAATATGTAAAATTTCACCAAATAAATAATATTAAATTTCCAAGATGTCAAAAAACAAAACACGTGTCACATAAGAAAGAGGACAAGATAAGCTACATCATGCATTTTTTAGAACTGAAAAATAATGCCAAATGGACACCTAAATATGCATGCAAAGACATGGACTAAATTGCAAATACAGAAAATAAAATTACTGAAAATCAAACATGTTGGAAGGGACTTAAATGCAATTACGTATAATGCTTGGGGTATGTATGCAAAATGTCCACAGGAACACGTGTGCCTCACGTAATGCACTTGGCAGGGACTGATTTGTAATTTGTAAAACTTCCAGGGGCCTCAGTGTAAAATGCCCAGGCCACACATGAGAAACACGTGAGGAGCTAGGCTCGGGAGGCGTCGGAGGCTCGGTCTATGGCCCGGGTGCGCTGCAGGCTCGGGCATGCTTCGGTTTAGCTTCGGGAGCTCCGAGCCTAAGGGTCGGGAAGGAGGCTCGAAGGAAGCGATGTGAAGCACGATGGACCGTTCGATCAATGAGGATCAAACAGCTACGGAAGCTGATACGTGGTGCGCCTTGGATCGCTAAATCCAGTGGAGATCCAACGGATGATGACAGCAGAAGACGTGGCGTGATGCGGCCCGTTGGATCAAGATGAATCCAACGGTATCTGTAGCTGGGCTGGCGATGATGACGTGGACGAACGAAGGCGGTTGGATCTTCCTAATCCAACGTAGATGGGGCACTGGCGACGTGGCTCGATTAGAACCGTCCGATCGTGAGGATCGAACGGTAGCTGTGCTTCGTGCTCCTCCGGTCCGCCGCCTCCTGCGGCGGACGTGGCTGGGCTCCGGCGAAGCCTCCACATCTCCGCTGACTTGATTCTCGCTTGATGTTGATCACCGGAGGCTCCTATGTAGCTGGGGACGATCGTGGAAGCTTCCGGAGAGACCGGAGCGTCTAGACGAGGCGGAGATGGTTCACAGCCCGGAAGAGACGAAGCTCGATGCTGCTCCGGCAAAGCTTCCGACCAATTAAGGAAGTTGTACCTGCAAGGTTAGTTTCTATAGTTGAGGCATGCAGCATGTTCGTGAGGTGAATGTTAATGTAGCGGGAGTCCTGGAGCGGAGCAAAGGTGGTCAGGTGATGTTCATCCGCCGTAGCGGCGGAGCTCTTGGTCGGAGTGAAGTGCGAGGTGCTGTCAGAGGAACTGGGATGGCGCGCGAAGATCAGAGCTCCATGGAGGAGCTCGGTGAATGATCAGGAGAGCATGGGATCGATCGTAGGAGGCGGAGAAATTACGAGAAAAACGAAGAAAAAGAAGAAGGAGAACGGAGGAGGAATGGAGGATGCTACCTGGGAATAGAAGCTCGAAGAGGAGCTCCTGGTCTTCGCTCGAAGGTCGGTAGAGGTCCTGAGCTCGTGCAGCTCGTGGGAGGAACTGCAGCACGACAGGGACACCATGGATCTCGCCGGAGAAGATAAGGCCATCGTCGCTCGACTTCTCGCCTAATTGTTGTCACCAAAAGGAGGATAGGAGCTCAGGGTGTCTCTTGACAGGGGCAGATAGGGTCGACGGTCTCCGGTTGTGGAGTATTTATAGGTTGGAGGTGAGGGTGTAGGTGACGGGATGACGAAGTTGGTGGAGGTCGTGGAGCGACATGGGTGAGGTTCATGGCGATTGAGGAGGTCGACGAAGATGAGGGGGTAATGGGCTATGAGGTAGAGGTGACAGGGGGAGGAGAGGATGGCCAGAGTGGTGCCAAAACTAGAAAGGGGGCGGTGAGCGCGCGAGGTGGGCGACATGGGCGAGGGTCCTGCAGGAGGTAGACGACGACCTCTGGACCATTGGATCGAGTGATCCAATGGTCAGGAGAAGGGCGCGAGAGGAGGGGTGAGATTTGATCGGAGGGGTGAGATCAAAGGCTACGATGGCGCCACGTGGCGGGCGCGGGTGAAGGCGCCGAGGGACGGTCGGCATGAGCTTTTGAGGATATGATCGAAGGGTTCAGATGTAGCGTGAGATGAGTGGCCAGGATGAAAGCTTCTGGCGGAGATCGGAGGGTGCACATTTCAACACGTGGCGTGCTGAGGACGAGGCGCTAATGGACGGAGGCGATACGATCTGGAGAAGATCGGACGGTTGAAATAAGTTGCGACACTGGATGGCCCAGATCAGGAGAGAGAGAGAAAGAGGAAGGGATCGGACGGCGGAAGACAAAGGGCGCGTGGCGTGGTGTGAGCGGGCCGCGTGGCGCAATCAGAGGGCGCCACGTGGCCTGATTTGAATGGTCGAAAAAGAATATGGAATTAGGGAGAGAAGATGGCCGAATTTGGAAAAACTCAAAACATGACAGTTGTAGATCTAGATGAGATCTACAAGTTTCATGTTGACCAAAAATGGATATGAGGTAAAATAAGATACAAAAATACAAGGGTATAAATATATATACATATAATGTACAAAGGGTCCCCAAAACCCAAGTTTTGCATACGAGCTCCGATTTAAATGAAATTGGTCTCTTTTTGAAGGTCTCTGAATGTGTATTAACTGAAAGTGAGTAGACCTAGATCGGAGGTTATATGAGGTAGATATTTTCCTTCTAAGATCTGGGGTCTCCAACTGGGTTTGCGGTTTTATTGGTTAATTTAGCTAGGAAATTTTGGCCTTTTCCTTATATTATTAGATAGTAATATACACAATATAAAGATGGTTTTATTGACTTTGGAGTGAGCATAAAATACAGATAATGGTGAATATACATGTGAATTTTTTTTCAAGTGAATTGGGCTTCTTATTTAATGCAAATATGGGTGATAAAATGCATATATTATGCATGCATGTATGTATGCTAATTATGCAAGATAAGGGGAAATATGTTGCTATTTACTCGGGAACAAGACTCTATTTTCAACTTTAAGAGTGATGAATCACAGGTTCATCAGGTACACATATAATTTTCATTTCTTCTTTCTCCTTCTTCATCGTCTTCATTCTTTTATCGTTCCTCTATGTTTCCCACCTCCACCCAATTCCTTATCCCCGTCCATGTATCAATCCCTCCATCTCGACATCCTCCTCACCACCCCCATACCCCACCAATCTTCAATCATCTCCGCTCTACCCCGGATTGCCATCTCGAGCTCTCTCTCTTCCTTGCCACCACCAACCCCTGCTCCCCCCCCCCCCCGACAAACCTCCTCCTCCTTACTGCACCCATCCCATGACCCGCACAACCTCTTCTTTCCTACTCCCAAGCCCTAGCCCCTAGACCCCTCATCCTCGCCTTTCTCTCTAATCACCTCAACTGCTCATCAATCTTCAAGCTTCTGTCATTTTTGTTCTCCATCTCTATATGGTGGTAGTCTTATGGCAGAGGGTTGTGTTCTAGGTGGAGGAAATGAAGGGGATGCAAGCTTAGGGTGGGTGCGAGGCAAAGGGGACAAAGGTTGAGTTGCCACTACAAGATGTAAGAGACGACAAGGAGGAGCACAATTGTAAAAATATCTTACACTTGTGCCCTTTGAGTCAAATAGCTATTAATGGCCCAAGAATGTAGGGGAACAAGTAGTATGGCAATAAGGATAGGAGTATAACTGTAATTGCATAATCTCATAGGGCACACATGTAAAAAGCTCCTTCCTTTAATCACACATTGGTTTGTGTAAAACCATGGTTTAGCTCATCACGTTCACAGCAAAACTAAAAGAGGGAACAAGTGTTAACAGTGCTTGAAGGTAGGGGCACAAGTGATATTGTAAAAAATAGGGGCATAATTAATTGCATAATCTCAAACAGAAACAAGTGTAGAAATCCCTTTAAAATATCATGTACATAGATCCATGTTTCATCTTAAGTATTTGATTATCTTTCTTTGCTAACTATGAAATTCTATAAATATGTTCAAATATTTACATAAACGTTAATTTCATACCTCTTTAGTCTTATTTGTATTATAAATTCAATATATAAGAATAACAATAATGTATTAGACATAATGATGATCACATTCATAGCGATTAGCAATTATAATCAATGCTTAATATTCTTCCAACATAAAATTGTTGGGGGCAATCCCCCATTCTTTTCAAGGCATCATTTTGGGATATGTGGATAATGGTAAGAAGTCATTACAAGGAAAAAGTAAATCTGAAGCTCTATTTCTCATCGTTAGCAAACTTATTTTGAATATCATTTTTATTCGTATGATTACCTCATGGTCTTATTTTTTGGGATATTTACACCCATAACCCTGAGTAATTTCGTAATACCCAGGAACCCTTGATAATCATGAATTACATCCAAGACCTTGAGTAATGCTTAACTCCTACACCCATAACCCCTTGTTAATTTCCATCCAATTTCCCATTAACAATGACGGTATCTATCACGTATTTTATATTTTACACCCTTTAACTTTCAATTGTTTACAAGTAAGACCATTCCCTTCCTCCTCCTTCCTCCTTCTGCCCGGCGGCCAGCCCGCCTCCCCCCGCCCGGCGGCCACCCCGCCTCCCCCCGCCCGTCGGCCGCCCAGCCTGCCCCCCATCCCCCTCCTCACGCTGCAACCCCAGGTCGCCCCCCTCCCCACCCTGCCCCTGCCCGCCCGCAGCCCACCCCCAGGAGACCCCCTCCCCGTCTGGTTCTGGTCGAGATGCACCCCCCCGGCCCTGCTCCTGGTCGATAAGCCCCCACCTCCGACGCAAGTCCCAGGTCGTGCGCCCACCGCCTGCGCATGGTCCGCAAGCCTCAGGTCATGGGTGCGCCTGGGCGAGATGCCCCCCACCCACGACGCAAGCCCCAGGTCATGCGCCCTTCGCCAGCGCCTGGTTTGCAAGCCCCAGGTCATGGGTCGTGCACCCACCCCCTCCCCGCATGCGGATGGTTAAGCCGTAACCCAACAAATCCCCCACCCCCCGGGCCTACGCCTGGTCGAGATGCCCCCACCCCCGACGCAAGCCCCAGGTCGTGCGCCCTCCGCCTGCGGCTGGTCGAGCCGTAGCCCAACCGACCCACCCCCCCCCCCCACCCGCCTTTGCCTGCAAGCCCTGGTCCACACGCAGCTCGCAAGCTTACTTCCCTCCTGGAAGCTCGCCTCAGGTCGAATCTTCCTCATGCCTCTGAAAGATCCCATCTTCCTCCTCCAGGAACGAACCCACATCCTCCTCTCTTTTCTTTCTTTTTTTATTAATCTCAACCGTTAGATCACAGATTGGGTTAGATTAACTAAACCATTTGGTTGAGTTAATGAACTAAACTAATGGAAGGTTATATGTGTAAAATGGAGCAATTATTCAGAGTCTTGGGTGTAATTCGTTATTATCGAGGGTTCCTAGGATAATTGCGAAATTACTCATGGTTATGGGTGTAAATATCCCTTATTTTTTACTCATTATATATTTTTCATATATTTCATATCCCTTTACATCTACCTTGTAATACGAATTCCACAAAAAGTATGGTAATGATGATCGTCCTTATTGAGTCTAAGTTCAATTCAATCTACTCTTACAATCTTAGAATATATCATATAAAATTATCGAAAGAGTTCAAGAATAATTGGATCGTAATGATGATCATCCTTATCTCCAAGTATTTGCGGAGAAAGCATATTATTCTTGAATGAGTTCAAGAATAATTCCAAAGTTGGATTATATATAAGCATTGAGAAATGCATAATTAAATGTGATTTAATTATCATGAATAATGTGAATTTGATTCATATTATTTGAATGCATGAGAATGATAATCTAATATAATAAAATGTGATTTAATTATTGTGGATATGAATAATGTGGATAGTACTATCCAATTATTCATGTATATTATAAATGAGATTTATAATATAATAGAGACTATTGTGATTTATATTTGTTGATTAATTATTGATGTGATTTGGATTCACATTGGATGATTAATTAAAAAATATAATTTATATTTTTTGTTTTGGGATGTGAGTAAGATTCACATTTTTTCAATGGCATGATTGCAATATTCACAAGATAACTATGAGTTATTTTTGTGAAATTATTTAAAATAAGAGTTGTTGTAAATCTTGTGATATCATGAGATAATGAGATCCCATGATAATTTGAGGCGATGGACTCATTCCACCCAATAAGGGTGGACGACCACTAGGAGAAGTGTGCCGCCCTATTAGGGGATGATGTTAGTCTCCTCATTATCTCAAGACTAGTCAAAATAATTTAATTTTGAAATTAATTATATTTATTTATCGATATAAATTAATTTAAATTAAATCATTTGTTATTGTCTTTTTACAACAACATCATGGCCATTGAAAGAAACACAAATCAATCTCACCCACTGATTGTGTGATGTCCATGGATTGGGATCCATGGACTCTCAAAACCCTATATAAGAAGAGGCACCCCCTTGCTCTTTGAGTTACGCGATTACAACGTCTCTCTCTCATTCTCACATCTACTCTTCTCTCTCCCCTTGAGTGGTCATCCACTAGTCTTATAGATAGAAGATCGCCTTCATCGTCGCTCCACCATTGTGTCGCCGCTTCAATGACTCTCGGCTCTCCGTCTTCTTTGGTGCATCTCGCTCGTGAAGAAGGTGTTCGATCTCGTGAGACGAGAATATGAGATCCATTGCTTGGATCATCGACTTGGATTGTGAGAAGCACGCGACTCATCCCCGCGCTCGCAAGCATCTCCTCCGACGGATTGGACATGAGACAGGAGGCCTCTTCTCTTATAGGCTCGATCGCAACCATAGTACAAGAGGTATTCCTATATCTATTATGTGATTAGATGAAACGATCCAAGAAATGTTCTTGGATCATGTGGTTTCATCATAGAAAATTTTTTAAATTCCACTGCATTGAGCAACTAGTGCAACTAGTCGCTCTTGATCGTATATGATACGATCATCACACTTTTGTGATGCGCTTGAGGATTCCTCCATAATCCTTCAAGTGGTATCAGAGCCAGGTTGGAAGTTTTTGGATACAATCCATAAACCTAGGAAGACTTGGGCTCATTAGGGATTGTAAAAATTTTATCGCATTTCAATTTTCGCAGCCCTATTTTGTGATTATTTTCAACCCTCTTTAAAATGTTTAAACACGAAATTATCACTTTTATAATGTTTCTCATTAATTAAGGAAACAATGGGATTTGAGTTTTCCATGATTTGGATCCGATAACTCAAGTTATGATCATGTTAATGAACATATATCCACTATTTCAGGGATGGCGAATAATGACGTAATTAAGGAGATAGTTACTATTTTAAAACACTTAGAAATGCATGATAATCACTTTAGTTATGTTTTAAATCAAATTGCAAACTTTGGAAACTGATTTTGCATGATTTGGATTTAAAATGAATGAGATATGCGAATTTTAGTAAGTGAGGGTCACTGCTGAAAATTGCAATCCTAATCAAGAACCTTGTGATTGTCATTAAATAAATTAGTGAAATTAATGGTTAATTTCCTGGAATAATTATTGATAAATATTTGATGATAATTGTTCCTTTAAATCGCATTGCATTAACCAATAATTTATTAGATATGATCTAGATCACAAATTGGTTACATCATACACTTTCCAACAAACATGTTGCTTCAATTGGTTTGGGAAATTGTTTAACAAATTTCCTTATAATCAAGATGGCTTTGATTATTACTATATGGTATAACTTTGGTTGAAAAACCGATTATAATCTCAAGTACATAATGATCAATTTGGCATTATCCTAATCCGAGGCATATATGGTGTCTAGTCGGGGAGCGTTGGGGTAGCAGATTGCACCATATGCGGTCTGTCCCACTCCTGTCAGTACTGGACTTGATGACGAGTAGGGAAGGGATACTGCTAGATAAATCATGATGTATTTTCTAATAATTAAAATTCGAATCAATACGTACTTTGAGATAATACCATATTTTCAAATAACAATCAAGTTTGTTGGTTGATTGAATTGGATTAATAATTGATTTAATGTGATTAAATAAATTATATCCAAACTAAAATCCTCTATTATGAATAGATGTGTATTTCCCTTGGAAGAATTAATTATATGAATGTGATTCAAGATAATTAATTAAAAATTTGAATATGAGGTGGAGGATCACATAAGTGACATCCGGGGTCTCCCATCAAGGCAAAGGGTTTCGTCGCCAGAGATTGTATGTAGGAGACGCCTATCCGAAGTGACAGATCCTGTATACAAGCCATTTCGATGGGGCTTTTGCTTCTCGAAAAAGTAAGGATGTATGCGTAGTGACCCCAATATGAAGTCCCCATATTATTGGGGCCATTTTGGATTGCGCATAGCGAGTTGTATTCCTGTTGACGATTGGTTCAATTAACAATGGGTCAACATCACCTTAAGGGTGGTGGGCTCAGATGTTAAAGACCGAGGAAATGCAAATTAAACTTAAAAGGCAGAATGTGTTCCCGCTTCTTTTTATCCGATTGCAAGTTCACATATTATTGGGATGTGACAAAGATAAAGAGGAGATCCCAGATCTTGCTGGAGATATAGCGGTAAGTATATCTCTTGCTTTGAAAGTAATTAAGGGAGTTAACTTTCAAAGTTGAAAAGGCAAGACTAATTTGATTGAAAATTCCTTAATCAAAGAAATACAAATGAATTATATTATTATTTATATATTCGAATATAGTGCATTCTTAATTTCAGAAAATAAAGTCCATGAACCCACTTAGAAAGCTCTTGGATGTCAATTAGTTGACTGGGCCAAATTATTCAATTGGATCTGAAATTTGGATCTTGTCCTATCCGTTGAGTGCATCTCTTATGTGCTGTCAAAGGACAAGTACACAAACCGAAGACTCCGAAAGAAATCAATTTTAATGACAAATATAACGAAGATCATAATATGACAAGATGTCATATTCTAGATTCATTATCCAATGTGCTTCAGAAGTAGCATGTGGAAATGAACATTTGCCAAGATATCATGCTGAATCTGAAAGAAATGTTCGGTGATGTGAACTGCATACATCATTATAATATAATGAAAGAACTTATTCACTGCAAGATGCAGGGGGGACCTCTGTCAGAGAAGATGTACTCAAAATGTTTGGGTACCTCTCTGAGCTGGAAACGTTGGGAGCTAACATGGACGCAGATATGCAAGATGACTTCATTCTATTATCGTCCCTAAGTCTTTCAACAAATTTGTGGTTACGTACCACATAAGCAAAGTTGATTTTAGTAACGCTGGGCTATTGGCTGCATTAAAGTCTGCTGAAGATGTAATGAAGAAGGATGGCCCCTCTGGCAGTGTAATAGTTGCATAGGTCAAAGGAAAGCACGGTCGGAAGCATGGTTCTTGGAACGGTCTGACACAGAAGAGAAAGAAGAAGAGTCAAGAAGTTGGCTCATCTACCAATGCATCCACTCTGATAGGATCGAAGAAAAACGGTGTTTGTCATCATTGCAAGAAGCTGGGGTGCTGGAAGCGCAATTATCCAGATTACCTAAAGTCTGTAGACAAAGGTAAAGCCCCAACATGTATGAAATCTACTTTCATCATTGAAACAAGTTTTATCGTTGGATGAGAAGGAAGTTGGATTGTAGATTGTGGTGCTTCTTTTCATGTATGCAATTTGTTGCATTTGTTTCAGGAAACTAAGAGTCTTGATGAAGGGGAGATAGTCATCCAGATGGGATCTGATGCAAGTGTTGCAGCAGTCGCCATCAGGACCTGCTGATTATCATTATCTAGTGGAAGAGTCCTACTACTTAAAGAGTGTCTTTATGTACCTGAAGTCATAAGGAATTTAAAATCTGTATCTAAGCTTCTTAGAAGTGAATATTCATTCCTTTTCTGTAATAAATTAGTCATAAGTCATTATGATTAACATATTCTGGATGGTGTTTTGATTTCTGGTGGACTCTATGAATTGTGCATTGATGAACATGTCATGAATGTTACTACCACTAAGAAAAACCCTAAAAGATACAGGGAGAATGGAAATCATTCAAACATGATTTGACATCAAAGGCTTGGTCATTTATATGTTGATAGGATCAATCGACTGATAAAGGATGGACCCTTAGATTTTTTACAGGTTCAATCTTTGACTACCTGCGAACATTGTATTGGAGGTAAAATGACTAGGATGCCTTTTAGTAACAAGGTTACACGATGCGAAGGTATTCTTGACCTTATAAATACTGATGTATGTGGTCCTTTTAGTACCGTGACCCAAAATGGATATCGATATTACTTGACGTTTATTGATGATCATTCATGATACGAGTTTATCTTCCTACTGCGTCATAAATATGAAATCTTTGAAAAGTTCAAAGAGATCAAGGATTTGGTTGAGAACTAAACTGATAGGAAGATTAAACGGGTTCAATCTGACCAAGGTGGAGAGTACCTCACAGATGAATTCAATGAATACCTTAAAGAGAATGAAATTGTCTCCAATCTCACTCCTTCTGGAACCCCCCAACATAATGGTGTTGCTGAAAGATGCAACAGGACCATCATGGATATTGTCTGTTCAATGATGAGTAAAGCATATTTACCTCTTAGTTTCTGAGGATATGTAGTAGAGACTACAATATATATCTTGAACAAGATTCCTAGCAAGTATGTACATAAGACTCCTCATGAGCTCTGGTATGGAACCAAACCCAGTGTTAAACACTTGAGAGTTTGGGGTTGCTAGATCCATGCGAAGAACATGGATGTAAGTAAGCTAGATTCTCGCACTCGAGAGTGATACTTCATTGGGTATGTAAAAGTTGGATATCAGCTTTATGACCCTGAGACCCAAAAGATTTTCATCTCTAGAGATGTGAGATTTCTTGAGGATGACTTTCTTAAAGATCAAGATAAAAATGAAGTAGAGGAACTCATTGAATCCCCTGATGATTCTGAGCTCCTGAACCAGAAACTAAGAGATAAATAAAGATGAAACACCCATACCTCTTCGAAGGAGTTCAAGGGTGGTTGCACCACCGGAAAGGTATGGATTCCATGTATCAGGTGAGGCTGATAATGATCCTACTTCATTTGATGAAGCACTCACGGATCATGACATGGATAGATGGATGCTAGTAATGAAGTCCGAGATTGACTCCATGCCTAAGAATGGTGTATGAACTCTAGAGGATCAACCTGAAGGGGTAAAGCCCATAGGGTGTAAATGAATTTCCAAAAGAAAGAGGGGACCTTATGGGAAAGTATGAACTTTCAAGGCATGGCTCGTAGCCAAAGTCTACACACAAAAAAAAGGCATCGACTACGATGAGACGTTCTCTCATATGGCTATGCTTATGTCCATCAGGACACTGCTAGTTATAGCTGCATCTCTTGACTACGGCATCTGACAGATGGACGTCAAGACAACTTTCCTCAATAGATACCTCGAGGAGGATATCTATATGGAGCATCCCTAGGGCTTCATAATTGAGTAAAGTAAGATATACAAGATGAAAAAATCCATCTATGGGCTCAAACAAGTTTCTCATAGCTGGAACATCATATTTGACGAAACCTTAAAGAATTATGATTTTATGCAGAATCCTGATGCACAATGTGTGTACAAGAAGCTTAGTGGGAGCGCCATTGTGTTCATCGTGCTTTACGTAAATGACATCCTTATCATTGGGAATGATACATGGATGATGACCGGTATTAAGATTTGGTTATCTCATACCTTCGAGATGAAAGATCTTGGAGAAGCCTCTTACATCTTGGGTCTGAAGTTGTTAAGAAATCGAGAAAAAAGGATGTTGGGATTATCACAACATGGGTACATTAAGAAGATTCTTGAACATTTACGTATGGATAATTCCAAGAAAGGTTTTCTCCCCTTAACTCATGGTATACACCTATCTAAAGGGATGGATCCTCAAAGTGTTGAGGAAAATAAAGCCATGGTTGGATGCCCCTATGCATTAGCTGTAGGAAGCTTAATGTACGCCATGATGGGTACTAGGTCAAATATCTGTCATGCAGTGGGAGTGATAAGTCGTTACCAATCCTGCAATGGAGAACAACACTAGAATGCAGTGAAGAACATTTTCAAGTATCTAAGAGGGACGCAAGATTACATCTTGGTCTATGGAGTTGGTGATCTCCAAGTCTTGAGAAACACCGATTCAGACTTCTAGTCTGATATTGATGATCGAAAGTCAACATCAGGGTTTGTGTTCCTATTGAATGGTTGTGCTATGAACTGGAGAAGCAAGAAGCAGGACACTACAACAGATTCAACAACAAAAGATGAATACATTGCCGCATCGGATGCTGCAAAGGAGGCAGTGTGGTTGCGCAAGTTCATCCTGGAACTTGGCGTAGTTTCCTCTGATACTCCCATCCCATTACTCTGCGATAACTGGGAGCCATTTCCCAGGCGAAGGAACCCAGATGGCATCAAAAGAGCAAGCATGTAGAAAGGAAATACCACATTATTCAAGAGATTTAAAAGCGTGGTGACATCACCATCACCAAGGTGGCCTCTACGACAACATTGCTGATCCCCTTACCAAACCTCTGACACAGAAGGTTTTCGAACAACATGTAATGAATATGGGTTTAAGGATTGTACTTGAATGGTTCCGAGGGCTAGTGGGAGATTGTTAGCCATGTGAGCATGAGGCGAACCATTTCTACAATAAATGTTATTGTGATGTTTCATTTTTCAATAAAAGTTATTGACTCTTTTTCACTCCATTTGTGAGATTAAATGAATGAATGCACTATAAGGCCCCTTTATACAATTAGGATTATGCACCATTGCCATCTTAATGATCATATAGTTATCGATTCAATAATTGAATCATAGAGGCATGTGCTTGGATGAATATCTAAGGAGTTAGATTGAGGACTCATCAAGCACCGTCAAATGATTATTAAGAGATGATCTCCAACTTAAGTAAGAGATGGCAATCCTTTCTCATTTAGGTTGATATATGACCGACCTCTTGATGCAGGCCCTCTACATGGGAATAGAGATTCGGAGGTGTCATATTAGTTAGGTCAAAGAGTTGACTTAATGAGATCGAGATAACTAAAGTCATATTTCGTATACTGTCACGATATAGGCACACATCCTCTGACCAGAGACAGATGTGTTACTATATGACCGAGTTTGTACATTTGGCAGACCAATAGGTTGATATCCTAACCAAGGTCTATACACCGACGCGCTGGTATGCATGCAAGGGCATATGAGTAATACAATCTCTCAAAGGGATCATACATGTTCACTTATGAATCGGAAGACATGAGCTCACTCATGAGGTATTGGGACCGATCAAATTCCATGCATGGTCGTCATGCTTTAGAAGCATGACAAAAATTTGAAGGTATGATATATGCTTTCGGAAAGCATTTGATCGATACCAAATCCCAACGACCAAGAATGAGAAACTTGATGATGAAACCCTAAAGATGACAGTGTAAATTGATATATATATATCTAGGTTCATCGTAGGTCTTCCAGTATGCAGCATGTACATGTATTAGGAATACCTGAGGGTGATGTGATCATAAACGATTGTATAACCATGACGCTTCCATTCCGAGGGAGTGATGAAACAGGTTTGGATTTTAGTGACTCTTCTCAGTAGAGAAGTAATCTGATGTTTGTCCAAGTGTTGGACAATAATCTGAATGAGATTCAGATGCGATGAGAAGATTAGATTTGCAGCCTTGATTAAATCAAGCATCTATGAGAGGTCAGTGAGATCTAGATTTGAGATGTAATCTCAATATCCAATTCAGTATGCGTGGAACAATACAGTTGCCATGTCCTTATCTCCAAGTATCTACAGAGAAAGCGCATTATTCTTGAAAGAGTTCAAGAATAATTCCAAAGTTGGATTATATATAAGCATTGAGAAATAGTAAATATGATTTAATTTTCATGAATAATGTGAATTTGATTCATATTATTTGAATGCATGAGAATGATAATCCAATATAATTAAATGTTGTGGATATGAATAATGTGGACAACACTATCCAATTATTCATGTATATTATAAATGAGATTTATAATATAATAAAGATAGACAATTGTGATTTATATTTATTGCTTAATTATTGATGTGAATTGGATTCACATTGGATGATTAATTAAAAAATATAGTTTACATTTTTTATTTTGGGATGTGAATGAGATTCATATTTTTTCAATGGCATGATTGCAATATTCATAAGATAACTATGAGTTATTTTTGTGAAATTATTTACAACAAGAGTTGTTGTAAATCTTGAGATATCATGAGATAATGAGATCTCATGATAATTTGAGGAGATGGACCCATTCCACCCAATAAGGGTACACGACCACTAATCTCCATTAGGAGAAGTATGCTCCCCCCATTAGTGGATGATGTTAGTCTCCTCATTATCTCAAGACTAGTCAAAATGATTTAATTTTGAAATTAATTATATTGATTTATTGATATAAGTTAATTTAAATTAAATCATTTGTTGTTGTGTTTTTACAACAACATCATGGCCATTGAAAGAAATACAAATCAATCTCACCCATTTATTGTGTGATGTCCATGGACTCCCAAAATCCTATATAAGAATAGGCACCCCCTCGCTCTTCGAGTTACATGATTATGATCTCTCTCTCTCTCTCTCATTCTCACGTCTACTCTTCTCTCTCCCCTTGAGTGGTCGTCTACTCTTCTCATAGAGAAAAGATCACCTTCGTCATTGCTCCGCCATTGTGTCACCGCTTCGACGACTCTCGGGTCTCCGTCTTATTTGGTGCATCTTGCTCATGAAGAAGGCGTTCGCTCTCGTGAGACGAGATCAGAAGATCCATTGCTTGGATCATCGACTTGGATTGCGAGAAGCACGCGACTCATCCCCGTGCTCGTAAACGTCTCCTCCAATAGATCGGACTTGAGAATGGAGGTCTCTTCTCTTAGAGGCCTGATCGCAACCACGCTACAAGAGGTATTCCTATAACTATTATGTGGTTTGATGAAACGATCCAAGAAATGTTCCTGGATCATGTGGTTTCATCATAGAAAAATTTTTAAATTCCGCTGCACCGAGCGACTAGTGCGACTAGTCACTCTTGATCGTATATGATACGATCATCACGGTTCCATGATGTGCTTGAGGATTCTTCCATAATCCTTAAAGGAGCACGCATCTCATCAACGCGCTAGCAAGCATCTCCTCCGTCCGATCGGACTTGAGGTAGGAGGTCTGTTCGTTTAGAGACTCGATCGCAACCACACTTCAAGAGGTAAACATAATACTTGTTTGTGGTTTAGATGAGACAATTCAAGAAATGTTCTTGGATCTTGTGATTTCATCATTGAAAATTTTTTTAATTCTGATGCCTCGAGCGACTAGTGCGACTAGTCGCTCCCGATCGCATGTGATGCGATCCTCACGCTTCCGTGATGTGCTTAAGGACCTTCCCATATCCTTCAATAGTCTCATGTAAGTACTTTCTGCTCACTCTTAGCCTCCCACTCACTTCGTTATGAGTCTAGTTTCTCAAGCTTATCGGATAAGTTAGTCAGAACTTCTCTATATATAGTCATCACTAGACCTTAGCCGGCCCCACTTAATGTGAAAAATGGTGTTGTTGTTGTTGTTATCACCAGACTTTCCAACTAGTAATGAAAGCTCCGGCTTGCCAATTTCTCTATGGCCTGCAAGCCTTGTGCTTGGCTTGCACGTGTATTTCAGGTTAAATTTAAGTTCTAATGGATGATCCACTTTTTTTCGACTTCGTTTACAGCAAAATGTTATTTCTACCCTAAGATAAATCTCATGTATACCTTACATATTCTGAATTATACAATTGGTTTCGTTTATCATCTCCGAATATTGCATCCATTTTTAAGAAAAAATCTGCGATATGATATTATTGTCTTTTGTATTTTGCATGCCTTTTTTTCAGAAATTTCCTCAGTCGACTTTCATTAAACTCTAGGTCGTCTCAATTATGAAAGAGTATGTTCTTCCCATCTTGCCCCGAAGTTTAATCACTTCTTTTTTCTCAATATATCTTCTATTTAGTTCGGCAAATTTGACCTTACCAATTGATTATTCATTAAATTCTTTTAAAATTTCCTTCATATAAATATCTATCAAAATATGCAGCCTAAATTGGCCTTTTAGTTTCTCTAAGGATATTATTTCTCCTTGACCGCCCATGTTGTTCTTCTACAAAATAGATACCGATAATGCAATACTATGTTTGTCTCTGTAGAAGTTTATTTATGTTCTTGTATCTTTTATCTATTTCTCTCTTCGTTTGTCTATCGTATGTAATTTGCCCATAGACTTCTCCCTATATAAGAGAGTTTAGGGCTCACAGAATAAACACGGCTCTTATTTTTCCCAACATGGTATCAGATTGGCGGTCCTAGACCGGAGCTCTCAACCTAGCCCTCAACCTTCAAGCCGCCTAGGGCTAGGCCCTCCGTGCGCCGCCCTTCCCTACCTTACGCATCGGCCCTGCCTTTCCTGTCGTGCGCCTCCGCAGGCACTGCCCTCCTGCCGTGATCGGCCCTGCCCCCTCCCTTCACCGTGATCGACACCGCTCTCCCGCAGTGATCGGCCCCCAACATCCTTTATTTTACTATTACCAGATCATATATTTCTTTTGCAGTAAATAAAGTGAGCCAGTTTATGGAGCAACCTCGTCAGGTACACATGGATGTTATACATATGATACTAAGGTATCTTAAGTCATCTCCAGGTACATGATTGTTGTTTAGGAATGAGGGCACTATTACTATCTCAGCATGTGCATATGCAGACTATGCAGGGTGCCCACATGATAAGAAATCTACATCAGGCTTTGCTATATATGCTGGGGAGTCACTTGTCTCATGGAAGAGTAAGAAGCAAATAGTAGTTGCGAGATCCAGTGTTGAATCGGAGTATTGAGCTATGGCCCAAGCATGTGCAGAAGTGATGTGGGTTCGTGCAGTTCTGACAAATCTACATATAGATGTTTCTCTTCCCATCTCGCTAAAATACGACAATCAGGCTACGTTATTCATTGCAAATAACTTTGTGTTTCATGAGATAACAAAGCACATCGAGGTTGATTGCCATAATATCTGTGATATGATCTAAAAAGGCTTTATTTCCACAACCCATGTCAGCTCAGGAGACCAAACGACAGACATTCTTACCAAGCATCCAAGATGAGCATCATAC
Organism: Ottelia alismoides; assembly: GCA_037367405.1. Lineage (NCBI taxonomy): Eukaryota > Viridiplantae > Streptophyta > Magnoliopsida > Alismatales > Hydrocharitaceae > Ottelia > Ottelia alismoides. The sequence continues at coordinate 1,163,311 of JAZKJV010001559.1, read as the reverse complement.
ATATCTATGCTCCATCTTGAGGGGGAGTGTAGAAGTTTATTTATGTTCTTGTATCTTTTATCTATTTCTCTTTTCGTTTGTCTATCGTATGTAATTTACCCATAGGCTTCTCCCTATATAAGAGAGTCTAGGGCTCAAGGAATAAACACGACTCTTATTTTTCCCAACAGTCTTGATGTTTAATCTTTTGCATCCTTTTTAGATTCATGGAGGTAGCAAAAGCTTCGTACCCAACGGGTACCCGCTATTCCACGTGGATTTTTGAGATAGGACATGGGGCAACTCATGGCATTTCCAAATAATTACCCTTGAGTTTGGGATCCAAATGCATGGGTCAAAGCTGGTTACCACTTGACCTGGACATTTTGAAAACCCATGCATACAATTGACCCTATTAGTCTTACTTGAAAATAATTCTCCACTTAGGTGCCAGTATGTTTTTCAGCTAACATTTCTATTAAACAATATTAATGTAGATACCGGTCTTGAAACAATGACCAAACGGCTACATGTAAGAATCGATTATTGAGTCTTAAAACCAAGACTGCAAATGGGCTTGTTTTGTACAAACAAAAGTATATATTCCATTGAATAAATACCAACGTTCTCCTGATGACCTTTTAATGACCAAACGGCTAAATGTAAGAATCGATTATTGAGTCGTAAAACCAAGACTACAAATGGGCTTGGTTTTGTACAAACAAAAGTATATATTCCATTTAATAAATACCAACATTCTCCTGATGACCTTTTAATAAATACCACGAGAATCTCTTAGTTGACAAAAGTGTACGTACATCAAACCGTAGACAAAATGCATTGCTATCAGGTATCCACAAGTGCATTGTAAAACAATACCATGGTCATGTTTACATAAGCCATCTACTCTCCCACCTTTCACAGGATACTGCCTCTTCCACTGCGTTGAATGATCGAGCACAACCAGCGTATAGCAACATAAAAGGTCCCTGGTAGCATGATGAGATATGTCTGATTTATGCTACTTGAGCATCACATTTTACGGTAGATCCATGCTTTCCATTCCAGGAAAGATATAGACTAGCACATCATGGGGAAGTCTCAGTCTCCACATTGTACATTCACAGCTTTGTCATAACGAGAGGCACACCAAATTCTGGTTCAACTGTCAACCTGAATACTGGGGAATGGCGATATCCAGGAGACAGGGAGAATGTAAACTTGGACAAAATAATTGACAAGGCAATCTTCAGTTCTACCATGGCAAGATTCTGTCCAACACAAGAACGGGCACCAAGACCAAAAGGTATGTATGCAAAAGGGAGCTTGCAGGCACCTGAGATCCCCCGAGAAAATCTCTCTGGCTTGAATTCGTGCACATCTTGACCCCACATATCAGGGTCATGGTGTAAAGTTGGTATTGGAATTCGAATATGAATACCTTCTGGAACAAGAAAATTTCCCAGTTGAAGGTCTTCAAGAGCTCCTCTTGTTACAAAGGTGTTAACAGGATAGAGCCGAAGTGTTTCTTGGATCACCATAGTCAACTACAAGCAAGAAGTACAAGGCAACAAAATCATTGAGAGCAAACACTTAAATGATCCATCCAAACATTTCCTTCACTTTAACAGTTGATGAAAATATTGTGCGCCAATAAAGCTAAATAAAAAATCTTGAATTTTTATGTATAAGAGCTCAAATTCATGGTTCTAGCTCAATTGTCAGCAGACTTCCTTGTGAAAGAAAAAAGGGACAGAAATGAAGGAAAAGGGTAATCTTATCTTGACAACCCCTTCTTATTCAGGTAACTTTGTAAATGAGTCAACTTTTAAAAATTGTCTTTCATTTTAGTTTTCTATATATTTGTACCCTTTGATCTCCACCCTATAAAAGACCATTGCGTTTCCTCTCTAAATTGAACATATTTTTCTACAAAGATGTTGGTAGTGATTTGTATCTATCAACCTATTTAGATCATTTTGCAAATTTGTATATATTGCCAGTTGTCACAAGGATGACTTTAGAGACCTGTCAAAAGTGGTATCAAATTTATGAGTTGGTCTAATTTTAAAAAGGCACTACCTCTATAACAACCAAGGGCTTCAATTAGCATAATACTTAGTTAAACACAGAAGGGTGACACACTGTACAAAAATCACGGCAATAGAGATGAGGTAGAACCCTAAAATAAGTAACAAGATAGTTCTCCTGATAACAAGACATGGGTTGTTGCCAGTTGTCAAAAAGAATTCTAGTTATAATAGGAAATTATTACTAAACAACAGGATACCAGTATAAGATTCAATATTGTAAATATTGAAAAGGGCAGAAATCCGATTGGAAGGTCAAAAAAGGGCTAGCGCAACTAACTCCCCATATCTTCCTTTTGCAAAGACAAAAGACTTCAATCACAACCCAATTGCAGAGTTAAGAATTCTACTCAGAGAGGACTTGGCCTCCTCTAAGACTTATAGATCTCTTTGTTCTAGAGTTTTCCTAAACAGGTTATTGATCCGTCTCAGTGACAGTGATTAGAATGAGCTCGATTCGAAGACGCCATGGAAGACTACTACGGCAAAATTCAAGTCATATTTATGCTGATTCTCTTGACGAAAATTTTCCACAAAAACACATTATTTCAAAGTTTATATGCGCAATCTAAAGGTATAGATTATAATTTCCTATTAAATCTGGGTTAAATGAAATTTCACTGAAAATAGAAGTGCTGAATATGTTCAAGATAAAATATAGATAGACCGAATATTGACAAGCAATATATAAAAGGGGGTTTTATCACTTGTATCCTTCCTAACTTATGCAATATCAGTTATGTCCCTTCGTTTTTTTAATATCATTTGTGCCCATGATTTCCTATAAAAATCACAGTTCTGCTCTTTTGTTATACCACTTATGTCCTTACTTTATCTTAACGAAAGGGCAGAACTATGAACTTTGTAAGAAGAAAGGGGCACAACTGATATTATAAAAAAGAGGGGTATAACAGATATTGCTGAAGTAAGAAGGGCACGAGTGATAAAAACCCTAATTACAAACATACGTATTTAATAATATATGGTACACACTTCTTTTGTGTACTTTAAAATCTGAAACTTTGATCTCATCTTGCATATCATGATTGCATATTATAGATTCTGGAATGCTCTTGCATCTTCTAAATGATATGGTGAACCATAACGAAAGTGCTTCATGATCATGAAAATAGGCCTTCAAAATGTAAGAAAATGTTATATTCTTTTTCATATTGTACTCTATTTCGTATCCTTAAACCCTAGCCAAAGTATTTCTGAATCCTCTCTTAAACCCTAGTCTCTTCTCATAAAATAAAGGTCTAGGATTTGGTAGTATTTAACTTATTCTAAAATGCCTCCATCGAATTATGCCTCTATCCCCTCCACCAAAACCATAGATGCAAAGAAGTTGAGGCAAATTCTTCAGTAGTAATCCCGCAAAACATAATTCCATGGACATGGTAACATATGTTTTAATTCATTGGATAGTGTAGCTATATCGCATCTTTAGGATTTCAAAGAAAATGGAGAATTGCATATCACATTTATGAAATGCGTTATCAAATGTGTACACTTTTGATAACACCTTTCGTAAATGAGTTATTCATAGGACATTTGGAACTAAAAAAAGTTGTATATATAATGCCTTTACTAAATGTGATATTTATAGTGCAAACGATTGCTTATAGCTACACTATACAGGGAATTAAAATATATGTTAACATATCAGTCGTGAAATTATGTTTTTTAATAATACTACTTATGAATTTGCCTCCAACGATATTCATGGCACCTTTCTTGAGTTGTGGAGCCCCAAGAATAGTTCTCGACAGCAGCACTCAAAGGTGTCACCACTAGCAACACACATATGTTGCAAGCAGTCCGCAGGATCTGCCAACTACACCAATGTGCCACCAGCAGTACAACAACGATGCCAACAGCACACTGCCATCAACAATCAGAGCTCACCATCATGACGATTAGGTATGGTCAGCTATCATAAAAAAATCCACAAACATGTGCACATCCCTGCATTTATGATACCCTGTCGATTTGCTATCTACGTGTGAACCAAGGTCAAGGTTTAGGGTTACATACTTCTTCTACGGATTGCTATTCTTGACTCTAGCTCATTATGGCTGGCATGCCGATTCCTTAGTCAATGCCTTCTTATTCAAGGTACCTCAATCAAGTAAAAAGGGGTTGAAAGATGACAATCTTTGACCAGACATTCAGGACATTTATTAAACATAAAAGGAAACTTTATATCCTTACTCAAGCACCGGCAAAATTATGACAAATGGGAAGTTGACAATTATCAAGTTATGAATTGGATCTTCAATAGCATTAAGCAGTCTATTATAGAAAATCTACTCTACCCAGAGACAACTATGGACATTGTGGAAACAAATGAATGAATTATTTATTCTATGACCATAGTGCTCCTTTATATAGAGGAGAAACCCAAGAGGCCAAGTAACCAATGGAGAAACTACAGAAGAAGGAAATAAAAAATGCATAAATACTATTTCCTACAACACCTCCTTTCAAACTGGAGCATAAATATCTATCATGCTCAGCCTGGAAGAACACCTCTGAAATGGTCCCTTGGCTAGGGCCTTGCTGAAAATGTTTATGGTTTGTTCTCCTGAGCTAACATGGGAAGAAGAGATGAAGCTCTTATGTACTATATCTCTAGTGTAGTGGCAATCCACCTCATTGTGTTTAGTTCTCTCATGGAAAGATGGACTGTTGGCAATTAATAGTGTAGCTTGATTGTCACATAATAGCTACATGGGAAAAGATGTGTTAACAGCTAGGTCAGTCAGAATAGACTTGACCCACATCATTTCAATGATTCCTTGCGCCATATCTCTGTATTAAGATTTAGCACTCTACATAGCAATAATAGTTTCCTTCTTGCATTTCCATAAGAGCCCTCGGTGACATACACGAACGCAGAGGTGGACATCATGTCTTTTGGACATCATGTATAGTTAGCATCTGCATAGACCATGATGGAAAGAGATGTCCCTTTGCCGAATAACAATCCTGTACCTGGAGAAGACTTCAAATATCTTAGGTTCAGGAGACTGCATCCATGTGAACATGTAGTTGCTGCTTCATAAATTGGCTGATTTTGCTATCTGCAAAGGAGATATCTCTCCCCATAATCATCATATATAGGTGCTTCACAATGATCCATGTATCTCCTCTTGTCCATCTCACAATGGTCTAGTGGTAGTACAGTGTGTCTACCACACAAAAGACTAGGGTTCGAATCCCACTCTTGTAGGGGTTGCGTTAGGTAGTCAACGGCAAGCGTAAAAAATAGTCGAATCTTTCAACATGGATTTGAGTGGGAGAAGGCTTAGCACATTTATTTAGAGCTTCATGATGGGATCCACAGGAGTAGTGGAAGGTCTCTAATCTGCCTTTCCAATCTCAAGAAGGAGATTTGCAGTGTACTTCGTCTATGTCATCACAAGACCTCTCTAATTCCCGACAAATTTAACACCAAGGATGTATCGTAGTTCCCCAAGGTCCTTGGTGACAAATTGATGTCTAAAGAACTGCTTAGCCTCACTGATCCCTTATAAATAGTTTCCTGTAATTATACTATTGTTAACATAAACTAGAATGACAACAATATCTTATGATATCCTGTATACGAAGAGCAAGAGATATGCAGTTGATTTCTTGAAGCCCTACCGCTCCATCAGATATGAGAACTTCTGGAACCATGCTCTTGAACTCTTCTTAAGCCCATAAATAGCCTTATGAAGTATGCACATCTTCTTACACTCCTTTTCAACATCAAATACAAGTGCTTACTGCATATAAACTTCCTCATGCAGATCGCCACACAACAAAGTGGCATTCATGACATCAAGTTAGTAAAGCGAGTACTCACATATCACAATAATAGAGTGGAGGATCCGAAAAGTAGAATGATGTGTCACAAGATAGAATGTCTTGATAATCCACCCCATATGTCTAAGAATACACATGCCACAAGTCTAGCCATGTAATGATTAATACTACCATCAGCTCTTTGCCTTACTGTAAGGACACACTTGCAACCAACCACAGAAGCCCTTGCTAGGGCAGTAACTCAAAATTACATATTATATTAGTAGCCCGAATGGTATTAACTCACTGTCATGACTTCTAGCATATCAGTCAGACGACGAATCCATCTTTCAATCACCTTCTAGCAGTCATCCGGTGATCAGATAGAGATCCGAAAGCGCAAGTTAAGAACAAAGATCTCAATAGAGGGGATGGACCCGGAAAATGCCATTACTCAGCCTCTCAGTCGAAGCTCCTCACGAGCACCCTAATTAATGTGGGAGTACGGCTCGGAAAGAGAGACCGACCAATGACTTAGTCTCCTTCTCTGCTTCGACTTAATGATGAATCACTAATAAACTATTCTAATATGTATTCGTTGTAATAACCGATTAACCAGACATCAGAACCAAGTTGAGTTCTCAGAAAGAGCTTGGCTTATTTTTTCTAGATAAGTCCAGGGTCAGACACAATGACACGAGCAATTAGCTTATCTAATTATGGTTTAGATGCCTAGGTTAAGTTGTTAATAGTGATATCTAGGTTAAAACAACACAAGATGTTGTGTGCATTCACTTTGTATGGTTTTTAAAATGTAAATTAAATAGTACAAAGTGCGACAGAATGAAATGCAAAACACCAAGATACACACATATGCACAATTACAACATAATGCTCCAGAATTAAAACGCCATAATGAGATACAGTTAATATAAACTAAGCCCTAAGATAAGGATGTATGCTCAATATTTAAGTTGATTCATCGATGTATCTATTTAAGAATACACCTAGATTCATTAATGTCGATCTAGCAATCAATCATGTCATTAATGTGATGAAATAAATAAATAACCTAATAAAACTCTAGGCTTATCAAACAAAATCATGATTTAATTCTTGCAATATAATATATTCATGGACTTGAATTCTACGATGAATAATCAAGGTATTACTCCGAATCAGCATTAGCAACACACTAATCAAATCAGAGAATTAATTTTACAAAATTAAAGAGCATTACATGATCTTTAAAACAAGACCAAAATCACTTTAATTGTATTTATGATGTTGAAGATATTCAAGTTTCAGTCCAGGGATATTTTTGTAAAGCAGCATGAATTTTAAATACTAAAATCATCACATTTCAATCCAAGAAGGGCGAGAATGCAATTAATGAAAGCCACTTGGGCCTTATCTATTATAAGTCCACGTGCGGGGGTAGAAATGCAATTTAGAAAACCTGACAAGGCACATGTGCATCAATCCTAGGCGCATGTGAGGCGAGGCATGTGACAACTGGTCTGCTCTGCAATTTGAGGAAGGCATGGGGCTTCAGCTACAATTTCCCTAGGAGGCACGCCCCATACACGCGCAGCTCGACCATGGATTGAGGGTCGGTCAGTGCAGTTGGCTCGGGCCACGTGGGTAGCCAAGGTGCCTCGGGACGCGGCTTGGTCCCACCAAGGCTGAAGGGTCGTACCGGAGGCTCGGATCGCTCCTGGGTCATAGGATCAAATACGATCCGAGGGCATCTGCTCTGCATGGTCATATGAACTCCTCCGCTTGCAGTGGCCCATAAGCAGAGCTCCAATGGATTGATATCTCCTCCTCTCGCCTTCTGAAGGTCAGAGAACCTCCACAAGGTCCTGGCAAAGCTCGTGGATGGTCGAAGAAGGTTGGTGTCTTAGGGCTTGTCGAATCGGCGAAGTTTCATCAGAGGAGAACCTCTAGAACGGAGTTGGTCTCGAAGCTCTAACCATTAAAGTATTGGTGTACCTACAATGTTAGAAGGCATAGCTGAAGCATGCTAAAGTGATTTGAAGTGATAAATGGGGTAAACTGAGGGTTGTAGAGGTGCTGGAGATGGAGCCCTAGTTGGGTTCCACCTCCTTACAGAAGGAGAAAGGGGACGAGGAAGAGGAGATGCTGGAAAAGGGGAGAGGGTGATCAAAGATGTCAGCGTGAATCAGGGATGCCCGGTGAACGTTTAAGTATCCTCAGATATTCATGAAGAGGTATGTGACGTTGTATAAAAATAGAAGAAACGGAGTGACAAATAACAAAGAACTTACCTAGAGCTTAAGAAGAACATTGGGCGGAGGAATTGGCATGGGATTAAAGCTTCAACGGAGCCTCGGGTCTTCGCTTGACGTATCCGGCCTGGATACGAAGCTCAAATAGCCTCGACCAATGTCGTGTACACACCCCCATTAGCTGTGGATCGATATCGGAGGTTCCCTCCATCAAGGCATCTCGACCTTCCTCGTGATGTCACAGGAGGAAGGGTAGTACTAGGGGGAATGCTCGCATTCATGTGGATGGCTGGAATGGTGGATGGAAATGATTTTTGATCGGCGGAGGAGGTGGTTGCCAAAGGTGGTTTCAACCACCTCCAGTCGCCTCACGTGTGGTAGAGGTTAGAGTTGGAGTGCATGGCGTGAAAGATGAATGAGAGGTGATCACATGAGCACTAAAGAGGATATGCATTGTGGACATCAGAAGATAAAGTGGGAAGTTACCCCGGCAAAGATTTGCAACTCTTCACAAGGGTAACTTCCCGAGGAAGAAGACAAACAACATGCATTGGATTAGGGGATCCAACGATCGAGGTGGAGGTGCTGATGGATGGTTGTATGCCACTTGATCAAATAATCAAGCGAGCTAGGCTGAGGCAGGGCCTGAGTGATCAGGGCCATCTGATCACGAGATCAGACGGTTTAGGAAGAATGCATGATACAATGAAGAGCTGAGCATGTGGCTCCATCAGAATGAGCCACACGACGCAATGAAAATAATGAGATGAAATATATACTGTAAAATGGATTAAAAAAATTAGAGGCTTCAAAATAAAAAATGTTCAACATGAACGTTATGCATCTTTTCAAGATCTACAACTTTTATACAGAACTCGAAGTTAACATTCATGATATATACATACTTATTATTTTTACATGTATTTTTAATGAATGAAAATACTGGATGAATCTCAGATGAATCATATTAAAATCCATTTATTATACTCCAAACTTAAACAATCAATAAAAACTACAATTAATTCATTAATATTAACTTCTATTAACTCTGTATATATTTTGTGTATAATTAACACTAAATATTAACCCTATTTATTGTATTAATTACTAGATTTTTCTTTATTGTTTTAATTAATTGAAAAAACCTAAAAATTACATTAATTAATGTGCATATTTGTTTTGGTCTTAAAAAGAAATTGAAATACAAAAAATACAAAACTTTGAAAATTAAGTGATTTTAAATACTTAAAAATAGTTGCAAAAATATTTCAGTGTACAAATGACCTCTTTTGACTTTTTGTTCAACATGAAACTTGTACATCTCATCGAGATATACAATTTCATATATTTACTTTTCTGTAATTTAGCTTTTAATTAGTTTATTTTGATTTTTTATTATTATCTCATCATCGCCATTCAACCTCGCCCCTTCATCCGCCGTTGGATCACATGATCCAACGACTGCTAGGACTTCTTCTACCTCTGCCTCCTCTGCTCCTCATCAGTTACGCTAGGAACCACTCCGCACACTTCCTTTTCTAGTGCCGCCACCCGACATCCTCTCCACCTCTTATCGCCATCGCCACGTAGCCCTCATATCCCTCTCCCTCGCGTAACCCCCAGTCTCGGTCCACCTTCCTTCTAGGGCTCGCTTTGACCGTTCGAAAACCTACCTCTTTCCTGTAAATAACTCCTTCATCAAACCTCTCGTCATTCGCCTTAGATAGTCGTTACCCTCCTCCCCTATAAATCCAATCCCGCACCTCCGATCGAATTTGTCCACCATTATGTGAAAGGAAAGGAGAGAGAGAGCTTGGATTCCTCATCCTGTGACAGCGGCAAGCGTCATCTTCGAGCGAGGACCCTCAACCTCTGCATGAACTAAGGACTTCCCCGACATTGTTGCAGCTGCTCCGTGCAACTGTTGAGCTCAGGCTTGCCGAGCCTTAGAGCAACGACTGAGTGGAGCATCGCTCATCTGCCCCCATGCATTCACTCTCTCTGCCTCACAACCCTGCATCACATCTCAAGGTGCTTCCGGTGACTCAGATAAACAAAACCCACTCTCCTTCTTTCGTTTTCTCTGGTTCGATCACCCATCGCTGCGCTCCGCCATAGCCCCTCCGCCACCTCTCCGGCCTCTCTCTCCGTTGCTGTTTTACCCTCCAGACCCCCCTACGCCTTGATGAATCTCAGATTCATCACTCTAAAAGTGACTAATTAATCTCGAATCCCCAAACTTCATTGGCATTTCTTCATTTATATTGCATAATCATCATTCTTGCATGTATAAATAATAATTGCATTTTATTACTCATAATTACATAAAACAAGAAGCCAAAAATCACAGCCCATTTGACTTGTAAAATAAGCTAACTTCCCTGATTTTTAATTAATTCATGCTAACTCCAAATGACCAGAAACTACCTCCGCAATGTACATATGACTAACAAGAATAAATGACAAATACAAAAAAAGTCACTAACATAAATAAGAGGTCAAAAAACTCAAACCCTAATTTCAGATCTGTTGGACTAAAATGTTGATACAGTGTCCGATTGTATCCTACTCACTTTTGAACTAATGTACATTCAATTACCTTCAAAACAAGACCAAGATCAAGTGATTCAGAGCTCATAAGTGAAAGTTGCGTTTTGGGACTCTTTTGTACATTGTGTATTTTAGCAGTTTTTGACCTATTATTTTATGTACATATTTAACTCTTTTTATTTTATTTCTATTTCATTTATTTTTTTGACTAAAATTTTATTAAAATGAGCAAAAATCCAAATCCAAAATAAGACCTAAATCAAATAAATTAACAGAGTCCGAGTCTTCACTAACAGTCTGTACAAAAGTTGTCGTTTTCGTATTCTTTTTTATTTCTTCTTTTCCCAAATTAAAATCCAAAAAAATATATTAATGTGTAAATATTTATCTTTGATTTTATGATATTTTTTCCCAATTTTTATCTTATTTAAAAATGATAAAAAATACAAAATCCCAAAAATTTGGTTTTCTATACATATACATAGAGAACCACCAAAAATATTATTTTGCACAAATGACCTATTATGATTTTGATCTCTACACGAAAGTTGTAGATCTTGTCGAGACGAGCAACTTTTGTGAAGAAAATTTTTCAATCCGAGGTAATTTGCTATTTCTTTTTTATTTTTCATTCCTTTATATGTTCGAATTTTCTGGAGCTGACACGTGGCACCTCCTGGAGCCACCATGTGTAACTTAATTTTAGCAATTATTTTAAATATTTTATTAAAAAATTAAAAATTTTAATTAATAAAATATATATATATATATATATCATAGCCACATGGCATCATCTGGGCCATCCGATCTCGACCGATTGGACGCCCCAGGATGCTTCCCCTTCCTCCGCTCGTCTTCTCCCCTCTTTCCTCTTCTGGCCGCACCGCCTCCCCGTGCTTCTCGCTGCGCCACCGCCAATCACCGATCTCCCTCTCAATCAATCTTTCCCCTTCAGGTCGCCACCACCAGATTCATCACTGCCTCCTTTCCTATTCTGACCGTGCCAACGCTCGTGAATCCCATCTCCGGTCTTCCTCTTCAATCCAATCCCAGTCTGACCAATCGCGGGATTGCTCCCTCTTGAGTCACCGACTGCCATCCCAAATTCCATTCTCACCGCCCCCTTCCCTCCATAGTTGGCCAACCTCCTCACATATTTAACCAGAACCCCGTCGACCTCTTCGAGTATCCGCCGATTGCACGAGGGATCGATGGGGTGACAGCTTGTCTCCTTCTTCCTCGATGAGGTCCAGTGGCTCGGCCCACTGTTGCAGTGCCACCCTCTGTGCAAGCTGCTCCTTGCTCTGGCTTCAAGGCCATTGAGCCAACGCCTTCATTTACTCGCCTTCCACCACCAGTACCCGCATCGCACCACTGACCACGACTCCACGCCAAAATCGCCTCCGCCGCCACCACGCTCTGACCGTGGAGCTCCGCTCCTTCGCCTCGTATTCCTCCCTGACTCCAGATCTCGCCGACAAAATTCTTAGGAGACACCGAGCAGCCTCCAGGAGATCACCGACCCTCCGCCTTCAGGTCGGGGCACCCATTCTTAATCAACTTAGCTTCATGTTCCTTCGCTGGAGGATCGCCTTCAACTGCAGTTACTCCAAACGCCTCCACCTTCGTGCCCCTTCAACGGCACCAGCCCCCACCTCACGTGCTCCAGGAGTCCTTCGCCGCTCCGACCACCGGGTGTGGAACCTGAGGTCCCCGCGCACATGCTCCCCACGTGCATTGGGGGAACTAATTGTGTCGAGGCCCTCACCAGCCTGCCTAATTCCAGACTACTCCAGGTCATGTGCTTAGCACGTGCCCCTTGGAATCTTTGTGCAAAGGCCCTCGGAGATCCGCCAAGTTCGTAAGACCGTACCCGCCACTTCAAGGATCACGTGTGCAACATGTGACCGCTTGAGGAAATTGCAAGGAAACCCCCCCAATTCCTCCATTTCACCAGAAGTTCCCGTCGTCCAGAGGGCACGTGCGACGTACATATCCCTCTGGAAATTTTGCAGATCCCCTCCAGGGGCTAGGTAATTACATTCGTGTCCCTGTGCACAATTTTTGTAAATTTTATTTTCTAAACATTACAAACAGACCCATGTCTTCCCCTTTATTTTAAAAGTCTACATGCTATCATTTTTATTATTCAAAATAGCATTGTGTTCTTCAATTAGTTCTCTACATTATAGCATGACTGTTGTATTTTTCTATGCTGTGGTTATTTAATAATTAATATTCTTACGTAAAAATTTATATTTTGCCGACTTTATACTTCGAAATTCATAACTAATTAACCATAGCTCCAAAAATTGTCGAAAACTCATAGATTATAGAATTAATTGTGTTTACATCTTGGCCAAAAAAATTGTATTTGCACATATAGTTTGCTCTATAAAAATCATTTTGTAGATTTCAATCTTTTATTTTTAATAGGTATTAAATATCGTATTTTTGAAGTTTAGGATTTTTCTGAGATAAATCACATAGTGAAAAATCTTGGATAATTTTATTACTTGAAAATAAATAGGTTTAATATATATTATAATGTATCATTGAAATTAACTCTACTTGCATTCATAAATTTATTATTTATTCATATTACATCCGAAAATTCGAAAAAAATATAGTGCATACATTTCATCATTATTTACATCTCGGCAAAGTTTCATAATTTTTGGACTCTGTTTAATTGAAAACTGCATTTTAGTCCCTAAAATTGGCTACATTTGCATTTGCATTCAAAAGTTGCATTAAAAATACCAAAAAAATATCACCTCGAAAACTGCGTACGAAATTCGTAGACATAATTCTAAGTTGTTCATTTGCCTCCTTGAGTTCGACCTTGGGACTTAACTAAGTAAAATAAACCTAAAAACATCCGATTAAAATTGAATAAATTAATTGTGATTATTTCTTTATTGATTCCGATTACTCTCCTACAACGAAACGATAAATTCATCATATTTTTAATGCTTAATTAATTCAAACCGATTAAAGTAGGTTTTTCGCGACTAGTCAGATGGTGTGTGTATATACTGTGTATATATTTTACCCATAGCTCGTTCCTTCACGTAAGTGTATATGTAATTACGAGATGGGTAACTAACTTGTTAAGAAAAAGAGTTTTGCAACTAACACTGATTGTGTCCAATTGTGTGTGCAACCCAATTTTTTTGAAAATAGCTTCTTATTTATTTTTGCACCAAAAAAATCTTGCATCAAAAAAATCTCTCTCAAAAAAAAGAAAGAAATCACAAAAAAATGATTGCATTCAATACATTTGCACTTCATCCAGCATTACATGCATTTGCATCTGTGAAAAGCCCTTGGGTTCTGAACCGAGTTATGAGCAGAAACCGAGAGTAGTTTGGACTTGACCTTAATCTACCAAATTTTAAGAGGAACTTCACTAAGAAAAAGGATTTTAGAAGCATCAGGTTTATGACTTAATTCTTCGAGTTCCATATGACAATGTGCAGCGTTTGACTCTTAATGTCTAACATGTTCTCTTCATTCTAGATATGACTCTGCAATAGGGAATTAATTTGTACTCTCGCACTATGCACTTAACTCAACTCAGATGGGGTGTTGGAAGACTATGTGAGTTTCTTTTCTGGTAGCGTAGGCATCTATAGACCGGAATACATGTTGAAATAAAGCTTTGGACAAGGGATGGACGACTATGCACAATTTTTTCTATGACCTCAAAATATGTACGGAAAAAAAGATTCCATATCCGTAGGGGTACAAAAAGCTACCAAAAATCCAAACACAAAGAAGCCTCTACCAAATAAATATTTGACCAAAAATGTCCAAGCTTCAAGAGAACCTGCAGATCTTGGTGGAGACTTGGCTAAACTGGTCGGCTTCACAAGGAGAGATGAGTACACTGGTCACCCTCTAGCTTTTTTCTCTTTCTTCTAATTTCTCCCTCTTTTCGTTTGTGAATACATCGCGACAGACTTTAGAAGGAAATACCTAACTCCCCGAGGACGAGTTACTAGAGGAGAGGTTTGCATGGTAGTCTGACATTTTGGATGGGAAGAGCTAAAACCTTTCATACACATGAGTCAATTGTTCAATGTTCATAGGGTATGCTTTGGAAGGAGGATTGATCTAAGATGACTTCTGAGCCGAAACTGTGATAATGATGTGTAGAACTTGGAGGTCGTTGATTTTTAAACCCTAATTCTCACAGGAGTTCCGCCAAACTAATAATCCAAAGGTCGGGTCTATCTCCATTTTCACCTTCTAATCATAGTCTTGGTATGGAACCCAATCTCATTTCACCTCATTGCATTTCTTTAGTTGCTTAGGGACAAGCATGGTTGAAGTATAGGGGGATGATGAATCTCATATTCATCACTCTAAAAGTGACTAATAAAGCTCAAATCCCCAAAATTCAAGAGCATTCATTTATATTGCATAATTAACATTCCTGCATATATAAATAATAATTGCATTTTATCACTCATAATTGCATAAAATAAGAAGCCAAAATCATAGCCCATTTTACTTGAAAAATAAGCTAACTTCCCTGATTTTTAATTAATTCATGCTAACTCCAAATGACTTGAAACTATCTCTACTGTGTATATATGACTAAAAAGAATAAATGAAAAATACAAAAAAAATCACTAACATAAATAAGTGGTCCAAAAACTCGAACCCTAATTCCAGATCTGTCGAACTAAAACGTTGATATCTTCCCCGTATAGTGTCTGATTGGATCCTACTAACTTTTGAACTAATGTTCGTTTAATTACCTTCAAAACAAGACCAAGATAAAGTGAATCGGAGCTCATATGTGAAAGTTGGGTTTTGGTTCTTTTTTGTACATTGTGTATTTTAGTTGTTTTTGACCTATAATTTTATGTACATATTTAACTCTTTTTATTTTTATTTTATTTTATTTTATTTTATTTATTTTCCTTGACAAAATTTTTATTAAAATGAGCAAAAATCCAAATTCAAAATAAGACCTAAATCAAAGAAGTTGACAGAGTCCGAGTCTTCACTAACAATCTGCATAAAAGTTATCGTTTTCGTATTCTTTTTTATTTCTTCTTTTTTTAATTAAAATAAAAAAATATTAATGTGTAAATATTTATTTTTGATTTTATCATATTTTTTCTCAATTTTTATCTTATTTAAAAATGACAAAAAAATACAAAACCCCAAAAATTTGATTTTCTATATACATAGAGAACCACCTAAAATATCACTTTGCACAAATGACCTATTTTGATTTTGATCTCTTCATGAAAGTTGTAGATCTCGTCTAGACGAGCAACTTTCGTGAAGAAATTTTTTCAATCCGAGATCATTTGATATTTCGTTTTGATTTATCATTCCTTTTTATTTTCGAATTTTATGGAGCTGGCACGTGACAGCTTTTGGAGCCGCCACGTGTAACTCAATTTTAGCAATTATTTTTAACTATTTTATTAAAAAATTTAAAAAATTTAATTATTTAAAATTAAAAAAAATATATCTTAGCCATGTGGCATCATCTAGGTCGTCCGATCTCGACTGATCGGACGACCCAAGATGTTTCCCCTTCCTTCGCTCGTCTTCCCCCCTCTTTCCTCTTCTGGCCACGCCGCCTCCTCACGCTTCTCGTCGCACCGTCGCCAATCACTGATCTCCCTCTCAATCAATCTTTCCCCTTCAGTCCGCCACCACCGGATCTCATCACCGCCTCCTTTCCTATTCTGACCGCGCCAACACTCGCGAATCCCATCACCGATCTTCCTCTTCAATCCAATCCCCAGTCTGACCAATGACAGGATTGCACCCTCTTGAGCCACCGACCGCCTTCCCAATTTCCATTCTCGACCGCCACCTTCCCTCCATAGCCGGCCGACCTTCTCGCTATTTAACCAGAACCCTGTCGACCCCTTCGAGTATCCGCCGATTGCACGAGGGATCGACGGGGTGACAGCTCGTCTCCTTCTTCCTCGACGAGGTCCGGTGGCTCGGCCCACCGTTGCAGTGCCGCCCTCCGTGCAAGCTGCTCCTTGGTCCAATTTCAAGGTTGTTGAGCCAACGCCTCCATTTACTCGCCTTCCACCACCGCTACCCGCCTCGCACCACCGACCACAACTCCACGCCAAAAGCGCCTCCGGCGCCACCATGCTCTGACCGTGGAGCTCCGCCCCTTCGCCTTGTATTCCTCCCCGTCTCCAGATCTCGCCGACACAATTCTCAGGAGACACCGAGCAGCATCCAGGAGATCACCGACCCTCCGCCTTCAAGTCGGGGCGCCCATTCTTCATCGACTTAGCTTCCTGTTCCTTCGCCGGAGGACCGCCTTCAACTGCAGCTGCTCCGAACGCCTCCGCCTTCGCGCCCCTTCACCGGCACTAGTCCCCACCTCACGTGCTACAGGAGTCCTCCACCCCTCTAGCCACCGGGTGTGGAACCCGAGGTCCCCGCACACGTCCTCCTCGCGTGAGTTGGGGGAACTAATTGCGTCGAAGCCCTCGCCAATCCGCCAGATTCAAGACTGCTCCAGGGCACGTGCTTAGCACATGCCCCCTGGAATCTTTGCGCAAAGGCCCCCGAAGATCCGCCAAGTTTGCAAGACCACCCCGCCACTTCAAGGGTCACGTGCGCTACGCGTGGCCACTTGAGGAAGTTGCAAGGAAACCCCCCTAGTTTCTCCATTTCACCAGAAGCTCCCACCGTCCACAGGGCACGTGCGACGCACATGCCCCTCTGGAAATTGTGCAGAATCCCCTCCCGTGGCTAGGTAATTACATTCATGCTCCTGAGCACAATTTTTTTTCATTTTATTGTCTAAATATTGCAATCAGACCCCTGTCTTCCCCCTTTATTTTAAACCTCTACATGGTATCATTTTTATTAATAAAAAATAGCATTGTGTTCTTCAATTAATTCTCTACGTTATGGCATGATTGTTGTAATTTTCTATGCTGTGATTATTTAACAATTAAAATTCTTGCGTAAAATTATAAAGTTTGCCCATTCTTTGCTTTGAAATTCATAATTAATTAACCATATCTCCAAAAATTGCCAAAAATTCGTAGATTATAGAATTAATTATGTTTTACATCGTGCCCAAAAAGAATTGCATTTGCATGCATAGTTTGCTCTATAGAAATCATTTTGTAGATTTCAACCTTAAATTTTTAATAGGTATTAAATCTCGTATTTTTGAAGTTTAAGATTTTTCTGAGATAAATCACCTAGTGAAAAATCTTGGATAATTTTATTCCTTGAAAACAAATAGGTTAATATTTATTATAATTAATCATTGAAATTCACTCTATTTGCATACATAAATTCATTATTTATTCATATTACATCTGAAAATTCCAAAAAAATTTGAATTGCTTACATTTCATCATTATTTACATCTCGGCCAAGTTTCATAATTTTTGGACTCCGTTAAATTGAAAACTGCATTTTAATCCCTAAAATTGGTCACATTTGCATTTGCATTCAAAAATTGCATTAAAAATACCAAAAAAATACCAGCTCGAAAACTGTGTTCAAAATTTGATACATAATTCTAAGTTGTTCCTTTGCCTCCTTGAGTTCGACCTTGGGACTTGCCCAAGTAAAATAAACATAAACCACTCGATTAAATTTGAATAAATTAATTGTGGTTATTTTTTGATTGATTCCGATTACCCGCCTACAACGAAATGATAAATTCATCATATTTTCAATGCTTATTTAATTCACATAGATTAAAGCAGGTTTTCATGACTCGTCAGATGGCGCCATTGCCGGGGAGGCAAATGGCTTAGGATTTTTCTCTACAAAAATTAATGCCTATTTTTTCCACATATTCGGGTAGTCTGACCCCCGAATCTTCACTATATATTTTCCATTTTTTGCATTTTATTTTCAGCATTTATTTTCTTATAATATTTTTTAATTTTTTTGTATCACTCTCTTACACACTCTCTCTCTCTCTTATTTTTTGTACGAGGAACCTGACGTAGGTGGAGCGGTTCTCTCAAAACTGACGCATCTTCACATACGCCCGAAAAGCCACATTTAAATTAAGATCGAGCCAAGTCGTGAGAGAGCGTAACGTTTAGGATTTTAAATTCTGCAATTTAAATTTTTGTAATTAATTTCTCATTTACATCGGTGTCTGTTTGGACTCTCGTGTGTGTTACAAGACCTAAACATTTTTTCTGTGGTGTGTTGTGGCCTGTTTCACTCTCCGGTGAGGGTAGGGCCCGACTTGAGTGGCTCGTAGGTTAGACCTACATATATGCCTATTAGAGCTTTTAAGACTTTTTTATTATGCTCGTAAAACCTAGGACCACACTTCACATTAATCAAGACACACATTAGATCGTTTCATTTAGTCAAAAATCTAACTCAATTCTTCACGGCTAATAGAATTTTCTGCTAGGTGCGGTTTTATCGGCTTGCATTCATATAGAATAATTTTCAATTCTTGTATTGCATCCCACATGGAGATTGCGAGGAATCATTGTAAGTCTTCTATCTGAGCATTCATCATTATTTCACGTGCATCGATTTTCCTGAATTTTTTCCCTCATGTTTTGTCACTTAAAATTTAAAAGAAATTGGGATTGGATGGTAGACGTGTATTTCTGCTCATCTTATATTTTCAGTGATCACTTAATTAAAATTGGGGCTGCTAAACAAGACCTACTTTAATTAACCCATAAAATTGAGAATTTTTTTCAGGAGAACAACCCCGTCCTTGGATTAGTTTATTTGTCTGAGTGAGCGAGAGACGACACTTAAGGCTAGAGCTCAGCTCTGGAATCTTCGCTCAGACTACTGATTCTACAAAAATGATTAGCTACTTTTCAGTGAGGAAATACGGGTAGCCGGTAACAGGTCCGGATTTCCTTAGCAGAGTGGGTGGTTTAAAGGACATTATGTAAGGCTCCATCTTTAAGTAACGCGTAGTCATTTTACGGTGCGTACTTACACCCATACTGAAAAGTAGGTGCAACTAGTCATGAGAATTCTGGACAGTCTTTAAGAAAATCTCCAACACCTAACAACTCGCTAATGCTTTTCCAAGATTGATTTTATCACCAACTAAAATTGAAAAAAATAATTTGCCGAACTCTTGCGGCTTCATTGTGTGAGTTGGTGAACCTGTGTTTGATTTGTGTTTGCATTGGTGTGCGTGAACCGGTCTCGAATATCAAAAATTGCACACTCGTGCCATCACTCGCCTTAAATAGAGTTTCTTCTGTTGAGTATTCCGTGCAGTTAAACATCTTCAACCAAGATCTATCATGACAACTCGTCCACCTTCTTCGAAGATGATGAGACATTAGTTCGAGTACACATCCGATCTATATTATGAAAATGAATTTGTATCAGTCAGACCCAAATCTTCAAAACCCCATTCGACCAGACATACTCCAACATTTGTAGGAGACTCTCTGCATCCCCATAAATATGGTCTACTCTACAAATCCGATATACTCCATGAAAGACAATCCTTTATATTCGGATCATACAGACGTTCAACCGATCGAGGTCACCATTTCTTCATATGACAATCCTCTATTAAATCATCTAACCGAAATCTCCACTTCTTCATATTGGCCACCTCTCCAGCTCGATTCTACACATGATCAAATTTCATCCTGGACTAATCCATCTTATTCCCGAGTTCTCGCCAAACCATTTGAAGATCGAACCACATTCGAGACCAATGATCGATCGAGACAACAATTCCAACCGACTACATTCTCTCATCATCACATTGTTGGGATAGGTCGACACTTCATAGATGCATATCCAGACTGGACCTTAGGGAATGACACAATGGACCGATCAAACCAAAAGGAGAGAACCACAGATCCTGATCGTACATACTGGATTGACCCTAATGATCATACGCTATGAAAATCCCTCATATCATTCTTTCGGACAGGATACTCACACAGGTGACTAGAGTGATGATATCAACACACATGAACCATGTATGAGGACTTTAATATCTGAGGGACCGATCAACTATCTTGAATACAGGCTCTACTCAAACAAATTGTACATACCTGAATCACACCATGTTGAGTATGAGACCTATAGTATCCCTTCTATAGAGCAGACTCCTTCCATAATTTCTCACGAGAAATTTTCAGAAGTTAACGATCATATAGTGGATATTCCGAGAGAATCTTCTCCAAACTCATACAAGAAAATGGAAATGACTGGATCTCAAGTTGAAAAACAAGAGAATACTCAGGAACCCACACAAATTGCTCTCATGATTTGATCATAAAAAGTTTTTGGAGGATAACATTTCAAGGATAAGCAAGAGATATGAATTAATGGAGGATAAGTTTAGAAATTTCACTGACAGACTAATTTCATTTTATGCTAGCTTGGGTATGGAAGTGGAAGATAGAATGATTGGATCTCAAGTTGAAAACCTCGAGAATACTCAGAACCCATAAACTTTGTTCACCCAAGGGATGTTTCTGACAGCGACACTTCTACATACTATTCCCTTAGGGATGATTCCAACTCAGCATATCTAAGCTCCTCCTCTCCTGTGAAACATAACTCATCTATACATGACATTGAAAAGACCAAAAATTCAAAAAATTCAAAAATACCAAAAAAAATGAAAAATCATAAAAATCCATAAAAATGAAAGTGAAGAAGATTTGAAAATTCTGGATCCTACTCTAAGGGAAGCACTGGATGAAAGATCAATTTTTGAACTTCCCTTAAATCGGACCATTGAACACTTCCCGACCTAGAAAGATTTATAAAGAGTAAATTAATACCGAAAAAGTCGAGGACAAATACAAAGACTGAAAGACATATTGTCAATGGCCATCTCTTTGATATTGAGGAGAAAGATCAAGAACCGCAAAGTGAAACGATTTCCAAATTTTATTGTGGAATCAAGACACGACATTTACCCATGCTCGAATAGATGACGACTCACCAATTAACATCATGTTGACCGCTGTATTTGACAAGCTCAAACTCAGATCTATCAGGAAGATAAGAGAGATCGTTCAACTGGTTGATCGATCGATAAAGCGACCGAGAAGAACCATTTCAGTCATCGTTACATTCGAAGGTACTCCACTCAAGGTAGACTTCGCGATCATTAATATTGAGCATCAAGGAGAATTCACACAGTCTCCAATCATTCTCGAAAAACCATTCTTAGCCTTAACTAAGGCAAGTATAGAGTGCGAGACTCGGGAAATCAATTTTACAGCATTGGGAGCACTTCAATCTCATCCAGTCTTTGAGGAACCACGATATTCTGAGGCGACCCACAAAGGCATCAAAAGTTGTAACCACCAAGAGGTAGAAGAGCCCTACCCCGCTGCTACACCTGAGGTAGCGGTTGTTGAACTGCCCATTGGTCCAGAGACTCTCCACTCTTCCATTTCCCGCTACTATACAGCTCCTATAGATGAATACGGAATACATGAATTCTTATATGATCCTGAAACATATAATGAGCTTACCCTAAGTTAGACATGATATTATCTGAACACCTTGACTAAATCGATCCGACTCAGGAATGCACCAACATTAAAATTAAGAACAAATACATGGGATGTGCACTGACAGGAAGGAATATTTCAATGATTATTCATCTGGAGACTCGATTGTCAATACCTCACTCCCAGGACCAGCACCTTCACAAACAACGCGAACCAAAATTCCCATTCTGGTTCTCCTTCGTCTAGATTGAAAGTTACCTTTGACATACCGGAAAAGGAATCGTCTGATGATTCCTCATCAGGTCCGGAAAAGGTTATCCTTATGAGTGAGGTCAGTTCTGTGGCTCTGAAGTCCTATCTAAGAAAGCAATTGAATATGGACCCCCGTTGGAAGACACCCGCCCCTTGCTATTATTCATCCAGAGCCGATTCTCGTGGTCTCAGTAGATATACCGGAATTATTTCTTATGTGCTGACTGAGACCAGTGCTTCAGAGTACGTATAATCTGAGGACGAATCACATGACTGCAAGACTAAGCGCAAACTGATAAAGCAGCTTAAAAATAAAAATATCTGGAGTGTCTCAACCTTCAAGTACTATTCTTCTGAGGATAACTCCGACGACGGCTAGATATCATCTGATTCATACGCTTCATCTACTCACCAGCGAGATTTTCCTGAGAATAACTCCAACGATAGTTGGGAATCTTCATCTTCTTCCTATCACTACGATCTCCCACCACTGGCTTACAAAAAGATCTGCCGAAAACTGCCTTAATCATCGACAACCCTCCCTCCCTCCCGACCTCATCGGTTCCCTTGTACATCTTCTTCCTATACTTAGGCCAACGCCTAAGTATAAGAGGGGACCGATGCCATCTGTATATACCACTCTCCTCATCCAATCTTTCTCACGATTGCTACATTCTCACCCTTCTTCCGTACTTAGGTTGACCATAACCTAAGCATAGGGGGACCCGATGCCTACTGTATATACTCTCCTCATTCAAATTCCACATCCTCGCCCACCTCATTTTTCGCCCTTCTTCTATACTTAGAATGTTCTCATACTAAGTATAGGGGGCGGGCCGATTTTTTTCTTTTTCTTTTTCACTCTCTTACGCTTAGCCCGAGCTATGTCTTCTCTACACTTCTTGTGCTCTGAGGACATAGCACTCACTAAGTATAGTTGGAGTGTATAAATAATGTGTATATATTTTACCCAGAGCTCGTACTTTCGCGTAAATCTGTATGTATTTAGGGGATGGGTAACTAACTTGTTAAAAAAAGAGTTTTGCAACTAACACTGACTGTGTCCAATTGTGTGTGCAACCAAAAAGTTTTTGAAAATGGCTTCTTATTTATTTTTGTACCAAAAAAACTTGCATCAAAAAAATCTCTCAAAAAAAGAAACAAGTCACAAAAAAATGCATGCATTCCATACATTTGCAGTTCATCCAGCATTACATGCACTTGCATTTGTGAAAAGTCATTGGGTTCTGAACCTAGTTATGAGCAGAAACCGAGAGTGGTCTGGACTTGACCTTAACCCACCTAATTTTCAGAGGAACTTCACCGAGAAAAAGGATTTTAGAAGCTTCAGGTCTATGACTTAATTCTTCAAATTCCATATGACATGCAGCGTTAGACTCTTAGTGTCTAACCTGGTCTCTTCATTTTGGGTACGACTCTGGAATAGGGAATTAATTTGTACTCTCGCACTATGCACTTAGCTCAACTCAGACGGGGTGTTGGAAGATTGCGTGAGTTTCTTTTATGGTAAAGTGGACATCTAAATACCAGAATACGGGTTGAAATAAAGCTTCAGAAAAGGGATGGACAACTGCGCAAAATTTTTTCTAAGACTCCAAAACATGTACGGAAAAAAAAGATTCCATATCCGTAGGGGCACAACAAGATCCAAGCAGAGCTCTCCAAATACAAAGAAGCCTCGACCAAATAAATATTTGACCAAAAAGGTCTAAACTTCAAGAAAACCTGCAAATCTTGGTAGAGACTTGGCTAAACTGATCGGCTTCACAAGGAGAGGTGACTACAATGGTCACCCTCCAGTTCTTTTCCCCTTCTTCTAATTTCTCCCTCTTTTCGATTGTACACAACGTGACAGACCTTAGAAGGAATCACCTGACACCCCGAGGACAAGTTACTGGAGGAGAGGTTTGCATGGTAGTCTGGCATTCTGGATTGGAAGAGCTAAAACCTTTCACACACATGAGTCAATTGTTCAATGTTCATAGGGTATGCTTTGGGAGGAGGATTGATCTAAGATGAATTTTGAGCCGAAATTGTGATAATGTGTAGGACTTGGAGGTTATTGATTTTAAAACCATAATTCTCACAGAAGTTCCGCTAAACTAATAACCCAAAGGTCGGATCTAGCTCCATTTTCACCTTCTGCTCATGGTCTTGGTATGGAACCCAATCTCATTTCACCTCATTGCATTTCTTTAAATGCTCGGGGACGAGCATGATTTAAGTATAGGGGGATGATGAATCACAGATTCATCACTTTAAAAGTAACTAGTTAAGCTCAAATCCCCTAAATTCATTGGCATTTCTTCATTTATATTGCATAATTAACATTCCTGCATGTATAAATAATAATTGCATTTTATCACTCATAATTGCATAAAATAAGAAGCCAAAAATCACAGACCATTTGACCTGTAAAAAAAGCTAACTTACCTGATTTTTAATTCATGCTAACTTGAAATGACCTGAAACTACCTCCACTATACATATGACTAAAGAAAAATGAAGAATACAAAAAATCACTAACATAAATAAGTGGTCCAAAAACTCAAACCCTAATTTCAGATCTGTCGAACTAAAACGATGATATCTTCCTCATATAATGCCGGATTGGATCCTACTCACTTTTGAACTAATGTACGTTCAATTACCTTCAAAGACCAAGATTAAGTAAATTAGAGCTCATATGTGAATGTTGGATTTTGAGCCTCTTTTGTACATTGTGTATTCTAGCAGTTTTTGACGTATTACTTTATGTGCATATTTAACTTTTTTTATTTTATTTCTTTTTCATTAATTTTGTATGACTAAAATTTTATTAAAATGAACAAAATCCAAATCCAAAGTAAGATCTAAATCAAAGAAATTGACAGAGTCCTAGTCTTCACTACCAGTCTGTACAAAAGTTGTCGTTTTCGTATTCTTTTTATTTCTTCTTGTTCTTAATTAAAATCCAAAAAAATAGATTAATGTGTAAATATTTAGCTTTGATTTTATCATATTTTTTCCAGATTTTTATATTATTTAAAAATGACAAAAAATATAAAACCCCAAAAATTCGATTTTCTAGGTATATAGAGAACCACGAAAAATATCACTTTGCACAAATGACAAATTTTGATTTTGATTTCTTCATAAAAGTTGTAGATCTCGTCAATACGAGCAAATTTTTTGTCTAGCACATGAATGCAATTTAGATGCACTAAATTTCAAATATAGAAAACTATGAGGTCCCGACTTCAAAAAGGTTTCTACATACATTTACAGAGCTGATATTAAAACACAATAAAAGCAAACAAGGGGAAAGGAATGCAATATACCCCTACATGTCACGAGGAGCATGTGAGGGGCGACTGACGGTGCAAATCTAAAACATGGAGGAATCCAACAGTCTAAATAGTGGTGCTGGTGTGCGGTCCTGATTCCTTCATGGTCTCATTGTACCGCTCGAATTTGGGCGTGCACGTACAATCTGGATAAAAATTGGGAAGTTACTCTGTGATCTAGCGGTGATGATGGCGTCATAAAGAACACGAAGAACATGCTGTTGGGCAAGCTTCGATTTTTCAATCCGAGGTCATTTTCTATGTCTTTTTGATTTACCATTCTTTTTATTTTCGAATTTTCTGTAGCTGACACGTGGCAGTTCCTGGAGCCGCCACGTATCACTCAATTTTAGCATTTATTTTCAATTATTTTACTAAAAATAAAAAAAATGATTAATTAAAAATTAAAAAATATATATCTGAGCCACGTGGCATCATCTGGGCCATCCGATCTCGACCGATCAGACAGCCAGGATGCTTCCTCTTCCTTCGCTCGTCCTCCCCCCTCATTCCTCTTCTGGCCGCGCCGCCTCCTCGTGCTTCTCGCCACGCGATTGCCAATCACCGATCTCCCTCTCAATCAATCTTTCCCCTTCAGGCCGCCACCATTGGATCTCATCACCGCCTCCTTTCCTATTCCGATCGTGCCAACGCTCGCGAATCCCATCTCCGATCTTCCCCTTCAATCCAATCCCCAGTCCGACCAATCACAGGATCGCCCTCTTGAGCCACCGTCTGCCTTCCCAATTTCCCTTCTCGACTGCTACCTTCCCTCCATAGCCGGTCGACCTCCTCGCCTAACTAGAACCCCGTCGACCTCTTTGAGTATCCGCCGATTGCACGAGGATCGACGGGGTGACAGCTGGTCTCCTTCCTCGGCAAGGTCCGGTGGCTCGGCACACTGTTGCAGCGCCGCCCTCCATGCAAGATGCTCCTTGCTCCGGCTTCAAGGCCGTTGAGCCATCGCCTCCATTTACTAGCCTTCCACCACCGCTACCCGCCTCGGACCACCGACCACGACTCCACGTTAGAAGCGCCTCCACCGCCACCATGCTCTGACCGTGGAGCTCCACCCCTTTGCCTCGTGTTCATCCCCGACTCAAGATCTCACCAACACAATTCTCAGGAGACACCGAGCAACCTCCAGGAGATCACCGACCCTCCGCCTTCAGGTCGGGGCACCCATTCTTCATCGACATAGCTTCCTGACCTTCGCCGGAGGACCGCCTTCAACAACAGCTACTCCAAACACCTCCTCCTTCGCGCCCCTTCACAGGCAGCAACCCCCTCCTCACGTGCTCCAGGAGTCCTCCGCCGCTCCAGCCACCGGGTGTGGAACCCGAGGCCCCCACGCATGTGCTCCCCGCGTGCGTTGGGGGAACTAATTGCGTCAAAGCCCTCGCCAGTCTGCCAATTCCAGACTACTCAAGGAACATGCTTAGCACGTGCCCCCTGAAATCTTTGCGCAAAGGCCCCCGGAGATACGCCAAGTTTGCAAGACCACCCCTGCCACTTCAAGGGTCATGTGCGCTGCATGTGACCGCTTGAGGAAATTGCAAGGACCCCACCCCCACTTCCTCCATTTCACTAGAAGCTCCCGTCGCACGTGTCCCTTTGGAAATTTTGCAGAATCCCCTCTAGGGGCCAGGTAATTACATATGTGCCCTTGTGCACATTTTTTCTTCATTTTATTTTCTAAATATTGTAAACAGACCCCTGCCTCCCCCCTTTATTTTAGATCTCTACATGGCATCGTTTTTATTATTCAAAAATAACATTGTGTTCTTCAATTAATTTTCTACATTATGGCACGACTGTTATATTTTTCTATGTTGCGGTTATTTAACAATTAATATTCTTGCGTAAAATTGTATATTTTGCCCACTCTATGCTTCGAAATTCATAATTAATTAACCATAGCTCCAAAATTGCCGAAAATTCACAGATTATAGAATTAATTGTGATTTACATCATGCCTAAAAAGAATTGCATTTACATACATAATTTGCTCTATAAAAATCATTTTTTAGATTTCAATCTATAATTTTTAATAGGTATTAAATCTCGTGTTTTTTAAGTTTAGGATTTTTTAAGATAAATCACCTAGTATAAGATCTTGGATAATTTTATTCCTTGAAAATAAATAGATTTAATATTTATTATAATTAATCATCAAAATTCGCTCTATTTGCATTCATAAATTCATTATTTATTCATATTACATTCGAAAATTCCAAAAAAATTATAGTGCATACAATTGATCATTATTTACATCTGGACCAAGTTTCATAATTTTTGGACTCCGTTTAATTGAAAATTACATTTTAGTCCCTAAAATTGGCCACATTTGCATTTGCATTCAAAAATTACATTAAAAATACCAAAAAAATATCACCTCGAAAACTGCACACGAAATTCGATAGACATAATACTAAGTTGTCCTTTGTGTCCTTGAGTTCGACCCTGGGACTTGTCTAAGTAAAATAAACATAAAACCACTCCGACTAAATTTAAATAAATTAATTATGGTTATTTCTTGATTGATTCTGATTACCCGCCTACAACTAAACGACAAATTCATCGTATTTTTAACGCTTAATTAATTCACACCGAGTAAAGCAGGGTTTTCGCGACTAGTCACGCCTCCAGCCTCGCAAAGGGCGGACTTGCCCCATTCCCTCACCGTAGCTCAGAGCTCTGCCCCCATTTCCTCTTGATTTTTCTTACTAACCTTGCAGGTGTTTCAGTCGACGAATGAAGCCCCAGGTTCGAGCTACAGGACCGCACGAAGAAGAATGCGGGCAATCACCACCGTTGAAGAAGCCCCATTTCCCCGTCGTTCAATCTTACTCGAATCAATGCAACAGATCGCTTCAGAGGATTGGACCACACTTAGCGCTTCGAGTCCAACCGAAGCAAGGTGCACTCGACACGGGGAGGATGGACCGACCCTAGCCTAAAGTGTCTCACGTGTTGCGCGTACGTTATGCAGGAAAATTGCAACCATGCCCAACCACATTCAGAATTTGCAGAAAATCCCCGCACGTGAAAAATTCATGTGACCTTGAGAAAATTGCGCACGGGTCCCTCTGACTTTCCAATATTGCAAAAATACCCCTGTGCAT
The DNA here is from genome assembly GCA_037367405.1 of Ottelia alismoides. NCBI lineage: Eukaryota > Viridiplantae > Streptophyta > Magnoliopsida > Alismatales > Hydrocharitaceae > Ottelia > Ottelia alismoides. The sequence goes on along the minus strand of JAZKJV010001559.1, from coordinate 1,134,465 downwards.
TAGTAAATTACCTGAGAACCCCTCCAGCTTTGGGAAATTGAAGATGAGTCCTTACAAATACTATTTAGAAAGGAAAACCTAACTTTTTATTGCATTTTAGTCCTTGGATTTTCATTATAGCATAACTCCCTCATTCTGACTCTGTTTTTAATACACAATATGTTGTTTCAAAGCTCTTTTCATGTTCTTCAATTATAGACATCTTGTGAACTTAACAGAGCTTGTTTGAATTGATTCATTCAAAGAAGAAGATGATAGTTCTTGCCTTACTTGAATCTGACTCAGTTTCTCTGTGATATTTATTGATAATTGATCTCTCTTCTGCATGAGCCCGAGTGAGACGATTGCACCACAATAATTCCCTTATATTATTGATGATTATTGTTTTCGAGGAATTAACATTTGCAGGAAAAAGAGGGCTATTAAATTGGTTTCTGGTCTAATTTTCTCGAATGATCAAGGATTGATTCATTTACCCTGTTTTTGGCTATTAATAAGCTCCTCTGATTACATGACATAGATTTATTCTTTTTAGGAGATTAATAGGGCATTATAGAGAAAAAATTCCTGTCATTCTTGAAATGTTCTATCCATGGATTTTTGGGATCATTTTTTAAGCAGTTATTTGATCATTGATTCTCCTTTACTTACACTTTGGATCTAATTGATCTTATTGATTATATTTTCGAGGATCTGTGATTATCTCTTGAGGATTAATTGATTTATAATTTCATCTAGGATATGTGACTAACTTTTGAGGTTATTCAAGGACTGATAATTGCCATTCGAAGGATTAAAGATAATATACAATCACATATCCTCTGTTTACCTTATTTTCTGTTTATATTGCATTCCCATCTGTATTATCCATTTTATCTTTCTTTATTTCATTCTCTGACACGAAAATTCAATCACTTAGCTTAATTGAGAACCACGCAACTAAAATCACACCGTTCCCTAAGTTCGACCTTGGTACATTTATCAAGAAAAATACTCTACATATTCAAATTTGTGGTTTTTTATACTCTGAAATCTGCTTATTATACTATAATATTAGATTATTAAAGAGGCGTTTTCACGGTCTATCAAATGGCGCTGTTGTCGAGGAGGGAGAGGAGATCTCGACACGAGTACCCATGTCGTGGCGCGTCTGTGTGTATTACAGGCGCTTGAATGCCGCAGTGAAGAAGGATCACTTACCGCTACCTTTTTTTGATCAAATTTTGGAGAGATTGCCAGGAAAATAATACTTCTTTTTCCTAGACGGGTACTCGGGTTACAATTAAGTAGCCATCGCCCAGAGGATCAGGAAAAGACTACATTTACGTGTCCTTTTAGCACTTATGCATTCAAGCGCATGCCTTTTGGGCTCTGTAACACCCTCAGCACTTTTCAATAGTGCATGATTGCAGTTTTTGCTGAAATGGTTGGAGATTTCCTGGAAGTCTTTATGGACGACTTTGGTGATTCATTCGATAATTGCCTAGTGCACCTAGATCGATTGCTCGAGAAGTATAGGGAAGTGAATCTAGTGCTCTCGTAGGAGAAAAGTCACTTTATGGTAAAAGAGGGCATCGTGTTGGGGCATGCCATCTCCAAGAAGGGAATGGCAGTTGACCCTGCCAAGGTGGATGTGATCAAGAAACTCGAATCACCGACTAATGTAAAGCAAGTGTGGTCTTTTCTAGGGGTTGCCGGATTTTATAGGAAATTTATAAAGGATTTTTCAAAATTGTCCGACCGCTAACTGAGATCTTAGGAAAAGACACCGAGTTTATTGTCAATCATAAGTGTCTTGAAGCCTTCGAGCTGCTCAAGAAGAAGATCATTGAGACTCCTACCCTACAAGCCCTCGATTGGTCTCTTCTTTTCGAGATCATGAATGATGCTTCAAACTTTGGAGTAGGGGTTGTGTTAGGACAGAGGAGAGATGGAGTCCCATATGTTATTCACTATGCAAGCAAAGTTTTGGATCCAACTCAGAAAAATTATACAATAACAGAAAAGGAAATGCTTGCAGTAGTCTTTGCCTTGGAGAAATTCATATCTTCGCTTCTAGGATCCAAAGTGACAGTATATACAGATCACTCAACCATCGTATACTTAATGACGAAAAAGGATGCAAAAACACGTCTCCTCAGATGGATATTCTTGCTTTAAGAATTTGATTTGGAGATTAAAGATAAACCTGGAGTAAAGAATGTGGTGGTTGATCATTTATCACCGACCAAACAATACAATCCCTGATTCAGAATCAATCTGTGAAACCTTCCCAGACGAGTCAATTTCTGCTATTGACTCTCTCCCATGGTATGTTGACATGGTTAACTACCTTGTTTCTAAGAAAGCTCCCCAAGGTTGGCCCAAGAACAGAATCGACCGACTCAAGTCGGAAGTTAGACAATACCATTGGGAGGATCTGTTCCTTTTCTTTGAAGGACCGAATTATATCTGGAGGAGATGTATTCCTCACGGGGAATACCAAAGTATTCTCAATCTCTGCCACACCTTGGAAGCAGAAGGACAATACTCCGGGAAAAGGACCGTCGAGAAGATACTACAATGTGGATTTTATAGGCCGGACTTGTTTAAGGATGCTTACAATTCATTAAGTCGTGCCCTGTCTTTCAGTGAATCGGAGGGACAGTTGGTCCCAAAGACGCCATGTCCATGCAACCGGTGATCATTTGTGATGTTTTCGATGCATGGGGCATTGACTTTATGGGCACATTCTCTAATAATCAAGGATTTGAATATATTTTTCTCGTGGTAGACTATCTATCTAGGTGATTGGAGGCTATCCCCACTCGAGTTGCAGATAGCAAGACCGTCTGCAAGTTTTAAAAAGATCATATTATTCGAAGTTTGGGATCCCTATGGCATTAATATATGATGGGAGTAGCCATTTTGTCAACCGAAAAGTGAAGAAGTTGACCAAGGACTATGACATTGAGCACCGTGTCGCTAGTCCATACCACCCACAATCCAATGGCATGATCAAGGTGTCAAATAGGGAGGTTAAAGGAATTTTACAGAAGCTCGTCCGCCCTGACAGGAAGAATTGGTCCCAACTCTTGGATCAAGTTCTATGGGCTTACCGGACGGCTTACAAGACCCAATTGGCACCTCCCCATTTCGAATGGTATATGGAAAGCCGTGTCATTTGCCCGCAGAACTAGTGTATAAATCAGAATGGGCAATCAAAAAGATCAATTGGAACTGTCACCAAGGAAAAGAAGAACAAAGATATGGATTTAAATGAACTATCAGATATTTAAAATCATGCATACGAGAACACCATTTACAAGGACATGGTAAAGAAATGGCACGACAAGCACATTTGAACAAAAAGCTTTGTCCCAGGACAGAATGTGTGGCTATTTAATACAAGAATGAAAGTTTTCCAAGGCAAACTGAAATCCAAATGAACAGGACCTTTCATCGTGAGAGAGCTTCATAATAACGGAAATGTTGAGATCTCAGAGATCACAGACAACACGCATATTTCTATAGTCAACGGTCAACTGCTTAAACATTTTAAACATTTTTCAAGTGAGCAGTTAATGCAAATTGAGCAGATCTCCTTCACTCGAGGTACTGTTTTAAATGAAAGACTCAAGCGGTCCGGATGAACCCCCTCTCCCATAAAAATTCTATCAGTCTTCTGTATATCCATCATTCAGTTTATCTCCTAGGTCCCCCACCTGTTATTACTTCCTATACTTAGATTGACATGAGTCTAAGTATAGGGGGATCGATCGCATTGTGATTTCCCCGCTTCTATTATTTCTTCTCATCCCCGACCGCCTCATTTCTTGCTCTTTTGTTGTGCTTAGGCCCTCAAAACCTTAAGTATAGGGGACGAGTTGACTTCCTATTTTTAGCGCTCTCCTATATTTGTAATGAGCTATGTCTGCATCCCACTCTGTGCCATGAGGACATAGCATTTGCTAAGTATAGGGGAGTGTGTATATATTCTATATACTTTACTTATAGCTCGTACTAAAAATGTTTTTCACATGCAAATCTGGGTATGGGTAATAATATTGTGTATGGGTAAAAGTATGTATAGGTAGTATGCATTACAAGTTTTTTGTATGTATTACATGTTTTGAAAAAGTTTTTTATAGAAAAAAGAAAAAGAAAAAGAAAAAGCATTAACTGTTGAGTTGGTGTATGCCTGACACTATCACTAGAAATCAAGGCTTGAGAATTTGATAACACATGATTTTTTAGATTAAAAAATTCAGAGTTAACCAACCTTAGTCATTAGAGTTTGAGACTTAATAATCCACACTTCTCGAGTTTGAAAGATTTGAGCGCTATATTGCACTCTTCATCTTTGCCTTCTAAAGAATATGATCAGCACATCACTTCCACAACTACATGATTGATGAGATGCGTTGAGTTATTCACTTGAGGGACTGGGACTTGAGATTTGAGTTTTGACCTGATTTTATGATGCTTAAGGATGGAATAAAATCATTGAAAGCTTCTAGAAACCTGAGTGTCAACAAACCCTAGCCAGTATGAGAACAAGTTCTCATGCTATCTCTTGATGAAAACCTATGCGTCAGGGTGTGATGAAACATAAAAATTGTTGATCAGTGTGTGCCAATTTTGTAAAAGTAGTGGAGATAGCCAGACCTTATAAATGTACTAAGCCTTCTCCCACTATAAGTAGGGTCGGCTACATGGATTCTTGCTTAAATCCATGTTGAAAGATTTGACTATTTTTTACGCTGGCCGTCGACTACCTAACGCAATCCCTACAAGAGTGGGATTTGAAACCTGGTCTTTTGTGTGGTAGACACACTGTACTACCACTAGACCATTAAGTGGGTTCTGGCCAGACCTTATCATGACAAAAATTCGAAAGAAAGTGCTCAAAGTTACAAAAGGAAAAATTCCACAAAAAGAGCTGAATTACTAGTGTCTGGCAAGCACTCCCAACCATTTCAAAGTGTCCACTTGGATCGATGCTACTAGGACCAGGAGTCGGGCTAGCACCTAAAAAGGGCTCTGCATCGTAAATATTAAGAGTCTAGTGTAGAAGGTACCTTTGGTACTCAGAAAAGCCACACCCCGGTGTACTCACAGGAAAACAAGTGCAGACGACTCCGAGCTCTTTTGACAGACATACTGGTCAACGAACCAAAAATAATACCATGTTGAGTAATAAGGCACTCGAGAGATTCCTTGTTCCAATGAAAGGGAGAGAAGAATTAACACAATCCTATACTCTCCAGTATCTGGCCTGCCATCTATACTTTTAAGTCTGACAAACTAAAGAGACGATGGATTGGATGCAAGAACTGATTTATTCCCCAGTGTTGAGGATCGGGTCTTGAGGAGAGTCTCTTGGATCAGGACTTTGGTTGACATTTCAACTCTACTCTCATGAAATGTAGTACACTTCAAATGTCATATACTTATGTTATATGTACAAAAAGAGAGTTTGATAATTAGAGAAGTTGGATTCCTTTTGACTAATGTTAGGATCAGCTTAGAATTTTAGGATCACCAAAACCAAGAGTTCTTGATGAATCAAGCCTTCAAGTTTCACATGCACTGTCAAAGATTAATTCGACTCAATCATTCTCTATTGCTCGAGGCCGAGCATGGTTTAAGTACAGGAGGATGATGAATCTCAGATGAATCATATTAAAATCAATTTATAATTCTCAAACTTAATTAAATCAATAAACCCACAATTAATTTATTAATATTAACTTTTATTAACTGTGTACATATTCTGCGTATAATTAACACTAATACTAACCCTATTTATTGTATTAATTACTAACTTTTTCTTTACTATTTTAATTTATTAAAAACCCCTAAAAATTAGATTAATTATTGTGCATTTTGTTTTGGTATTAAAAAGAAATTGAAAATACAAAAAATATAAAACCTTGAAATTAAGTGTTTTAAATACTTAAAAATACTTGCAAAAATATTTCTGTGTACAAATGACCTCTTTTGACTTTTTCTTCAACATGAAACTTGTAGATCTACAACTTTTTTTGACTCTTTTGTAATTTAGCTTCTAATTATTTAATTTTGATTTTTTAATTTTCCTATTTTCTAATTTTCCCATTGGGCCACGTGGCTCCCTCTGATCAAGCCACGTGGCCCAGCCCCCCGTTCTTTTGGACCATCGGATCGCCTCCATTCCGCTCACATCACCACCGCTCATTCCTGCTCGCTTCACACACGTTAGATGAGATCTCCTGATCTCATCATTGCCATTCAACCGCGCCCCTTCATCCTTCGTTGGATCACAAGATCCAATGGCTGCTAGATCTTCTTCTACCTCCGCCTCTTCTGCTCCCTGTCCGTTACGCTTAGAACCACTCCGCCCCTTCCTTTTCTAGTGACGTCACCCGACATCCTCTCCACCTCTTCTCGCCATTACCACGTATCCCTCACATCCCTCTCCCTCACGTAACCCCTAGTCACCACCCACCTTCCTTCTAGGGCTCGCTTCGACCGTTCGAAAACCCATTTCTCTTTCTTGTAAATAACTCCTCCATCAAACCTCGTCGTCGTTCGCCACAGCTAGTCGTCACACCCTATCACCTCCGATCGAATTTATTCGCCATTATCTGAAAGCAAAGGAGAGAGAGAGCTCGGATTCCTCAACCTGTGACAGCGGCAAGTGTCATCTTCGTGCGAGGACCCTCACCCTCTGACGTAATCCAAGGTCTTCCTCGACCTTGCTGCAGCTGCTACTTGCAACTATTGAGCTCAGGCTTGCCGAGCCTTCGAACAACGATTGAGTGAAGCATCGCTCCTCCACCCCCATGCATCCACTCGTTCTGCATAGTAACACCGCATCACATCTCAAGGTGCTTCTGGCGACCCAAAAAAACAAAACCCCCTCGCCTTTTTTCATTTTCTCTGCTTCGATCACCCCTCATTGCGCTCCGCCCTCATACCTCCGCCACCTCTCCGGCCTCCCTCTCTGTTGTTGTTCTACCCTCCAGACCCCCCTACGCTTCCGGCCTCGCTAAGATCGGAGCCTTACTTCGTTCCCTCACCATCGCTCGGAGCTCCGCCCCCATTTCCGCTCGATTTTTCTCGCTAACCTTGCAGGTGTTTCAATCGACAATTGAAGGCCCATGTTCGAGCTACAGGAACCGCACGAGGAAGAACACGGGCGATCACCACAATTGAAGAAGCCCCAATTCCCCGCCGTTCGAACTTGCTCGAATCAACGCATTAGATCGCTTCAGGGGATCAGACCACGCTTAGCACTTCAGGTCAAACCGAGGCGAGGTGCACTCGACACGGGGAGGGTGGACCGGCCCGAGGATAAAGCGTCTCACGTGTCGCGTACAAGTGATGTGGCAAAATTGAAACCATGCCCAACCACTTCTGAATTTGCAGAAAAGCTTCACATGTGACAAATTCATGTGACCTTGAGAAAAATTGCGCGCAGGTCCCTCTCGCTTTGGGAAATTGAAGATAAGTCTTTACAGGGACCATTTTGAAAGGAAAACTTAACTTTTTATTGTATTTTAGTCCGTGGATTTTCATTATAGCATAACTCTCTTTTTTTACTCTGTTTTTAATACACAATATGTCGTTTCAAAGCTCTTTTCATGCTCTTCAATTATAGATATCTTGTGAACTTAACAGAGCTTGTTTGAATTGATTCAATCGAAGAAGAAGATAGTTCTTGCCTTACTTGAATGTGACGCAATTTCTTAGTGATTTTTATGGATAATTGATCTATCTTCTACAGGAGCCCGAGTGAGAGGATTGCACTACAATAATTCGCTTATATTATTGATGATTATTGTTTTCAAGAAATTAACATTTGCAGAGAAAGGAGAGCTATTAAATTGATTTCTGATCTAATTTTCTTGATTGATCAAGAACTGATTCATCTGCCTTGTTTTTGGATATGAATAATCTCCTCTGATTACATGACATAGATCTATGCTTTTTAGGAGATTAATTGGACATTACAAAGAAAAAATTCATGTCATTCTTGAAATATTCTATGCAGGGATTTTTGGGATCTATTTTTAAGAAGCTATTTGATCATTGATTCTCCTTTACTTACACTTTAGATCTAATTGACCTTATTGATTATATTTTTGTGGATCTGTGATCATCTTTTGTTGATTAATTGATTAATAATTTCATCTTGGATCTGTGATTAACTTTTGAGGTTATTCAAGGACTGATAATATTTATTCAAAGGATTAAAGATAATATACAATTACAGATCCTTTGTTTCCCTTATTTTCTGTTTATTTTGCATTCTCATCTGCATTGTCCATTTTCACTTTCTTTATTTCATTCTCTGACATGAAAATTCAAATCACAAGTTGTTAATCACTTAGATTAATTGAGAACCACACAACTAAAATCACATCATTCCCTGTGATCGACCTTGGTATCTTTCTTCCTCATCTGAGGAATGGGCCAAGCTGATCCTAGCTCAGAAAGCACGCTAGTTCAAAAGTTTATACTACTACTTGATATTCGAACTATACACTTACCAAGAAAAATATTCCACATATACAAATTTGTGATTTGTGATACTCTGGAATCTGCCTCCTATACTACAATATTAGATTATTAAAGAGGCGTTTTCACGGTCTATCAATACATCTTTTATTTCTTTTGCTATTTTTTTGTATTTTAATTTAATGAACAATATACAAAATATTATATACAATATTAAACTAATTTATGTTTTTGGCTATGAATAATCTCCTCTGATTACATGACATAGATCTATGCTTTTTAGGAGATTAATTGGACATTATAGAGAAAAAAATCCTGTCAATCTTGAAATATTCTATGCAGGGATTTTTGGGATCTATTTTAAGAAGCTATTTGATCATTGATTCTCCTTTACTTACACTTTGGATCTAATTGACCTTATTGATTATATTTTTGTGGATTTGTGATCATCTCTTATTGATTAATTGATTGATAATTTCATCTTTGATCTGTGATTAACTTTTGAGGTTATTCAAGGACTGATAATTGTTATTCGAAGGATTAAAGATAATACACAATTACAAATCCTTTGTTTCCCTTATTTTCTGTTTATTTTGCATTCTCATCTGCATTGTCCATTTTCACTTTCTTTATTTCATTCTCTGACACGAAAATTCAAATCACAAGTTGTTAATCACTTAGATTAATTGAGAACCACACAACTAAAATCACATCGTTCCCTGTGATCGACCTTGGTACACTTACCAAGAAAAATATTCCACATATACAAATTTGTGATTTTTGATACTCTGAAATCTGCCTCCTATACTGCATTATTAGATTATTAAAGAGGTGTTTTCGCGGTCTATCAATACATCTTTTATTTCTTTTGCTATTTTTTGGTATTTTAATTTAATGAACAATATATAAAATATTATATACAATATTAAACTAATTTATATTCAATTTTTAGTAATGAAAAACACATAAAATAAATGGAATCTTAAACACAGATTTTATGTAATTATTCATAAATATTAAATCATCTTAAATGGTCTGGTGGTAGGGCAGTGTGCTTCCCACCCAAAAGACCAGGTTCAAATCCCCTCTTATGAGGGCCAGTTAGGTGATCGTCATCCATCATAAAAAATGGTCGAATCTTTCAACATGGATTTGAGCAAGAATCCATGTAGCCGACCCTACTTATATTGGGAGGAGGCTTCGTCATTTTTTCAACTAGCCTTAATTATTTACAAGGGGTTAAATGTTAAATTGAATTAATTAGTTGTTAAGTTAATTAATTAATTTAAGATAGATGAATAATTAATCCAAATAATGATGATGAATTTTGGATTCATCACCCCTCTATACTTAAGCATTGCTCGTCTTCGAGTAAATAAAGAATGAATAAGTTAGTTGAATCCCAGACTACGCATATGAGATACAAGGCTTGACATTCGGGACACGAGTTTCGTGTGACTCTCACACTCTAAAATTAAACAAGCCTCACTCAAAAGAACTCAACTCCCCTAATTATCAGACTCTCTGTATGTATATAATGAGTATGCCATTTAGTGTGTATTACATGTACATGTGCAGAGTCAAAGCTTCTCCTGAGGTTTCAGTCTAAAAGATCTTCCTTAAGACACAACCCTCAACTTTAGGGAATAAATAGTCTCACTTCATTCCATCATCTCTTAGTTATCAGATTACAAATTATCAGATGAAATGGCCAAGTATGGAGGATATAGGTTTGTGTCGATTCTTTTCTCCTCACATGGGAACAAGGATCTCTCGAGTACCTTATTTAACACACACATGTATTTTTGGTGTCAATCATTATGTCTGCCGAGAATTCTGAGTCGTATGCACTTGTTTTTCTGTGATACACTGAGTTGTCTCTCTTTTGAGTATATATCATACCTTCAATACCAAGACTTTATCTCTAACGATGTAGAGCTCGTTTACCATGCTCGTCTGACTCATATAGCCTAATTGATTTGGTCCAAGTAGACACTTTGAAAAGGTTGAGAGCACTCACCATTGACATAAGCTCTTTGAATTTTTCTTTGGAATGTATGAGATTTCTTTTCAATATTTTCCTTTTTTTTTCTTTTTTTGGCTAGCTCCAATACTTTTACCAAGTTGGTGCATACTAATCAACATTTTAATGGTTTTACACACATTGGAACTTAGGTTTGAATCAAGAAAGTATAACAACCTTGTTCTCATACTGAGTAAAGTGCTGACACACGGGTTTCATGAAGCAATCATTAATCTTATCTCATCCTCGAGCATTATTAAATCAGTTCCAAACTCAAACCTCTCATCCCAGTTCCTCAAGCGAAATATCAACTCATCACAATATATATGCAATCGTGCAAGTGAAGTATTGGTCATATTCTTTTGAGAATAGAGATTCTATATGCAATATAGCATGTATATCTTTCAAACTAGGGAGTTTAAATTATTAAGTCCTAAGACCCTAATGAACAAGAATGGTTAAACTCCGAGTGAAGTTTCACTCTAAACCAACTATCATGAATTACACAAGTCTTGTGTGAAGTGAAAGTGTCAGGGACAAAACCACTTACTGGTTAGTATTTTTTAGATTTTTAGATAGCTTTTTTTCAAATAATTTTGCAGGTATATGCAAAAACAATGTGTCAAAATAATTTGTACCTTTTTGGCAAACAATATGTAAAATATTTTCACAAAACCATGTCAGATACATATATAGAATTTTTCAAATGTACTACAAATCATTTTACAAAATAATTTTCAAATCCTCATACCCTTAGCCTATAATAATACACAAAAATATTTTAAAGTACACGCTATGGATAAAATATATATGAAATATGTATACGTAGCTTGTGCTATGTGCTTATGGCACAAAATGAAATGAAGAACATAGCTCGTACCAAATATAAAAAGAACTGTACGAGAACTGAAATAGGCAAATCCCCCTATACTTAGGTTTTAAATAACCTTAGTATAGGATGAAAGTACAAAGAAAGAGGGTATCAAATGAATAGAATAACATGAGGGTTTAGTCAAACTAGAGGTCGGTTCCCCCTATACTTAGGCTGAAGTAGCCTATGTAGAAAAGACAAAAATTAAAAGAAGAGGGAACCGAGAACTAAATGAAGTGAGTTAGGGTTACTGAAAAGAATAAATGAATCTTTTAATGAAGAATCTCTTGAGATGTGAATCTTTTAGAGCTGTTGGAAGTTAAGGTCCTACGGGAGTGATAAGAAAGTGTTAGAGTAAACTCACACACAAAATAAGTACAATGCAAACCCCTTTAATTCACCAACTTCACACATGAAGGCCTTGAGAGCTCGACCGAATTATCGTCTATTTTAATTGGTGACAGTATAATGTCTAGAGTCCATTACTCACAGTGAGTCTCCTTATGCCTAGTGATGCTCCTGATATCTTTCAATCAAAAGGGAGATCTTCTCAGGTTGGCGGGTTCAATATCACTCGCTTAAAGAGGCTAACAATCCTATACAACCAAAACGTATACTAAGGTCGGAAGAAAGCCCTTGTAGCTCTCAAATCCACATAAATCAAAAATGGAGATTTAGGGGGAAAGTCCAGAGATTTGGGCTCTATCCTTAGGGAAACATCTTCACCCACTTTGTTTGGAGGTATGTACCTGTGAATAATGAGGGGATTACTCTCCTGTAGTACAAGGTTAATTTTACTCCATCTTATTTTGATTGACTTGCTTAAACAACCCCAATTTTAATAGTTAGGTTATCCCTGTATTTATGTGAACACTTAAAATACATCGCCTAATGTTCAGTCACGTTTCCTTTTAGATCCTAAGTTACAAACTCAAGAGGAAGGATACAAGAAAAGCCAAATGCAAGTGAGAAATAAAGATTGATGCCCACGGTAGTAATACTTACAGTGATTCCCAACTCTCTTTATGTGGATGCAAGATTGTAATTTAACACTATATGCAATACAAGTCAATGAAAAACCGCACCTAAGCATAAGTTCTATAAAGGGAAGAATTTGAGTTACAATTTGAGCTAGATAGAACTAGCTAAGTATGTTTTATTTAATTGAATCTTAAGAGATACATGTATGACCTAAAATTATGATGGCACGGATATAAATGACCTAATTAAAGCTCTAAGATTCATGTGCCTATCTTAATCTCAATCACTCAATTCGAGCCCTACTCTTGGGTCAAGGGTGAAACATGTCTCAACACACCACATAAAGAATTTAGAATGTCTCTTATTTGCAAACCACGAGTTCTCAAACGAGAACCGTTGTATAAAACATAGAAAGTACAAAAAATTACAACACAACATTATTAAAAAAATTATTCTAAGTAACTAGCTAGCTATCTCTTGAACTCCTCAAGCTCTACTGATGTGGAATCCTCTCAACTGAAGCTCCAAGCTCCTCACCTCCGTGTCACTTCGAGCATCCTCGACTCTGTGGGCCTTGACACTACAACAGAATGATTAGATATTATCACAAGAGCTATTAAGTTGCTAAAACAACACATAAACAAGTCAGCTAACAGAATAAAGTCAATCAACACTAAAAAAATAAACACAACCCAAACTTAACCTAAATAACAGTATAAATCTCTTAATCAAGTATATAAACCTAATTAAATATGTGGAAAGGCGTGAAATGAAAAATTGTATTCATCATAGCCCTAGAGCTCTCTTATATAGGAGAAAAGCTCTAGGAGAAAATTACATAAAGCGGACAGAATAAATAAAGAAATACGAAATAAAGATAGAGAGATACAAATATCTCAACACTCCCCGTCAAGCTGGAGCATATATGTCTCATGCTCAGCTTGGAACAACAACGATGAAAAGGACCTCTAGGAAGAGCTTTTGTAAATATATCTGCAATTTGGCCGCCTAAAGCAACATGAGAGGTGGAAATAAGTCCCTTCTAAATTAGATCACGAGTGTAATGGCAATCTATTTCGATGTGCTTTATTCTTTCATAGAAGGTTGGATTACTAGCAATGAATAGAGCGGCTTTGTTATCACATTTGATGTGCATAGGAAGGGCACCTCAATAGTTAGATAAGCCAAGACAGACTTCACCCACATCATTTACGTGCTCCCTTGGGCCATGTCTCTATACTCTGATTCAGCACTAGATCTAGCCACAACTGTATGTTTCTTACTCTAGCATGAAACCAACGAGCTACCTACAAACACGTTGAATCCTGATGTGGACTTCCTTTCCGTAGGGCACCAGCGTAATCTACATCAGTGCATCCAGTAATTGTAAGAGGCATGTCTCTTCTGAACATAAGTCCTGCACCCCAAGAATACATCCATATAAACCAACCTAGGTTGTTCCATAAACTGTATGACTTTACTAGCAATAAATGATATATCAGGACTCGTAATAGTGACATACAACAGTTTCCCTACTAGCTCTTTATATCGTCTTTTGTCAACCTCCTCATAGTCATCATCATAGAGCTTAGCATTAGGATCCATTGGAGTAGTGGTTGGTCTACATCCTACCATGCATGTCTCAAATAGAAGGTCAACACCATACCAGATTGATTTCTTGCAAATTCTAGACCAAGAAAGTAACGGAGATTGCCAAGATCCTTGGTCACAAACTGTTGTCCAAGACAATCCTTAGCTGCTTGAATACCATGTTCATCACATCCTATAATAATAATGTCATATACATAGACCAGAATAGCAACAATACCTCTCTGGGTTCTCTTAACAAAAAGAGAGTGATCTGCAGTAGATCTGACAAACCCTTGTTGTTCAATCAACTCTGAGAGCTTATGAAACCAAGTCCTCGGACTCTACTTAAGGCCATAAATGGCCTTGTGAAGTCTGCACACCATATGAGACTCACTCTCAACAACAAACCCTGGTGGTTGTTGCATGTAGACTTCTTCCTGCAAGCCACAATACAAGAATGCATTCTTGACATCTAATTGGAATAGAGGCTAATCACGTACCACAACGACATAGATGAGAATCCTCAGCGTGGAGTGACGAGCAACTAGTGATAATCCACCCCATAAGTTTGGGTGAATCTGCGAGCACAAGTCCGGCCTTATACATGTCTACAATACCATCCACACGATGTTTCACAGTAAACACCCATTTACTACCAACAACAGATTTACCAGGGGAGCATGTACAATACTCCAACTACCGCGAGACTGTAACACTGCCATATCCTCCTCCATAGCCAGACGCCACTGACTAATCTGCAATGCTTCCTGATATGACCGTGATATCTTCATGATAAACATGCCCACAACAAACCTCTGAAACTCCTCTAAAAAACGTGCAAGAGAAACATGGGAAGCAAGAGGATACATAGTGCATATATGCCTCTACTTTTGTAAGGCAATAGGCACGTCAAGGTCCTCAGCTTCCTCAGTGGTTGAGACTGGAACATCTAAGGCCGCCTACTTATCATACTGTAATTGCATATCACCAGTCACATCGGTAGAAATCAAGTGCTCAGAACATACCTGGGGCATACTGGATTGGTGGAGGAGACAAATGAGCACGAGGTCTGTGCTGGTAAACCTGCGGAAAGCAACTGGGTGCAGCAAGTGGTGGAGGTGGTGGTGTCGAAGGTGGTGAGGAAGTGGAGCTTGGAGTAGATAAAATCGGAAGTAGCAGCATGTATACCTCTTCTCTAGTCTTTAAAGGAATCAGCTTGTCACCTGTAGGGGAGAAAACCATGATAGACTCAAAGAAGGTGACATCTACACTAACATGATACTTTCTTCCAACAAGTTCAAAGCAACAGTATCCTTTTTAGAGCATGGAATACCCCACAAAAATGCAGTTGACAGCTCTAGGAGAACAAAAGCAACTGACCTAAAAATACGAGGAGTAAGAGAGAAAAAATTCGTCTCAAGAAACACAATCAAGAATGAGATCTCCCCCAGAACCGATAAGGGCATACGATTCACCAAGTAGCAAGAAGTTAGAACCGCGTCCCCCCAATATGAATGAGGAGCACGACTCTGGATCAAGAGAGTCCTGTTAACATCCAAAAGGTGGTGATGTTTACGCTCAACCACCCCATTCTGTTGAGAAGTATAAGCATAAGAAGTCTAATGAACAATACTAAGAGTTCTGAGAAACCGAGAGAGTTGAGTACTGCAAAATTCTAGTGTATTATCAGAACGAATATACTTGGCATTTGCAGAGAAAACATTCCTTATTTCATTGATAAAAGACTGAATAACATGACCAGCATCATACTTGTTTTTAAGAATGAAAACCTAAGACAATCTTGAAAAATCATCCCCAGCAATAAGATAAAACATATTCCCCTGATGGTGTAGGACACGACTTGGACCCCAAATATCAAGATGAATTAACTCAAAAATACTATGACTACTTCAACCCTGACGACTTTCGAAAGAAGACCGATGATGCTTCCAAAGCTGGCAGGCCTCACTAGGAAAGGTAGAGCGAGGTGAAATCTGAGGAAGTACATGACACAACTTCTGCAGAGGAAGATGACCAAATCGGAGATGCCACACATAGGGAGAAACTAATCCAGTGTGAAGAGATGAAGCACCAACATATGGATATTGAACCAGTCTATAGAGACCTCTTTGCTAATTGCCAGATCCAATCACCCTGCTTGTAAGAATGACCTGAGACACGAGGGATGATGGGTCAAATATGGCACAACAATGTAGATCCTTAGTGATTTGACTAATGGACAGTCAATTCATAGAAAAACCACATTCTGAAGTCGCATTGCTGAAGTTAACAGCACCTCCTCCTGAACAGTGATAGGAGAGAGAGTCCCATCTTCTATTATTACCGATCTACCTGACTGAGTCGGTCTGCATGTACTAAACTGTCCTCTATCACCACAAAGATGATGGGATGCTCCTGAATCCATAATCCATTCTTACAAATCTACCCTGTAACAACTAGTAAGAGTATATGTTGTACCTGATGTGGATGTTCATGCTGGGATAGCCACCTCTGAGGATCCTGAAGGAGAGCTGGTCGACCCATGAGCAGGCATAATCTCTTCAAGTCGTGTTACAAGCTCCTCGGATCTCTAATCAGATGTAGGTGATGGACTACCAACTTGCAGTGTCTGCTCTGCAACTCGTGCTGAAGCAAGAAAACCATGCTTAGAGTAACATGTTTCCTCAAAGTGACTTGGCTTGTGACAGTTAGTGTACGACTGACGGGGTCGACTACTGATGATTCCTCATTTCATCATCTTTATTCTTTGATTTTGGCATCCAAACCCTGGCTAAATGCATGTACATAGTATTAATTTGCCAAAATAAATACTCTGTAAGTTGTACAAAATATTGTATAAATACTGTATTCATTGCCAAAATAAAAGAAAAGGAAAGAAAAGGAAAGGAAATGAAACACCATAGGTGTTGAGTGACTATAGCCCCCGCGACTCAGTCATCATGATGATTTAGCCGACAAGGAATAAAGTAGGGGGAGATAGGGTGGCGAATTATAAAGAAAACACAAGGAAACCCCTACAAAAATAGGCAAATAATTGCCTTTTGGGACCTATTTTATTCGTTACTATTCATTCATCAAATCAATAAGCTTTCAACATGAAAGTTGTAGATAAAAAAACAAATACAATTATAAAATTGATTTTATAGAAAAGTAATATACAATGTACTTTTTATACTCAAAATAAAAAAGCCAAAACCCAAACTTCCCAGACTCATATCTTAATAAAAATTCAAAATGTATCAAAATCACCTTTAATTGTATATAACTTTTAATAAGCTATTTAATGAAGGTGGTTTCACTTAATTTCGAGTTAAGGTATGAAAGTTAGATTTTTTTTTTCCCATATTGTATAGTTTATTTGAATAAAAAATTAATTTTATTTATTCTTTATCATTTTTATAATTATATATTTTCATAATTTTGTAAATACTATTTATAATATATATACATATTTAGAATAGAATGAAACCATCAAGAAAATAAAAAAATGAAATAGTTTATAATAATACATAGACGAAATACCTATACTTAGACTTATGTATTATATACCTATATTTATTTAAGTGTGCAAACACCATCAGAAAAATACAACAAAAAAATATTTATGTATATTTAAATAAGATTTAAATATATAAAATAGGTCTATAAAATAATAAAATATAAAACGCAGAAAAAAATAAAATACATAAAATATAGATGAATATACCTATATTTGTACTTGTAGAAGGTAACATATAATAAAATACCTTGAAAAAACAAATTAAAATAGGTAATAAATACTACATAAAATTAGGAATATTTTTTTATGTTTTAACAATAAATTAATTAAATCATACACTATTTTATATTCATTTTCCAAGGCATTTCTGCCTTGGAATTTCCTGTTTGGTCCACGTGGACCAACCAGGTACGATATTTTGTTTACCTAGAGTCAATTGTACCTCATCCTTCTCAGTTCTGTTAGAAGTCACGAGCAAGCCATCTTCGCCAAATTTCCAAGCCTTCATCCTTCACCCTCTGACGTCGAGACATCCACCATCGTGTAGCACACTCATCCATGATCTTCGACCATGCTTGAATCCTCCACCAACCCTCGCCCAAGCTCACACAATCGGCCCTCGAAACTCTCCAAAAATTCATCTATAAATAAAACCCCAACTCTATCTTTTGCTTTTTGCTCCCTCTTGGAGCTTCTTTCCGTGTCCAGTGTGTGTACGTTGAAGGTGAGGTGACAGTTGCACCTTCCCCCAAGCTCGGAGATGGCAGAGAGAGGAGAAGACACTGATCCACGGTGAGTTCCGACCGCATTACTCCCTGCCCACCATAGTAGGTATAAAAGCTGCGCATTTTCACATTTCTAGGTAGTTTTTCATGCTGCGTTTTTAATTCCATATTTAGTTTCGCACTTAATTCAATAGGGTAGCTTAGTTTATGTTAGAAAATAGAAAACAGAAGCAGGATCAGAAATAAATATAAAGCAAATGAAGAACACAAGAATTTTACGTGGAACCCTACTCCCTAAGGAGTGGGATGAAACCACGGGAGAAGCCCTCAAAGGGGTGGATATTGCATTCCTTTTTCTCAATGGATACAGGAGGTCTGGAGCTCCTTATATAGCCTCCATAGAACCTCCAAGTCCCACCACTGGTAGATGTGGGACTAAACATATGGATGGGGTAAATGGATCCTGGAGGTATCCATTTACCCATCTACAACATAATCGGCGCACAACCAAATACTCCAACACTCCTCCTCAAGCTGGAGCATGCAATGCTCAGCTTGGACAAACAGAAAGAAACTCAACTCACAATACATGACACTACAGATAATATCAACTCAACGCGCACAACTGTCGGTTGTTGCCGAGGACGTTGCTTCTCATGTCGTGCAAATAAGGAGGACGAACGGGATGGAGTGCGAGTCAACTGAATGTCCTCGTCAGAGAGCATGTGCTCCGTACTGCGCATGTCAGAGTCACTGCAACTGGAAATGAGTCTTCTCGTCGGAGAACTCTGGTCTCTCCCACCTGGCACAGAGAATGGTACTCTACTATGGAGTCCTTATGATACCACATGAAAACCCTTGCCAACATGGCATAGGGAATGGTCCTCTACTCTGGAGTCCCTATGGCTCACATGAAAACTCTGGCCGACAAAACAAGAATGATGGAGATCACGACAAAAGACGGCAAACATGTGCACATCTGAAAAGACCGCATACTCGTGCGTGTCTGAAACTAAGGACTCGGAATCTGACGTCGAGTCTGAATAATCTAAACTGTAGAATCTGGAAATCTGGCCGGCCTGTAATCTGGAGATCTGACATCTGGAACATCTGAATAGACCTGTGACTCGACATAATACTCCCCTTTTCCCCCATACTTGTCGGAAAACATGGACGTTGACCAAGTTGGGAGAAGACAAAGAAATTTAGGGAAAATAAAACATGAAACCAATAAGCCACATTTTTTATAGGCTTTTCAAGTCATCACCTTCTCTCTCTCCTTCTCTTTTTTTTGAATATTTTTCTAAGCCATTTCACACATTTTTTTATGGCTTTCCTTGCAACATTTTTTCTCGGCTATATATATATATATATATATATATATATTTACGGCAAGAAAAGGGGGATACACTCAGCGGTGTTCGCCCCAGTATATTAAATAAAGGAAAGAGGAAAAAAACAGAAGTAAGCAATAAAAGAAAAATAGAACAAAAGGGCAAGACAAAAAACTATACAGGAGGCACCACAGGCCTCAAAAAAGGAGCACCCCGCGGTGGCCTAAACCACTGACCAAGTATCCACAAGTCTCGCACACTGCAGAAGTACGTTTTCCTTGTAGAAGCGTTGTCGCGAAAAAATGGCTTGATTTCTCCCCAACCTAATCGACCACAATATCGCAATGGGAAGCAAATTGTCCCTTCTCGCCATGTTACTGTTCATCACCAGCGACTCACAAAAGGCCGAAATGTCATCCGTGCACACCCATGCCAGATCTGCCTCCTCCCACACACCTCTGACCCTGCGACAACCAAAGAATAAATGCTCCACGATCTCGACTGCGGCGTTGCAAAGTACACAGGAATTTGAGATACTGCCCCATAACCTTGCACAACATTCCATCGTCAACAATTTCTGCCTGCGGAAAAGCCACAAGAAAAATCCAAGGCGCTCGAGGATCCTGAGGCCCAGAAAAAACCACAATCGCCCACCAACATGTCGGACCGCTCCGGCGGTGGCCGAGCAAGCGCCCCGTAAGCTTTCCGAACCGAAAAAGGACCGCCACGCCAAGCCAAATGATCACGACCAGCAGCAGGTCTAACAGTGTCCCCGATGGTGCCCAACAGGGCCAGAAAATCAAGAAGCCTCTGATCCGAGAAGTTAGCCAAGAAAGGCGGACACCAACACCCGTCCGCCCAACAAGCTGCTACAGAACAATCCTTCTCAGCCGCTAACGCAAACAAGCGGGGGAAGCGCACTCTTAAGGACCCCCCTCCTGTCCAATCATCAATCCAAAACTTAAATGACTCACCATTCCCCAGGACAGGCACAAACAAAGACAAGTTCTTTCCAAAAACCACCAGCACCCCCCGCCAAAACGAAGTCTCGGCTATATATATATATATATATATATATATATTTGTAATAGCTGTCACATAAGCCCTTTACTTTTTTATTTTACGTCTTTTCATTTTCTTTCATCCTTTTCTTTGCAATTTGCGTACGGATTTTTATTCGTACACGCCTTTTTCATTTTCATTTTCAATTTTTTTTTGCAAAACTTGACTTCATCTCTTTTTTTTTGGCAATTTTTTAACATGCCTTCCCCCTCACTCTTTTTTTAACAGGACCGTGACCCCCTACAATTCTAATTTTTTTATGGCCCACCTGGGCATGCAATAGGTGAAATCCTATTTAGGGTTTGCCCTTTCTTGAACGAGGCACGAAGCCCCCCGCTGGGAGTAGGGTTCCCTGCTGCGCCCCGCCCCACTGGAGATGGTGGCCGAATGAAGAGGTTGGCGGCAAGGGCCCGCCGCCTGGGGCCAGCGCGCAATGGAGGGGCGCCTGGAGTGCGGAGGTGCTCTGGGAGCGGGAGCGCATGGTGCTTTGAGCACGCCTGGAGGGGAAGGTTTGGCGGCGCGAGGGTGGCTCCGCCAAGGGGTGCCGCCTGCTGTTGGAGGAGGCCTCACCGCCCTGGAAGCCCAAACAGGACTGGAGGGTGCTCCTCCTACTGAAGATACTCCTTGTGCCACCTAGAGAGCCCTAGTTCAAGGTTTGCGACCAAGGGTTGTCTATCTTGCCGGGGTTCGGGTTGAAGGGGACTGGAGCGAGGCTGCGCTGCCGCCTGCGGGGAAAACAGTGCGCCACCTATGCACGATGGAAAGGTCCCCTCGTGCTTCTTGCATCGTTAATGATCTGTGGGCCTGAAGCTTCGCGCATGGAGAGGTGAACAAAGAAGAGACTCCATCTTGGGAATAGCGGCATCACCTGGGTCGTACTGCCTGCTAGAGATCGTGCCTGGATTGAAGGGGACATGATAATCTTGGGAATAGTGGCATCGCCTGGGATGTACTGTCTATCTTGCCGTGTACAGGATTTGCGCGAGAATTTCCTGGGATTTGGGTTGAAGGGGACTGGAGAGAGGCTGCGCTGCCGCCTGCGGGGAAAACAGTGCGCCACCTGTGCACGATGGAAAGGTCCCCTCGCGCTCCTTGCGTCGTTGATGATCTGTGGGCATGAGGCAAACAAATAAGAGACTCCATCCTGGGAATAGCGGCATCGCCTGGGCTGTACTGCCTGCTAGAGATCGTGCCTGGATTCATGCGAAGGAGATATAAAACCTCCTGGAGATGCGATGCTCACGCATCTCGCGGATCTGAAGGAAGTTGTGCCTTCTTCGGTGATGATCTGAAGGAAGGTTTCACATCCGCGTGATAAAGGTCTCGCCTGCAAGAGCCGCTAGTGTTCCCTGGAGATGAGGCACTGCAGGGGATGAAGCCTTAATCGAAGAACCCTAGAACTTGATTAAGGTTTAAAAAAACTCTAGAACTTCTCGAACTTTTGATCTATCTCGAACCACTAATCTTCTCAAACAAATCTTCAATGATAATTAAGAACCGACTCTCGAAATAAAAATAACATAAAATCCCCGAAAATCGAACCCGCTCTGATACCATGTTCGAAAATAGGAAGCGGAAGCAGAATCATAAATAAAGATAAAGAAATTGAAGAACACAAGAATTATACGTGGAACACTACTCCCTAAAGAGCGGGATGAAACCACAGGAGAAGCCCTCAAAGGGCGGATATTGCATTCCTTTTTCTCAATAGATACAGGAGGTCTAGGGCTCCTTATATAGCCTCCACAGAGCCTCCAAGTCCCACCACTTGTAGATGTGGGACTAAACATATGGATGGGGTAAATGGATCCTTGAGGTATCCATTTACCCATCTACAACATAATAGGCGCACAACCAAATACTCCAACGGCTTACCATTACATCGTTAGTCAGAACCGTTAGGGCTCCGGGCATTTCACCGTGCTATCGACTGTTTCTGACCGCCACGATCATCTCATTTCATTTCTCGACGCGTTCTTCATCTGACCGACCCATCTGGACCCCCCGATCCTCACTGGATCGACAAATCGAGGCACCCCCTCCGCCTTTCGCCGGAGCCTCTCCGCCCACCTCATCTATTATGCGATTCAGTTTCAATCTGGGTCGAGGACCATCGTCTAGAGCCCCAGCATCTTTCTATGCAGGTTCCAAGCTCAATGGACCCCTCCTGGGTCGGAACAGAGCCTGCCGAAGACCCTTCAGGTGCCCGCGTCTCTTCGACCTACCAGGACCCCATTACTGGATCCTGGACCTTCTTCTGAGCACCATCAGCTGCGGAATGTCCTTTCGGACGTGTAGAGCATCGGAGAATCACAGGAGACCCCCCGGAAGAGCGAGATATCATCGATCGAAGGACGGAAGAGACGGAGCTCTTCCCAGTTCTTCGTAAAGAACAGTTGTCGTTCAATCAGATGGAGAACCTCAGTTCTAATCTGAGCCGTTCGATCGAGGGGCGAAGCGATGCGCGCCTCCACCATTTGATGCAGTTAAGTGAAGTGACGCAATAAGGGGCAAATTACCTTGAACCCTGTCCACCTTTTCTCTTATTTTTAGTATATAAACTATTGTGTGGAGTGTAAATATTTGTGTAAAATTTGCAATAATGGCCCCAAGCTTTCATATGTGTTTCATTTATACTCGTGCCAGCTATACTCACATGGGTCCCCACGTGAGTCTGGGCATTCTACAAGTATACCATGTCGGCTTTATGTATTTATTTTAAGTCTTAAAACTTGTATATACAGGATTATATTTTGAGGGAAATGTGTACAAAGGACCAAATGTGTTGTATATTTGCATGTGTGCCCTTCCCAAGCATGTATACTTTATTACGTGAAAATTATATGTAAGCCTCTGGATTTTGTATGTAAGGTTCTCAAATGAATAGAAAGTTTATTGTAATTACATTTTGGTACCTACCAGTAATGAAAATGCATTTTCTTGGGATTTTTGTTAAAAAATATCTTATGTTCGCATTTAATTTTGCTAAAGTTATTGTAGATGCCTCAAATGATGTACTCCATTGCTCTGATTTTTAATTTAGATTTCTAGGCATTTAATGATTTATTAAAATTCGAACAGTCACCCTAATTTCCCTGTTTAGCCTTAAAAATACCAAAAAATATTAAAACCCTTCAAAAAGATCCAAAAAATTTACATTATCTTTATTATGCTATAACTTCACTCCAGACCAAAAATCACATAAAAATCTTAAAAGAAAACTTTAAAAATTGAAAAACACCTAAAAACTTATAAAAATTAGCCAAATTAGTTTAAAAAACCAAAAATATTGATTTTTGTTCTATTATTTTCTTTATTACATATAATATGTATTAAAATTGATTTTGGACATTTTCGGACTTATTTGATATTTTCAAATCCAAAAATCATTCGGCTATATTATCTACTCCACGTTTTGCATTTTTCTCTAATATAAAAACCCATGAAAATATGCAAAAATATCATAAAAGTCACAAAAACATTAGCAAAATATAAAAAAATATTTCCCTATATTTTAAGCTATTTATACATATGTATACACTATTCACTATATGTAGTTATATAGATATACCTATGCTATATAACCTATACTATTATATATTATATATATTAAGTACTTTATTTTCAAAAATTAAAAAGAAATTTAAAATTTGCAAAACTAAAATCCTAAAAATTTTAAAACCCTTAAAATAAAGAAAAATTTACTTATTTGTATTTGATTGTCTTTCTCTATATAACTATACATCTATTTATATAATACTATATATTTATATTAGTATTATTATTTATATTTATACATATTATATATATTATATTTAATTAATTAAAAATTAATTAGAAAAAATCCACACAAAAATAGAAACAAAAAACATGTATACAGAAAATTTGATTAGCAATAATCATAGGCTGCCTAGCTTGCTCTCAGTGGTTCGACCTCTACACGCTTACTTGCTATACACTTTAGGATTGTAGAGTATAATAAATTGTGCTTCATACCATTATTCATTGTTTATCATATATTGTGGGTACTTGTTGATTGAGCCGCTTTCATACTTGGTCGCTTCGACGACTGTCGGTTCACCTTGTGAACCGATAAGACCGGTGTGGAAGTTGGCCTCATCAAATGGTGTCGTTACCGGTGAGCAACATGTGTGGCCTATTTTGTATATATTTTTGTCTTTTATTTGTTGATTCATTTATTCATTCAGTTCCTTTTACATATTTCTTGATTCATTTATTTTGTATATAACTCACTTCTCATTTTGTTTAAATTTGTTATTTGATCACTTGTGCTAATACATCTCTTTTGTTGTGCTTGTTGTGAAGGCCCACTACGCAAGGACCTCTTAGGAGGACGATGCAACTGAGTAAGGGGGAGATTGGTCTTCTTCACATGAACAATTGGAGAGGCAACATGCATAGCAAGGAAGCTAATTAGCTAGATTTTTAGTACAGAATTTTTTTATTTTGGTGAGAGAGAGATTTATTTATTTATTTATTTATTCATCATTATTTGTAATAATTATGGACTCGGACAATAATCCATCTCACGAGGTCCATTGCCCAGGTGATTGTTCACCTGGGGGCCTCGTTACGTTTTCTCGCATTTTCACCACTTTGTTTATTTTGTTTCTCGATGTTTTGAGTTTTCCGCCTCTCTTTTTTTTGTTTCATGTGCATGGAGCCCCGAGACTTTAGGTTGCTTATATCGGTAATTAGGTCCAAACCCTAATAAGAATTATGTGCCTATAGTCTCTTACGTTAGGATCCAGTCAAATTAATCATTGTTAATTATTTGGACTTGAGACCGCATGCCGAGAGAGGTCACATACAGTGCTTGCAGGACCCGTTGTGTCGGGCACCGAGTGACATCGAAGACCGGACTTTTGGTCTCATATCTGAATAATTGATATGTGGTTATTTACAAATAACAACAACTACGGTTTAGGGTGATTTTGTCTAATGCACACATCCATCTAGATATTGAGATAAATATATATCTCGGTATCATTTTTGTTTTATGTTTTCTTGATGTACTTATCATGTAATTAACCCAAGGGCTTTTCTCCTATAAAAGAGAGCCCTCGGTCTCTTCTATGAGTATGATTCATTTTTCTCCAAACATGGTATCGGAGAAACGGTCCTAGACCGAGGTTCCCTTATTCCATCTTAAACCTAACCCTACACGCCCCACTGCCGTCGCTGCCGGGCGTTGCACGCCCACCCATCCTCTCCCGCACGAGCATCCCAGTCCCTCCAAGCGCCGCCGCACGGGGGTCCTAGCCCTCCAGCGCCGCCGATTGTAGCTTCCAGCCCATCCCGTGAGGCCGGAAGGGTCTCCAGCCTCCTCCCCCACCGCCATAGGGGTCCCAGCCAACCTTGTGCATCATCGCGACGCGTCCTCCTATGGGTCGAAGGTCTGATTTGGACCGCAGATCGTGAGATTTTCTGATTTATATCACGTTGTGCGGATCTAGACCTCACAGGAAGACATAGGGTTGGTTGTATGACTCTACAGATACAACCAATCGATCTTATGGTCCTGTAGACGCATTCTCTTCGATTTACTCCTCAGTTGTTCCGCCTTCCGACTTCTTGGTACAATGTCAGAGAACAAGGGTGGTGTTTTCTCCTTTTCCGGTGCCCTCAAGGGCCTGGCTCCTATCGTAAAGATGAATGGGACCAGCTACGAGTTGTGGTCCATGCAATTTCGTACCCTAATGTAGTGCTATAACAAGGAGCGAATTCTGACTGATTTAGAGCCGGCGGACAAGACTGGGGCCAATGCTTTATGGAAGCAATATGACGCCTATGCTCGTATCTGGCTCTTTGGGACACTGACCATGGAGATTGCTAATGATATTGTTAATCAGCCAACTGCAAAGTCTATGTGGGATATATTAACAGATACATATGGGCAAGCAAAGAATGAGAGCAAGATTCTTCAACTGCAGTTCGACATTTTCTCAACCAAACAGAATGGACGACCACTCCATGCACACTTCTCTCATTTGAGAGGCATGTTTGAGCAACTACACAGCTTCATGTCTATTACCACCAACACTGAACATCAGCAGACATATCAGAATGCCACAATGACAGGAGTTTTCTTGTCATCTCTTGACTCCGAGAACGATGCAGCTCGTACTAAACTTCTGACTGGAGAGAGAATACCGTCGATGGAGGAGGTCTACAAGCGATTGAGTAGGATTACTACCACATCCGACTACTACGGCCTAGATGACTCCTGCTATGGCAGCTACTCGTCGCAGAGGGGGGTCATCCCAGTTTCGAGGCCGCAGACCTCGTGGTCGAGGTGGAGGCCGACAGCGTGGTCCTTATTCCCATTGCCATCTTCCTAGTCATTCTGAAGAGACATGCTTTCAGAAGCATGGATATCCAGCGTCTGCACGTGTTGCTGAGCAGATTGAGCCTTCTTCTGCATCTAATCCGGATACACGTTTAGATGATATTGTTTCCAGACTTCGAAAGATGATGAGCACTCCTACGACTCCGACTCCAAGGTTCACAGATGCAGCAGCTACTACCAGAGCGTCGTCTAGTTCATCAGGTATTCCTTATGCATTTACCAGTAGTAGCAGTTCAGATTTGACTGTTTGGATTATGGATTCTGGAGCGTCACATTGTGTGGAGATCGGACGCAATTTAGTTCATATAGATCTATCCCCACCAGGAAGATCCGTGGTCATTGCTAATGGGATTCGACTACCCATTGTTGGTCAGGGGGAGATAGTTCTAGCCCCTTCTATGCATCTTTAGAACGTCTTATATGCTCTAGACTTTCAGATGAATCTTTTGTCCATTAGTCAAATTACAAAAGATTTACATTGTCGTGCCATCTTTGATCCCTCTTCTTTTGTGTTTCAGAACATATTAACTGGCAGGGTGATTGGTCATGGCCGTGAGCAAAGAGGATTGTATAAGCTTGCCATACCACCTTGTGTTGGGATTACTACTATTCCTTCAAGATCTATTTCTCATTCCATGTGGCATCTTCACTTCGATCACCTTCCTGTCCAGAAGATGTGTCATGTGCTATCGTAGAAATCTACTCGTACTACATTGGATTGTGAAGCCTGTCAGCTAGGGAAGCACCATCGCTCTTCTTTTCCGAGTCGTCTGAATCGTGATAGTAGTCAGTCCTTTGAGTTGTTTCATTTTGATATTTGGGGTCCTAGTCGTGTCCTGGGTCATCAGGGGCATCGCTTTTATATGGTTACTGTGGATGATTATTCTAGACTATCTTGGGTATTCTTGTTAAACATAAGTCTGAAGCAGGTGTAATCATTAAATCTTTTCTTATTGAAGTCAAAAATATCTTCTCTGCTAATGTGAAATTCATTCATACGGATAACGCTTTGGAGTTTTCCACATTACATTTATCTGAATTTCTCGGGTCTCTCAGTATAGTTCATCAGACCTCTTGCAATTATACTTCTTAGCAGAACGGTATGGCTGGACGTAAACATCGTCACCTTCTTGATGTAACAAGAACACTGTTGATCCAGAGTCGTACCCCTCATTCTTTCTGGGGATGCGGTTCTCACTGCTTGCTACTTTGTGAACCACATGTCGTCTACTATTCGTGGAGAGAAGGTTCCCTTCTTGATTGCGTTTCCTGAGAAGGAACTATTCTCTCCCACTCCTGAAGTCTTTGGATATGCGGCCTTTGTCCACAATTTCACTCTTGGTCGTGATAAGTTCCTACCTAGAGCTGTCAAATGTGTTTTTGTCGGTTATTCTCATACCCAAAAAGGGTATAGATGTTTTGATCCTGTAGGGCGAAGATATTATGTGAGTGTTGATGTCACATTTTTTGAGTCTATTATGTATTTCTCTCTTACAGGTGACAACAGGTTGTCCAATGCTACTTCTGGAGAGGATGTTGCTCCTCCACCTCCATCTACTCCACCATATGACGCCCATGCTGCACCTCAGTCTTCTCCACCTCCACCACCTCTACAGCCCCCACCACCTCCATCGCCATCTACCCAGTCCAAGTTCTTACCCCATGTTTACACTCGCAGGTCTTCTACTCACCTCTCTGCTCATGTGCCATCCACATCATCCACCACACCTCAGATATGTCATGAACACATTGTTTCTACTGATGGCACTGGAGTTTTGAATGATACATAGGACGAGTTGATTCCAGAGAACAGAGAGGCCGATGATATGGAGATACTGATGAATACCCATTCATCACTCTTTATTTTTTTATTTTAGCTACAAATCCTATGCAAAACACATGTAGATATCTGTAATTAGCAATAATTATCATTCAGCACGCATTGTGTAATTATGAATAATTAGCATGTATTTGTGCATAAATAAAAGAATAAAGAAATAAAAGAAAATGAGGGAGATATTTAGGATAAATATTGAGCGACCTAATCCCAAGGGAGGGCTCAGCATGGGCCTGACCGCAAAAAGAACACAAGTAGAGAGAGATAAGGAAGCTCGTGATTGTACATATACCTATAATTAAATAAAAATTATTTTCCTCTTATTCAGAATAAAAATGGGTGTGTATTTATGTGTACATATTTGTAAATATAAAATTAAAATAAAAATGACCAAATAAAAGAAAATTAAAAAGAAATTAAAATTCATTCTCCATTGTATATATGCCATGTACATAAAACCACAAACCTATTTATTTTCCCTTATAAATAAATAAATAAAAATTCAATAAAAATATGTACATATTCCATACTCCATAATATGAATAAATAAAATGAAAATCATAAGAACAAAAATAAAATAAAAAGAAATAAAAATCAAAATCAAAATCAACATTATATACAGACCATGTACATAAATGTATATAACTATTTATTTACCCTATGTAAATAATTAATAAAAATAAAATAAAAATACGTTATTATTCCAAATTTTATTCTATAAATAAATAAAATATAAAATTGGGATAAAATATACAAAAATAAATAATTAAAAATTAAAAATTAAAAATGTATATTGTATATACTTATATATAATAATACTATATTGTATATACATTATTTTTATTTCAAAAAAAATAAATAAAAATCACAAAAAAATAGTTTAAAAATAAAGAAACATTTTTTATGTTTTAACTTTTTCAAAATTCGGCCATTTACTATTTTTTATTTAATTTCCAGATATTTAATAAATGGCATGCTATGATTGGTCCACGGGGGATGTTGACCTCCGGTCAACTCTCCCCCCAGGACCACTCTGGGCGGATCTTGCGCCCCCACCCGAATTCTCGAAATGTTAGCGCATCGATCCGATCTCCGAATCACCAAACCCTGGGCTCCGATTGAAGATCCCACATCTGTAATCCACGCCCGACGTTGATCCTAGGGGTCCGAGCTTCGCCGTGCCCTGCCCGACTTCTTCTTCTCGGACCCTCTCTACTATTTAGCTTGAGCTCCATCCGCAATTCACGCCATCTTTGGCGTCGCCCCTTCCACCCAGGACCTCCACCCGATTCCTCTGAGTGACAGCTTTGGAGTGGTGTGTTGCAGAGAGGCGGAGGAGCTTCACGTCACTGATCCGGCAGCATCTCTCTGTCGTGCGCCGCCCAGAGCCGCGCCTGAGCCTCGGACCTTCGACGACCCTCGAGGCGAAGACCAGAGCTCCCAGAGCTCAACCCCACTCGAACCCACGCATCAGGTAGACTCAATTCTTCCCATATTTCTTGAATTATCGATTACGCCCAATTCATCCGTTCGCCGTCGTTCGTCGATTCCGACAATCTCAGTCACCCTCTCGATCATCGGACTCGACCATCACACCCACGAGACTTCTCCTCACCTTTTCACCCACTCACACCCCCTGTCTCGTCCCGGAGCAGGGACTTCGATCTCCACCATCGTCGCTTCGCCGGAGGTTGACCATCCCGACGCACCAGCCGCCCATTTCCCCTCTAACCGGGTCGAGGCACTTTGCCCTCGACCCAGGAGCTTGTTGTGCTACTTTTCAGGTCATGAGAGACCCATCTGGGGGTCCACGCATTCAGGCACGGGAGCCCAGCTCCGCCTTCGTCGCCGGAGCTCCTCGAAGCCTCCCGACGTCATCGGAGGAGCTCGTCAGCTGCAGAGCGTCGAGGCGGATCCATTCCGCTCCTTAGCAGCAGCAGAGGAGGCATCCAGCGCGAGTATTGGGCCGGCGAACTTCGCCGGCCACCTGTTCTTGGAGCATCCTCCATAGCCGTCAGATTGAGCTCCCTCGCCCAGTTTTGATCACGACCGTGCATTAGTGAAGAGATGGCAGCCATCAGATCAGAGACAGGAGCTCATCTGGAGCGTCCATCGCAGCAGGGAGGCGTGCATGCACTAGAGCCGTTCGATCTTATACGTGTCGCGCCTCCATCCGTCAGATCTCGGCCAGGGTTCATCGAAGGGGCGCCAGCGACTCTAGACCGTCAGATCAGCCACGTGGCCTCCCCTCAGCCCTCGGATAATAAAGGGTAATTTACCCTTAGGCCCTTTCTCTTTTCGTTTTTATTATTTAGTCCAGTAAATATAGAATATAGTTCATTTTATTTTGGTTAAATTGCACTTAGGACCTGGACCTTTATGTTATTTGCTTTTTCATCCCTGTGTATGTGAGACACGTGCGTCGTCACGTGGTTGTTTGGTGAAATTGCATGTTATGGGCTGTTGTTTGGATGTGTTAATAAATAAAAAATACTTTTTGATAATTGCATCCATACCCCTGTGAGCCATTTTATTTGACATGTGTTGAATTATTTGGGTTATTTGCAACTTGTACCCTTGGCTTTTAGCACATGTTGCTAATAAGCCCTGGGAACTAAGTTTCGTTACAGATTGGTCCCTCTGTGCCCAGACCACGTGCCGCACGCGTGGGGATTTGGCATTTTTGCACGAGGACCCCCCCGGTTTCTGGATTTGTTCCTTTTTAACCACAGGACTATATTTTTATTACAAACAGATCCCTGTGCACTGTGGGCTTTTGTTTGATTTAAATAAAATATCAAAACTAACCCAAATTTTGTGAAAATTGGACACGTGGCTCCTGCCACTGTATAAAACTTTCCCTAATTTTTGGGTACATTTTTTAGCCTTTTTATTATTTTTAAAAATTCAAAAACCTTCATTTTCGCCTCTGTTCAGTTTATAAAATCCTAAAAAAATATAAAAACTCTTTTAAAAATTTTAAAAAAAATCCAATTTTGTGTATTTTTGTGTGTTTGATTTTCTGTCTATTTTTGGTTATTTTTGGATTTATAAAAAGCCTAAAAATTAAAAGAAAATCTCAAAAACTCATAAAAATTCTAAAAAACATAGAAAATTCAAAAATTAATAAACTCTTTTTCTGATTTTTCCTTGTTATTTATACATTACATGAAAAATACCTCCATGCTCTTTTAGAACCATTTTATATTTTAATTTGGTCCTCCAAGCTTGACTGGACAGTTTCCTTTCATTTTTGCCTTCTTTTATTTTAGAAAATTCATAAAAATCATAAAA
The DNA here is from genome assembly GCA_037367405.1 of Ottelia alismoides. Taxonomy (NCBI): domain Eukaryota; kingdom Viridiplantae; phylum Streptophyta; class Magnoliopsida; order Alismatales; family Hydrocharitaceae; genus Ottelia; species Ottelia alismoides. The sequence continues at coordinate 1,102,374 of JAZKJV010001559.1, read as the reverse complement.
TTCTCAAAAATTCACCAAAAACAGTAAAAAATTATAAAAATCATAAAAATATTTTTGTTAGAATTTTTGGACCATGTTTGAGTAGTTAAATAATTGGTCAAAGTTGCTTATTTTTATTGTTTTCTTATTTTCCTTATTATTAAAAATTCAAAAAAATATTAAAATATTAAAAACCACCAACAAAATATTTGTTTTATTTCTTTTATTTTTCGACTACTTCGTAGGTCGTGAGGCCAACTCGTGCTCCTTGAGACCGACCCTGGGAGCTATACCAGGTTAATCACATAGCGACACCGCTACTTTTGCTTTTATTGATTTTTATCTCTGATATGTGGTCTGATTGTTTTTCTTGATTGAGCTCTGAGTCCCGAGTGACTGAGGTAACAACGACCTTAGTGAGATACTTTACCTTAGTCTATCGGGCAGCTCATCAGAATGGCGCCGTTGCCGGGGAGCACGGCTTAGTAGTCCATTTTTTTGTTTCTTTGATTTTTGATTTTCTTTTGATTTTCGCGGCTTTCCGCGGCTTTTTCTTCGTCCGTGGCTTTTTGTCTTCTTTAATTTTTATTTTCTTTTATTTTCTTTTTATTTTGTTTTCTTTTGTTTTGATTGTTTTTGGAGTGTTTATTTTTATTTCCTATTTTTGTATTTGCTTGGTTTGACACTTTGTTATTTTCTTCCGAGGGCCCGAGGACCGAGGCGGCTCTTCTCGAAGAGCCGGCGCAACCGCGGCAATCGGAGGCGGCCCCTTCTGCACGGAGCGCAGGAGAGCGCGACGAGGCAGCAGAATGCGGGAGTAGCTTAGAGTAGATTAGTTTTTATTTCCTGCAATATTTGAACTGTTGTAATAATACAAGGACAGGACACTCAGAATCAGACTTAGATTCTCGGGGTTTGTTTCGCCGAGCACCGGTGTGCTCGGGGGACCCCTCGGTTTTCTCGCGGCTTTTATCGCGGTTTCTTTTATTTCCTGCCTATTCGGTTTCTCACGAATTTCAGCTGCCTAGCTTTAGGATTTTTGCTTGACTGTGACGTAATTAATAGGATTCAAACACCTTAATAATTTTGCCTATACCTATAGATCGATTAATTGGACCTAAATAAAAAGGATAATAAAAGACTATTTAGTCACCTGAGGGGTCACGCGCCGCTAGAGGTCGTATACAGCGCTGGCAGGACCGTTGTGGCGGGCCACCGATCGGCTTCCGAGACCGGACTCCGACCCCTCTTGATTGACCACTTAGGCCATTGTTCTGTCGAGTAGAACTGCTTGCTTAAGCTCGGATTTCCGCATGCATCATTTAAGTAATTTTATTCCTGTCTTTCAATTCTGCGCGGATCATTCTTGCATGTTGACTGTTGGAGTCAGGTATGCATTTCTTACTATGCATGCATCATTGATTTCTCGCGCATCAGCTTTTTCGACTTCTTCCCCCGTTTTGGACTTAAATAACCAGGAGAACCGAAAAATTCGTTAGGCGTTTTGTTTTTATTTGAAAAAAATACCTAAAAATTCAATCATAAAATTTGGGACTGCTAACTCTATTTGACCCTAAAAGACACCACACCGAAAAAACTTTCCTTGGGAGAGCAACCCCCTCCTTGTCTGGTTTGCATGTGCGAGAGAGTGACCCGCACCCTAGGATAGAGCCACATCTGGACCTCCTTCAGACTACTGCTCTTGAGCTAGTCGTTCTCCAGTGAGGATCGCTCCGGTCTCTGGTAAAGCGGGCCGCGATATCCTTAACAGAGCGAGCCGATCGGGTAGCCGGTAAACGGTCCGCGGCGTGTACTGGCTGGGAAAGATCTAGTTCGGGATCGGGCCAGTCTCCTGGGGAACTGGATTCCCAACAGGTCACGTAATCGCTCTGCTATCTTGACTTGATCACCTAATAAAAACTGAAAAGATAATTGACCGAACTCTTACGGTCTTCAGCTCGTGTTGAGTAGGTGAACTTGGGGTATTGCTTGCTGATCATTGTTGTTTCCAGATCCCACCCGCCCGACTCGCCAGATCAAGATGATGGGCAGAAGGTCCCTTAGGCAGCCTCTGGCTGCACCGCTTTCAAGCACTTCTGCCCGCTCATCTAGGTTGGTTCGCGAGAGCCGAGACCCGCTCTCCGAACCCGAGTTCGACTCCGCCCTGTTCCCCCTCAACCACCCTTCTACCAGTTCCGAGATACCAGTGCCAGATGAGAGACTACCGTCAGATGATTTATCGGCACCTGAGTTTGGGTCCTTTGCCTTTGCAGAGACCATGGCCGGCAGCAGTGACAATCACACCAGAGGTCCCCAGCCAGAGCGGACATTCATCTTGGATCAGGGTGCAATCAACTCCACCCTGATCGCCTCACTTGAAACAGTGCCGCAACAGTTGAGGGATCAGGGAGCCTTCATGATAGAGATGAGGCGCAAGATGGAGCAGATGAGAGCCGACCGAGCCCAGCGCGGCCCAGGAGACGGACCGAGGATACCCGATGATGCGACAGCAGCCGCAGCAGTAGCCGCAGCAGTCGCAGAGCCACCAAGACCGATGCGGGAGTTACACAACCCCGGATCGACTTTGACGCATCGTTGGGTCGTACTTCCAGCCATCGTGGGGGACTTCAAGTTCTTTCCGAACACTTTGCAGCTCCTCCCCCGGTTCCATGGGCTCGCTACTGAGGAGCCCCATCTCCACCTTCAAGAGTTCTTGATGATCTGCAGCACCGTCCACGACAGACAGGTAGACGAGGATACCATCCGCATGATTGCCTTCCCCTTCTCACTAGTAGACAGAGCAGCCACCTGGCTTAAGCATCTGGGGAAGTTTGTCTACACCTAGGAGCAGCTCCGCACCGAGTACTTGAACAAGTACTATCCACTCGGGCGGACGAACGCAGCGAGGGCCCTGATTAACAACTTCTCCATGCTTTCCAGTGAGCAATTCCACGAGGCATGGGAGAGGTTCAGAGAGTTGACAGATAGATGCCCGCACCATGAGATATCGAAGCCGAACCTTGTTCAGAGCTTCTTCTGCGGGCTGACACCAGAGCTACAGGGCATGGTGAATGCTTCTTGTGGCGGGTCCTACGTCGCCAAGGATCATGATCAGGTCTGGACCATCTACGAGGAGAGATGGCCGAGAACTATATGGTGATGTCCCAGACCTGACTCTACACACAGGGACGCCCTCAGCCACAGACCGTGCAGTACCCGAGGATCGCACGGGTTGACGCCGGTCCAGCCACTTCGTCAGCGGCAGCAGCACATGCCGAGTCCATAGCCGCCGATATGGGCATCATCAGCGAGAAGCTAGACCAGATGGAGATTATCTAGAAGAAGCAGTGCCAGGGCATCACGCAGATGGAGCAGATGACACAGACTCTGAGTGACATGAAGACACAGCTCATGTGTCTCCGAGAGGTACAGACGGCTTCCCAGCCCCGTCTTCAGGCACGAAGCGATCCGAGTAGCACCGACAGCTCGTCCCAGCGCTCCAGCCACCAGCAGCCTAGACAGGTTCACCTTGTACAGGCGGAGCCGTACCAGCAGCCGCAACCCACCTACCAGTCACCACCATCTCCAGACACGCAGATGGTGGTCTACCAGCCGGATCAGCCTCTGGCCGTACTCCCGCCAGCCCCTTACGAGTCAGAACCGTTGATGGATGTCAACGGGATTTGGTACAACCGACCCCAGCCCGGTATCCGACGAGACCATCCCGGATTCCGTTGGTCGGCCGGAGATGCCAGCTCCCAGCAGCAGCCGTTAGGACAGGATGGCCAGTACGGCCATCAGAGAGATCACCAGCAGCAGCAGCGCCCAGTGTACCAACAGCAGCAGCAGCAGCAGTTACAGCAGTATGGTCCTCGTCCCTACCAGCAGGGACATTTTTGGAGGCCGTGATCAGGTCTCAGCCGCAGTAATCCCCAGTCATACCCTCTCACCCGTAGCACCAGCCACAGCAGCCTCACTACCAGCGAGGCCACCCGTCAGGTTCTCATGGGCCATGCTATGAGAGCCCCGCCTTGGATGACATAGCCCGCCTCCTTACCGATCAGCAGGCTACTTTTAGACGGGAGATGGACGAGTTCCGCCACGAGATGCGGGAGATCGTGAGAGGAAGGCCGCCATATCTGCCCAGATCGAGCCGAACCCGAACAACCTCAAGAGGAAGTCTGAGCAGGTAGATTTTACAGAGTATGCCACTCCTAGTGATGCATTTGGTGATATGTCTGCCTATCTTTTTGATACAGACTCTGTCACACTTAGGAGCGGTAGGATGCCAGCAAGCGGCGCCTCGTTTGAGCGACAACCCGAGGACACTTCCAGAGCGCCAGGCGAGGAGGAGCGCGGTACTGAGGCCGCGAGAGATGTTGACGGTGGTACTGATGCCACCATGGATGCTGATCCCACCGACGGTACTGAGGCCGTCGCTTCACCAGATGGAGGAGGTGGTACTGATGCCACCGTTGTTGCCGAGCCAGAGCGCGGTGTTGATGCCGCGAGCAGACCAGCAGAGGGTGGTGCTGATGCCACCGTTTTTACTTCTGAGAGTCCTATAGTCTTCCCCTTCTGTTCATGTATCTCAGGACATTTCTGGCAATAAAAGAAAGGGTTTGTTTTCTTCTGGTCCACCTGTGGTGCTTGATGTATGTGGTGGACTCTGTCATCGAGCAGCCTATACCCTCTTCCTAGTCCTTCATCTGAGAAGGACCCTGTGATCCCCTTCCCTAGAGCACTCCACATGGGAAAGGGGAAGAAAATAGAAAATCCAAAAAAGAGGCAGCAGGAAGAGTACAGCCAGCAGATGATCGACCGCTTCCACATTCAGCTGACTCTTCAGGAGGCTTTGCAGCACATCCCTCTACTCCAGAGATCGCTGAGAGACAGGACCACATTTAGGAGGAAGAGGAGGAACCACCAGTCCGAGATCCATGTGCCGACCAGAGCCACTTGTTTCGCGATCCAGAACCGTCTGCCGGCCAAGAGGCCAGATTCAGGAGCTTCATATGTCAGATGCCATATCAGAGAACAGAGGTTCGACCGCACTCTATAAGACAGCGGTTCATCAATTAATCTCCTTCCGGCAGCCCTTCTCGACCGCTTAGAGTTGGGCACTCTACGACAGAGCAGGACAGTCCTTCAGTTTGCTGATCGATCTGTCAAGAGGCCGAAGGGATTGCTGAGGGACGTTGTCATCACGATTCAGGGCCTGCAATTCCCCGTTGACTTCGTTGTGTTGGACATGGAGATCCCTGAGTCGGTGACCGATACCCCCATCATTCTAGGTCGCACGTTCTTGGCCACAGCCAAGGCAGTGACCGACCATGATAGAGAGAAGGTATACTTTCGCGTCGAGGGCGAGAGTGTACAAATAGAGACGATCGAGGACATCAGAGTCAGAGATTCAGCATGCTCAGAGCCGACCACTGATTCAGAGCAGATGACAGATGCAGGGCTAGACATCCACCAGGACTACGACTTCATGATTACAGATGATGAGGCAGTGTGGGCAGATCCAGATGCACAGGCCATCCTCTCACCTTCAGAGTCCGCTGATGCAGAGACGCCAGCAGAGGAGAGCTTGGAGAGCGCATCCTGGTCCAGGATACTTTTCAGTCGGCAGAGCCGGTTTTTGACCGCGAGACAGATTTATTTTGTGATAAAGATCCCTCGGAGTCAGATTTTGATTGGGCAGAGTTTGATGATTTCATACCGGATCTGACTTCCACTGAGGCTGCAGCTAGGCAGGAGGTAGATACCACGTAGAGCAGACACAGTCCATTAGAGTAGCCTTCTCCAGATTCTGATTGTGAGCGAGAGTTTCAGTTCTCCCATGTGGATTTGGCAGCATTCACTTAGAGTTTTCAGAGGCCAGATCCACCAGCACCCAGTTGTTCAGAGTTGAAGCCACTTCCTGCGTCGCTGAAGTATAGGTTCCTTGCGGGTGAGCATGAGATGTACCCAGTCATTATCTCCCCCGATTTGACTGGAGAGCAGGAATCTCATCTGATGGGGGTTCTTGAAAAGAACCGCAAGGCGATAGGATGGAGCGTAGCCGATCTCTAGGAGATAAGTCCGGCCCTGTGCTCCCACCATATCTATCTCGAGGATGAGGCGAAGCCGTTGCGTGAGTTTCCAGCGGCGGCTA